>CAUOFW020006181.1:0-443861 GCA_963454935.2 Ilex paraguariensis | reverse complement strand
AAAATAAACGCTAAGGGAATTAAATTCTAAAATTTACTTATTTTTTTATGTTTTGACTGCTGAATCATGGTGTGAGACAATAAAGTGGAGTTATTTTAACTTTTATGACATTTATTATAAGTTGGTGGCACTTTTTGGGTAGAAAACGTCATTAAATAACATAAAAGGTATAAAAACGTCATTAAAAATGACATTTTCTTCCCTATATTTTTTTATAAATGTCTGTTAGGGGTCCGTTAGATATTCTTGTTACAAAACGTCATTACAAATGACGATTTTAAAAACGTCATTTTTAATGACGATTTTAAAAACGTCATTTTTAATGACGTTTTTGTAAATAAATATTCAACTTCAAATCGTCATGTAAAATTACGTTTTTACACAAGAAGACGTCATTACAAATGACATTCAAAAAAAGAGCTGAATTTGGGAAATAAGTTAAAAATTGACTGGGTTTTGAAAATAAGATTTTAGGGAGCTGGGTTTGGGAAAAACCTCATAAAAAGCTTCTTCATGCACGCGGGAAAAGAAATTCAAGACTAACTGTAAACTATTAGATCAAAATTTTTGAAATGATTTAAACCATATTTTATGTTGGAATTACATTATCCGTTAGATGTGTTTATGTTTTGTCTTAAAACGATCTGGACCTCTTTTTGTCTTTTGAATTTAAACTTTATTTTATTTTATTATATAAATTTTTGATTAATTAAATTCGAGTTTAAATCACATTTGAATCAAAATTTGATTCATCGACAAGATTACTTGTACGGTATCCGATAGTGATTTTAACAGAATAAGTATTGAAGAGAGAGAAAAAGAGAAGCCCTCCAGAATTTGTGGGGCTATGTTATCTATCTAGTTAAAAGTACTAAACAAAGTTTTTTTTTTTTTGTTCAATACTGACCAAAGTTCAATAGGGAATTTATGACGCCAAAGCCGAACGTGCACTCCAAACCATAATGTCCCTTAAAGCTAAAACGAACCAAAACTCAAGCCAAAATTTCAAATCTCAATTTGTACATGGCTCGATGACATAATAGTCAACCCACCCTTCTTTGTCAACTTTTTAAATTGTAGGATCAAATTTTGTCATTCTTATTCTCGTTTCTCTTATTTGTTATTTGTAATAGTGACGGATTAGAAAAAAAAAAGTCATTAAGTCTCATAAACTAAAATCTTTTTTATTCCAATTTGTAATAAAAATATATGTCGAGTATTTAATTATACTGTAACTTATCTACCATGGAAAAAATGAAAAACAAATTTAATTTGTTTTTCTCTTTTGGGCTAAAGATTATTAAAACAACCAAAAAAAAAAATTGGAGGATTATTATAGAACGCATGATTAATGTAATCACGATCAGGATATGGAGTGGGGACCATGCTTGTCCACTTGGGGGTCCCATGAGTCCATGGCCCCACCACCTACATAAATTGATAGGTCTGCACCGTCGAAACGCACCGGAATTACTGAATCCACCAGCTCTTCTTTCGGACACGACGGCGACTCACTCACTGCACAGAAGAGAGAGAGGGAGGGCGGAGAGAGAGAGCTGAGCTACACAAAATCTGATATCAATTCATTCAATTCCGATCTTTCAATTGGTTTTGGGCAATCAAAATCGGACAATTGCAGAGGAATTGGGCAGAGAGAGAGAGAGTCGATTTGGGGCCACAATGCATGCGACTCATGGCTGCAGAACTGGATGAAACAATTCGATTGTAGCATAACGGAGCGTCATTCTGTCTCTAGTACCTGAAATTTTTGGGGGTTCACAAAACCCTAACTGAGTTTCTTATCGATATGCGAAGGTAAAACCCTAAAGCTTCAAATTTGTTTCTTTATGGTTTCGACTGTCTCATAGTTCTTGTTTTTTGATTGATTGAATCTCTGTTTGTGGATTTATATAAGTTTTTGTTCTTGTTTTTCCAAATATTTTTTGGTGAGTTGTTTTTGTTAATTAGATGTGTTCTTATATCGTGGTTTGGTTTTAATATTATTATCAGTTGGTGGATATTGAAATTTTTTTCCTTTGAGCCTACATTTTGGTCTAATTCATATGTTTTATTATTCAAAATCGTGCATTTTGATCAATTGTTTATTTGACCTAGATTGAACTCTCTCTCTCTCTCTGTCTCAGTGTAAATACACAGCTTTATCAATTATGATTAGGGAATTCTTGTAACTTTGATTTTAGTGAGATATCTCATGTGCAAATCTTGGTTGAAGAGTTTGATTGGTTGCTAGCAAAACTGGTGGGTTAGAATTCCTGGTTAATAGGAAAGTTTGATTGGTTGCTTAGCTTGAACTAATTATGTGGAAAGGAATTAGTTGATTCTGCTGTTAGTCTTCAAAGATGTATTTTTGAATTTTGAAAATAATTCAAATCAAGTCTCCAGATTTGTTCTATCCTAGTAGTTTTAATTTTGAATAATTGGGAGGGCACCGAGGTATTATTTTGATTTGTTGTTCTTGCAAGTTTGCTTTTGTGTTTTATGATTGGTTAGTTAATCCAATGTTCATCATTGATTGATGAGAAAAGTTAGCATCTAAGGATTGTATTTGATCACTTGCACAGATTCAGTGCATGTCTATAATATGTTTGAATAGGTCATTAAAAATCAGAATTGTGTGCTACTGTTGCATGATCTAAGTTGGGAAAATTTTGATATCACGAATCATAAAGAATCAACACTTCTGGATGTTTCTAAATTATGGACAGCTATAGGAAGTCTGAAACTGCCGAAAAATATTTTTAAATCAGGACAGAACATCATCTTAGAAATTTATTTCCATTTTTCGCGCATAATTAATTATGAACCAGGTTTAATAAGAAAAGAAAAACAAAACATTTAAGATTCAATCATGCTAAGTTGAAAGTGCAAAATTATAGGATCTTTCTGAACTTGTTTGTATGTTGCACTATTTCACTCAAAACTTTTTCTCATTTGTGTGCATGCGCGCGTAGGTGTGCACAATCATCACATACAACCAACTTCATGCGTTAGATATCTCATTTTATATTTGTATATTATGGCTGATTTTATTTCTCTTTCCTCCCTGATAGAAGGTATATATCGTACAGATAATGCTATGAATAAACGAGCTTATAAATCATTAATTTGGTTATCTGTTTTAGAAGTATTTTCTAATTTTTGGTTTTATTTCATTGCTCAGACACTGATATGAATAGAGAAGAGTTGGGGAACACCATGACTGTTAGAGCAAAACCAGCAGGTCTAGCAGTTTTAAAAAACAATGGCCATCGGGAGGATGAAGGGGAGTCCAAACTTGAACCCTATGTGGGCTTGGAGTTTGATTCGGCAGAGGATGCACAGGAGTTTTACAACTTGTATGCATCCCAGACGGGGTTTAGGATTAGAATTGGTCAGCTGTACCGGTCAAGAGTTGATGGGGAAGTTATTTCTAGACGATTCGTATGCTCCAAGGAGGGTTTTCAGACTAATTCAAGAACAGGTTGTCCTGCTTTCATAAAGGTGCAAAAAGCTGAGTCTGGGAAGTGGGTTCTAGGCAATATCAAGAAGGAGCATAATCATGAGCTTGAACTCCCGGGTGAAGTTCGTCCACCCCATATACAGAGGAAAGTCCTTCCTGCCCCAAGACTACCAGCTGTCGTGTCCTCTAGGAAAGGAATTAGATCACTTGAGGAGGATGGTCCATCTGGAGTCATTGATGTTAAACGTCTCAAAACAGAAGAAGTGGATGGAGGACCCAAAGGTGAACCACTTAAAGGCCTTGAATTCAGTTCTGCTACTGAAGCATACAGATTTTACAATGCATATGCGGCTAGTACTGGGTTCAAAGTTCGAATTGGTCAGTTGTTTCGGTCAAAACATGATGGGTCAATTACATCCCGAAGATTTGTGTGCTCAAAGGAAGGGCATCAGCACCCTTCAAGAGTTGGTTGTGGAGCATATATGAGGATACAAAGACAAGAATCCGGAAGATGGGTTGTTGATCGTCTGCAAAAAGAACATAATCATGAACTTGACTCTCCAACGGATGCATGTAGGAGATCGGCTGCTGCTCCCAAGGGGTTTAGAGAGGAAGTGAGCAGTGGATTGGAAAATGTGGATTTAGTTGAAACAAATGGCGGCCTCAGCCTTGACAAAGGAGGTCGGGAAAGTAACATTGGAAGTAATTGGTATAATGTGCTTCTTGAGTATTTTCAGTCTCGGCAAGCAGAAGATACAGGATTCTTTTATGCAGTGGAATTGGATGATGGCAAATGCATGAGTGTTTTCTGGGCCGATAGCCGGTCTAGATTTTCTTGCACTCAGTTTGGTGATGCCATTGTTTTTGATACAGCATACAGGAGAGGGAGTTTCTTGGTGCCATTGGCTTCATTCATTGGGGTTAACCACCACAAGCAGCCAGTGCTTCTTGGGTGTGCTTTAATTGCAGATGAATCTGAGGAGTCCTTCACTTGGGTGTTTCAAGCATGGCTTAGAGCAATGTCAGGACATCGTCCCCTGTCAATAATAGCTGATCAAGACAAGGCCATCCAACATTCAATTGCACAAGTTTTTCCTGGGACACATCATCGGTTTTCTGCATTTCAAATTATGGCAAAGGAGCAGGAAAATCTGGGTCTGCTGCTGTCCATGAATGCCGAGTTCAAATATGAATATGAAACTTGCATTTCTCAGAGTCAGACAGCTAATGAATTTGATTCTGCATGGAATGTGCTTGTCAACAAATATAACTTGAAGGAGAACTCTTGGTTGAAGGAAATGTACAGAATGCGTAAAAGTTGGGTCCCGTTGCATATAAGGGGCACATTTTTTGCAGGGATTTCTATAGATGGAAGCATGAAATCATATTTTGGTACGCTTTTGACTGCTCAAACCACCCTAAATGAATTTATTGTGAGATATGAGAAAGCTCTTGAGCAGCGGTTCGAGGAGGAAAGAAAAGAGGATTTTAACTCTTTCAACATACAACCAGTTTTGCACACAAAAGATCCCATAGAAGACCAATGTAGAAGGCTTTACACAATCACAATGTTCAAAGTGTTTCAGAAAGAGCTTTTGGATTGCTATAGTTATGTTGGAATAAAAATAAACGTTGAAGGTGCTATTAGTAGATATTTGGTGCAGAAGTGTGGCAATGGTGATGAGAGGAATACTGTTGCCTTTAATGCATCAAATCTTAACGTTAGTTGCAGTTGTAAAATGTTTGAGTTTGAAGGGGTGCTGTGTAGACATGCATTGAAGGTGTTCCAGATAATGAACATCAGGGAACTTCCATCTCGCTACATCTTACATCGTTGGACAAAAAATGCAAAGTATGGTATTCTACGGGATGTTGATTCAGGAGGTGGCTGTCAAGATTTTAGGCCTTTGATGCTGTGGAGTTTAAGGGAAGAAGCACGTAACTATATTGAGGCAGGGGCAGCATCTCTTGAGAGATACAAACTTGCATTTGAGATTATGCAAGAGGGTAGACGAAATCTTTGTTGGCAGAGCTAAAGGAAATATCTTGAATAGAGGTAAGAAACCTTTTCACCCTCTACTTTTCATTTTGGTTTTTTGATCAGAGATCGGACATCTCTGTAGATATGAATTTGAAAGACGGAAGTGGAGTTTTTGGCTAGTTTTTTCTGGTGGGTTTCGGCCATGTATCTAGAGAAAATACTTCTATGATGCAAATCAGAACCATTTTATGAATTTGTGATTTGGTTTGCTGTGTTTCACATCTTTAAGCTGCACTTGGATGTTAGGTAAATTTTTATTTTCCTGCAAATTCTTTGCTGACCCACTGTCATGCCTAATTATGCCCATGAAAAAGAATGAGAACTGCCTTCTAGATCCAGAATACTGTAGAACTGAAGTACCTTTTGGCATCTTAAGCGCACCATTGGTTCCACTCCTCCTCCTCCTCTAGGATCAATTCTGGTTGCTAGGGTGGCATTCTAGTAGAGTAGGTGGTGGTGGTGCATTGGGTTTGCAAGGTAGCGTTGGGAAGAGTGCTGAAGAGGAATGGGATTGTTGGGTCTCTTCCATTCTATGTATTCTGATAAGTACTATTTTGGAGTATATTACTTCTTTGGTCTCTAAATCATACCCCAAATTTTAATTCAACCCTTAATATAAATTGTCTTGATTGAGCCCTCTTAACTTTTCAACTTGAGTCAGTGGACTTTCTGTCTAATTCTGTGAGATTTTATGACAGAAAAGATGTAGGATGTCTCTCGTGAATGAGAATGCCAGGGAAAAAAAGTGCGGGGTCCCGCGGGGGGTGGGGTGTTCAATTCTGTGAGATTTTATGACAGAAAGGATGTAGGATGTCTCTCGTGAATGAGAATGCCTGGGAAAAAAAGCCCGGGGCCCCACCAGGGGGGGAGGGGTGGTAGTTAATACTCTAGACAAATCAAATCATAAAAGACCTCAACTCTCCAAACCTTAACCCAACACCTGATCCACCTGCCCGACCAGCAGGGCATAAGAGATGTATCAAAGAAATAACTTACCTTCACCCTACTTGTAGATGGAACACCGGAAAGTAGATGAAGGGAGAATCTGCATGGATGCTCCGGAGAAATAACAGCAAAAGAGAGTTAGGAGAAAACACATTGTCTGTGGCGAGGCTTCACCACTGTGCTGGTTGTGTGGCTTCAACATTGAAAACCCTACTCTCTCCATTGTAAATTCACAAACTAGAACATCATAGTTTCCACAATACATTTTAATTTCAACCTGCCTTTACAAGTCTCTTCAAACGTATAACACACACACACACAAAAACAGGAGTAAAATCACAAATGCAGTTCTCTGGGTGTGATGGATATAAGATTTGCTTGTTATATTGGTATACATCAGATGATGGAGATTATGAATGGCGCTCATCAAACTCTTCCTCCTCTGATCCTTTGCCTCGAAATGACATCTTCAACGCCAACATGGATAGTTCCCATGCAAAATAACTGTGTCCCGCTCAGAATTATCATCAAGGTCTCTAGACTCCTCTGTAATGCCATAGGAAAAATAAAAGAGACTTATGTCATTAACAACCATGATTTCATGAATGAAGAATTCTCCAAAGCCAAACCCCCAGAAAACCCGCCTCACTTTTTCGTAGCCTGATGTTAGTTTTGCATGCTTTATGACTAGGGTCTTTTTGGGTTTCTTTTGGGTCTTGGTAGGATTTGATTTCACCAGAACGTTAGACCCATCGTGGTTATGAGACTTCCTCCAGTGATCCTTTTCTCTAAGTATAGCAAATAAGTAAATGATTTCTTAGGAAGAGAGAGAGAGAGAGAGAGAGGAAGGTTAATTTTCATTCCTCGAGTTCATTAGCTTTAAATTATAAACAGTTGCTTACCAAGTTTGAATCTGTCCAGCCTATCTCAATCTCCTTGCATGCCAATCTGCAGAGAAATAATAGGGAAAACGGCATGAGCCCCGTGGTGTCAAACCTGAACCCCCGCAACCTTCTCCAACACACGCACTATGTATTGTGAATTAATCTTTAATTAAGAAAATTATATACCCCATGGCAAGTAGTGTGAGTGACCAAGTAATGAGGGAAGAGGCAGCAGCTGCATGTAAGTTGGAGAGATTCGACTGGATTATATTGGTGATTCCAGTAACTGAGGTGATGAAGCCCACAACACCAGCTATGAGTGAGAAGATGATGAAAAAACCAGTTGCCATGTTACCAAATGGAAAATATATGGGAAATATCCGAGCTGGGATCGACAAAGTTGATGCTGCACAACCAAGTGGATAACATTCAGCTGAATCAAAGACAAAAAAAATCGAATAAATAACTTCATCACGATTATTCTGATTTTTATGTACTGCTTGATTCGATAAATCGGGATTGGACAATGTAATTATTTACCTGTTTCTCGCGCTCTTTCAATCCCATGGTTTATAGCCCATGCAGCTATTATTGTGACGATGAAATACAGCATGAGATTGAGAGTTAGGAGGATAAATGCTGCTGATTTGCCTGCTCCAGAAGCCATGGCCTTGGAAAACTTAGAAACAAGAAATGTTGAATGGGTTTTACCTTCTTGGGGTATATATAAGTGTGTGCGCTATAAAAAGGATCCTATCCTTGAACCCTATTTTTTTTTTTTTTTTTGGGTTTTCTTGTTCTTTTGCTTTTATTATAAAACTGGAGTATCTTCCATGCAAAGAAATGGCTGGAATTCCTTACTCTTGTAGGTGGGTTGGCCTCGTGGAGGGGGAAAAGAATCTCTTTTGCCCTTCCAAGTTGTGAATCTAGTTAAAAAACTCGAGAAAAGGAGTTTTGTATTAATGTTGGGTGAGTAGTTATATTTGTGTGATGAATTTCAATTATAGGAAGAAACCCGTTCTAATGATTTATACATTCTGTTATTATTTTGGTATGGATGTTCCATAATCCTTTTCGCGGGCATGAAGCAGATGAAACCTTCATTCTTTTGTTTCATCTCGGTTTGCATTTTGACTTCTGATTTGTAAATACCGCTACATCAATACCGTAGTCTTACTTAGGCCTCGGCAACGGGCCGGCCCGGCCCGGGATTTTTTTAGCCGATAGCTCACCCGTGGGATGGGCCTCTGGACTTGGACTAGTCAATGGGATGGGTTGGGTCCACCAATTAGGAATTTTAAGGCTCATGGGTTGGTCTATTGGGTCAAAACGGGCTAAATATGGGCCGGATCTTTTGGGCGGCCCATTGGGTTGAAATGGACTTTTTATTAAAAAAATCATTTTTTCGTGTAAAAGAAATGGAAAATTTTATTTTTATATAAAAATTACAAAAAGATATCAATTACATGAAGTTGGTATGAAAAAATAAATTAACCAAAAAAAATTATTCATATTAATTGAATTTAATAAATATGCATATAGAGTTACAATGTTACATTACAAATTGATTGATGGATGTGACTATTTTGCATCACCACAAATTAAGTACATTCCAATTAAATTGGTACTTACGCAATTGTCAATTATTTGTAAGTTTCAACTTTATAAAAATTATAAATCAAATATCAAATAAACAATACAATTATGAAATATAATCTAACTTACATTTTCAACGAGTGTGTTCTTCTGGGCTAACGGGTTTCTTAATGAATCGACCCGCTAAGCCCCTAGCCCTAAAAACATGGCTTAGGCTTTACTTGTCGGGCTAACGGGCTAACGGGCTATCCAAGCCCTACTATATGTTTGGGCCAAGCGTCCCGTTAGCCCGTTAGATTTCTGGACTGTAGATGGTCTATTGAACTTTGAGTTTTTGGTAAGGCCTAATCTTACTAAGTAGCAATAACTCTAATCTTACGTTGTAAATCACAAGTCTCATTTGACTCATGATTGACTTAAAAGTGTCTCGGGTGAAAAGGATTAGAAGCTCACAAATTGTAACGAGGAGTTTACGCTTTAGTAGCTACCGTTTCACTGACTCTAGTATTCACGGGCTTTCAAGGAATGAAATATTATCAAGCACCCAGACATCGATGAGAGGCAACAAAGGGGTGGAGTGGCAACAAAGTGGTGCATGTTGCTGATAGGAATAAGTAGACTGATATAAGACTACAATACAATTGAGGTTTCACATTAAAATTGATCTATAGTCGACAGTTTTAATATGAATAATTAATAATTATCAATTAAAAAATAACATAAATAAGAAAAATATAGCACGTATTACATTTTATATTGGATTATAAATAAATATATCATACCAAAAAGTAATATTTCGACATCATGATAGGAGGACTATGAAATTGATTATTGTTTTGCACCATAAGAGTGCAAAGAGGTTTCCAGGTCATTATGCACCATAACTATACAAGTGTGTGTATCTCATTTCACCGTTTCTATACAAGCACCCTGCTCACCTTTAATGTCCTCTTTATTTAATTTTTGTATGTACCCAACAAAAATCAACAACCAAATTGATAATGAGAGGTTTGGGAGGAAATGAGATAATATAAGATGAAATTGCAAAAAGTAAAGAGATAAATAATGTTACAATGTGGTTATTATGTTTTTATTACATTTGTGATAACTATTTTTTTCAATTTAAAAAAAATTTATCATATTTTTTACTGTTTTTATTATATTTGTGGATATTTTTACCATATTTATGAATATTTTTATAATTGTTGTGATAACTATTTTTATCATTTTTTAGATTACCACAACAATAGTAAAAACACCCACAAATATTGTAAAAAAAACCACAATGTGGTAAATTGAAGTATGTTACTGAATTTTTTTTTTGGTACAGTAGTCAACTCCTATTACAATTAGCAAGTCAAATTATTAACTTATAAAAACATAATAACCATTAAAATTGATTCAATTTTCATCTACTTTAAATAGTATAGAATTCATCCAAAAAAAATTTTCCTCTCAAAAAACAACATTTTTTCTATATAGTCTCTATTGTCAAACAACTCAACAAACACGCTCCCAAATATTCAATAACCTCATTAATCCTCGCATACCTCTCTCTTTCTCCTGCCTCTATTTTATTTTCTATGTTCAAATATAAATATTGCACGATCAATATTTAATTTTTGGCATTGAGTTATTTCTAATAAAATTATACTTGATGATTGTCTACTATAAATGATTTGAAATTTAACATATGAACAATATCATTATATACCTGTGTATGTATACAACAATATTGGGGGTGAATATTGAGCAATATAGGTGCACCATTTGTGACATTGACATTAAGAGTTTGAGTTGTAGGCGTAGTCCTTTTCAGGCCTTGTGGTGACAAAGGCCTCGTGTGTTAGGTCGCCATTTTTATGTATACAACTATAGGTGTGTTTATTTTGCGGATAAGGTGTGCTAGTATTTAACAAATACTATCTATACAATACAACATCTTGTTTATTTACATATAAATGGGTTTTGTGAGACCTACCAAAAAAGTGAATGTTAGTTGACAGATTCTATGTAAAAAGATAATTTTAACCTTATTGTAAAAAATGGAAGTTGGCCTTTTTTCAATTTAAAATCTATTTACTTTTTGATGAGATTCAAAATTGCTAATTATTTTTTTATTCAAATTTTGCTAATTTTTTTTTGATTGATAATATGATTTTTGATCATAAATATTTAAAGGAATAAAATTAATTGGTTTATTAATATTTTTATGTTCTTTTTATTTATTTTATATATTCTTTATTGAAAATATGGTATTAGATGATTGATTTTATTATAAATAAATTCATTGTTATTTTCTTTGGGATTAATTTACAATCTTTGGTTTTTACTTATTTATCTATGTAATTTTCCCTAACTTTATGTTATATTTTATTTGTTACAAATAAGAACTTTATCAAAATATTTTTTTAATGGGAATGAATGGTTTAATGGTTTTTGCGGTCAAATAAAAAAAAATAGGTTTAAGAGAAGTAGTGAATATGTTTGGTTAGTTTTTTTTTTTTTTTTTTTTGACTAAAGAGAGATGTTTATTATACTTCTTTCATTTGAAAAAAGAGATGAATTTTGTCAACATTTTTTTTTTGGTTAATCTTTTTTTGTCTTTTAATAAATGTGATTGTGTGAGACGGTCTAGACTTTTGAACCCAAATTTTTTATTTTTTTAATCTTTCAAAAAATATTTTGTTATACTATATTACAGTAAATTTTATTTTTAAGTTTATATTACATTATTAATTTTAAATTTGGAGTCTTTTTCATATATCGAGCCTAAAGCCAATGCTTTTATCTATTTTTATACTATAGGGCCGGCCATGTTGGGAAATAAACGTTTGCACCGAGGGCTTGGATGGTAGTCACCACTCCTAGATACAATTTGAACTGGAACTCTTCTGCAATGCATAGAATAGAAAGCGAGGAAGACAATGAGACAGATCAATAGAGAAAAGTGCAATAAACAAGCTCAACACTATACAAATACAACCCTTCGATTCAAGTTTATGTATTAGCAATGTCCTCAACAAACATTTTGATTGTATTGTGGCCCAATCTTTTCGAAACAATCATGTAATACTGCAAGTCTTTATCACAAGTAATTAAAATCCAATTGCCCTCTGTATCCATATAGCTGATCCTAAAGTTTCCAAGATTCAAATTTAGCCTCTCTGTGATGTTCTCCTCTAGCTTTGCCTTTCGGGACGAAGTAGAAAGTGGAAATTGTATAATACCAACTCTATGTGTTGCCTTTATGTTGAAAGGTCTTCATATCTTGCATTGCTGCAACATGTGGCATAGTATGAGCAATAGAAGACTCTCCATGCTCAGGAGGCAGGACTGCCTCACTAGATTCTAGGACTACTTCTGCTTGTTCTGAAACGTGGAGGCACTTCAAAAATTCTAAGCATCGTGTAAGCTCGGTGAGCAGTTGTCCAACTGAAGTTCTAGGTTGCATGGAAACTAGAGTATTTGGGACACAATATGGTGCTGATGGAATTGATTCTATCTGTTGAAAACTAAGACATAAGTTCTGTAGGTTGGATTCTCTCAATTCGGCAGGCCAGCACATTGAACCAACATCACGATTAATTGGATCAATAGTGAGACTAGGTTAACAGAGTGCTCCCTCAATAACTCGTATAGATTCATTTCCACGATTCAGCTTAGGAAGGTCGTTACCAACCATCTTTCCTTTGTGAAATAGCCATTTCCAAATTTTATGCTTCCTACAGACGCGCTTCAACATAGTTCGGCTAACTACAAAATAAAGGATCAGCATAAGAGAATTTAATTTTCCATTTTTACTTCAAGAGAAAAATCTAGCTTCCCTACAAGCGTTACCACCAAGGCACTTTGCAACATCATTGAGCTTCATTCCAAAAAGTTGTGGAAGAAACTCTGGACTAAGTAATGGAGATATCTTTTTTATGTTCTTTTCTGAACCTATAACAGGAATGTCACTTTGACCAGTAATAACAATGTTCCCTCCGTTGCATGTGACATCAAAGTCCACCATTGGTTGATGCTCAGATGGACCTATGTGTAAGTCTGCCCCATTTGGATAAGCTTGAGGCCCTTGTGGAGACCTAGTATTTTGAGATATTTGAACAAATTCATGACTAAAATCAGGTTCGTTATTGGGAAAAGATTTGACAGCTTGTACAAATATTTCCTCTTGCAGTCCCCTTTCGAAAGCTATTTTCCAGTCGTCCATTGCGAATCTGATTCATCAGGTCAAGTATTTTCAAAGAACAGATCAACAAATACTACTAAAGAGAAAAGACTAAATATCTGACAATCATAAGATACCTGAGTCTTCCGACCAAATACGTCTATTCTCCCCATAACATAATCGCATGTTAGTTGGATATACTAGAGGATGACACTAAAGGATATAGTGTGAAGAAAGAGAAATTTCAAATTTAGAAAATTGCTTTATTAGAATAGTGAAAAATAAATTTCCACTAGCCCAAGACTCATAACCGAAGTTGAAGAAGAACGAAGAAATTAGAATATAGCTCCAAAAATGAGGGAAGAAAAAAAGCCTTCATTATTATGGAGAAATATAAGTTACAAGCTTACAATCAAAAGCTTACAAAAGGAAAAGTGGGGACAAGCTTGCAATAGTAATTGTTGTTGGTGATTTGGGGTGGTGGGGGGTTTATTTATAGATGACTAGAGAAGGGTCTAGAAGCTCAAGGTAGGAAGAGGTTTGAAAGGTTCAAGAATTCTAACTTAGTGGTGAGAAGGTGAAGGTTCCAGATGTTGGTAGAAGGATACAAGGTGCAAACATATTCTACAAGGTTCTAGATACAATAATTACCAAAAGTTTTAAACATATAGCTCTCATCAGAAGATTTTGAAGTTCAATTCGTCCAATGACAATCTGTTTCATAAGTAATGTGTGAGTATTTTGTGAGAAGAGATCAATAAAGAAAAAAGATGGACACCCTAAGTTTCCGGCTGAACAAATATTTCTGAACACCTCAATTTTACTGCCACCAGGCTGCAGGATAATAAGTGATGACCCTAAAAGATAAAGGGACTCCAGAAGGAAGATTTAGCAGGATTTGGTAAAGCATGTTTGATGCAGGGAAGCGGGTAAAAACATGGGTATGGGGGATAAGAAAGGGGTTAGGAGATAGAATGAAGCCAAACCGTTGATTTGTGCACAAATATCGGTTCAAAATTTTACACTAAGCTTGTTGATTCATAAATAATATCAATTCTCAAAACTTCAATTTATCTGTTAATTCTCAAGAATATAAGAAGAATTGAAATAAAGAGAGATAAATGTCTCTCTGTAATATTATTTTTCCAAAAAACATTTACATTGGGTGCATATAGTAGCAAAAATCCTAAACCAACTAGGAAATTGAATCAAAAAATTCTAATTGAATCAAAAAATAAAATAAATTATTTTTCTAATAAAATTTGGAAATAAAATAAATTTTTGTAGAGTTCCTAATTGAATGGCATTGGCATTGGCATTGATCATGTTCAAATAAAATGTCAAAATTCTTATCACCCATACTGCATCAATATTATACATTTATCTCTGGGCATTTTTTTTTAACTACAAATTTTCAGTTTTAAAAATTTAACTGTTAATTTGACCATTGTAGTAAACAAAACTAGAATCAGGACGTACAATTTATGTTAGGCTAAAGAAAACTTAAAACATTAGAAGGGTACATACATGCCTAAGTAATAAAGTGTCTGGAAGTGCACCACAATTAGCTAGTAAACATATATATATAATAAAATAAGAGTGTATTTGAATTTTATCTCAGTCATATATTTTTCCTTAAAACCATCATCAATCACTTACCTCACTCATCATCCCTTTGTCAGACTCAAACGTCAAATCACATCACTCATTTCTATGACATGTTTAATCATTTATATATTTTCTCCCTAAAAATATCACATCATTTATTTATATCATATATTTAATCATTTAATATTTGATTAATTTGTAATTAATATATTTTGAAAAAATCTAATATAGTTGAATCGATTTTTTGAAAGCTCAAATTTTATATTTTATCGTGTCTTTAGGTACGAGTTATGACTAGTGTGTATATATATATATATAATATTGGGCACAATCAGCAAATTATGTACTACTTAAGATATGTACTGCAAAGATACAATTAGGTTAAGATATATAGTATACTGTTTCATTCATATGTAAATGCTTTTGTACTTGCTCATTTAAAATAAATATAAATGATTCATTTTTTACCAGAAAATAACTTAAATCTTGACCCCAAACGCGTAAACAACATAATTACTTTTGGCCCGGTACAATTGAAAAGATGTTAGCTTTTTGCTTCATTTTCGTCTTTTGCTTAACCATTTTCAAATTCAACCACTTAAAGAAAAAAAATTCGTTAAAAAACCATGACTATTCAAGAATCAAAATACTGACACCTAGTACAGATTAGGTTTCAAACATGAATGAAAAAAGAATAATTAAAAAAATTGATTGGGAGAAAATATACGGGCTAATATTTTGAAACAAAAAATTAGAACCTAACAAATTATCTATGATAGAATTAGGAGGAAAAATCAAAGTTTATTCTAAAATATGATGATAAGGGATAAGAAAAAAAAATGACATGCTCGGACTTTCTTACTCTTGAGAAGAATAAGAAGAAGAGGAGTAGGGAGCATACCTTCAGCAGATGACACGAGAGTTTTAATCGTGACTTTCAGCTTCAAACAATGCGAGGCGAGCATTAGACGACACAAGAGATATATATATATATATATATATATATATATATATATATATATATATATATATATATATATAAAGAGACTGAGTTTTTATTAGGGCATGAGTTCCTCTACAAATAAACGACGTCATTTTACTGCTTAGCGGATAAAACGACTTCGTTTTTCCAAAATTTGAATTTAAAAAAAAAAGTGACTGAATCATGTGATTTGTGCGATAGAAATCGAATCATATGAATCGCATGATTCAAATGTGATTCAACTCTAAAAACGATTCTCATATAAGAAATGAATCGTCTTGTGCTTGTATCAATCCGAATCGTATGAATCAAATTGAGAATCATACGATTTTGATGACTACGAGCAAAAAGTGAATGTAGTTGCCACCTTAAAAGACTTCTGTACCAAGGGATCCCCAGAAAAAGATTAATGGGTCTGCCCTTACAGTATATACAACTCAAAATTTATCAGCCTTTTAATCCTGATGAGTACGTCCAAACTAGACAAAGGAAAAAAGTTGAGATGGTGATGCTTTAGAAAGAAGACCAAGTACACAATTGATGTTATTTTCACAAGAAACTCACTCTCTTCAAAACCATGACCTGAACCAGAGCAAAAACAAGAAAACAAAGAAGGTAGATAGATCCCTTATTTTCAGTTAACTGGAATGTGTCTGAGTCTCTTAGAGCTCGCAACATAAACAAAAACTCTAACCATACAATATAGAAACATTATTTATCTAAAATTTATTTAGGCTTGTTCCTCAAGAAAGTATCAACTAATAAAGACTACTTAAGTTATTTAATTTTAGTTATTAGAGGGTCAACTGTACATTGCCCTCGTTTCATAATTTCCGACAATTCTATGCTGATCTACATCCACATTCTACTACAAACAAATTCAAGAGATTTATTCTCTCTGCACTCTCTGAATTTTTTGCTTGGTTAACCCTAATGCAATAAAAATACTCCTCGTCGTCATATTTTCAATCTTTCAAATGTTCATTACTGATGATACCCAAAATATGCATAAGGTTGAGCTCGGACATTTAGATCGAATCTTCCAAACTTGGATCACTCAGCTCATCATGGATAACAAAGTTTAGGTTGGCACCTCCTTCCCAGCAATTGCACCCCCATAGGAATAGCAAGGATGACATTTGGCTTTCACTCAAGCACCACGCATAAATCGTAACAGTTTTATATTTGGACAAGGAAGTCGTAACCTCCTCAACGATATCCATGGCAATCACATAAAAGACGCAACAGTTACAAGAAGAAGGCAAGGATTACACCAAGGATCAGGTATGTGAACTTGTAATGCACAATTTATTGTCATAGGCACATCAAATGTTTAGTTTCTTCTTTTTTTCCCATTTTGAGCATAATATAAGATGAAATTGCAAAAAGTAAAGAGATAAATAATGTTACAATGAGTTCAACAATCCCATTACAAATGCATTAGAATATTAGAATTAAAGTGGTTTGTCATCTATCATCAGAGAACATGATTGATCTTTGTGTTGCAGACATAGACTGATAAGGTTACGATACGATACGATTGAGGTTTCACATTAAAATTTGATTTATAATCGGTGATTTTAATTTAAATGATTAAGAATTATCGATTAAAAAATAACATAAATAAGAAAAATTTAGCACGTATTACATTTTTTATTGGATTATAAATAAATATATCATACCAAAATGTAACATTTCGACATCATGATAGGAGGACTATGAAATTGATTATTGTTTTGCACCATAAGAGTGCAAAGAGGTTTCCAGGTCATTATGCACCATAACTATACAAGTGTGTGTATCTCATTTCACCCTTTTTATACAAGCACCCTGCTCACCTTTAAATTCCTCTTTATTTAATTTTTGTTTGTACCCAACAAAAATCAACAACCAAATTGATAATGAGAGGTTGGGGAGTAGTAGACTAAGTATAACCTAATCTTTATAATCATTTTTTTAAATATAAAATGACTAAAATTTTCTTGTCAGGTAACAATAGTTTTAAACGGTGAAAATCAAGTTTCAGCGCTATACGAAATCCTATCCTTAGATTAGGCTAGTTATGATTATTTTTTCTGTCAAATAAAACAAGCGAATCATAGTGAAAGTGTCAGTTTCAGATTCAAACTCACAACTCCAAAGTTATTGGTGCAAATTTTAATTATTGAAATAGTATGTGCATGTGTATTTTTCACTTCTTTTTTTTCTTTTCCCTTTGGGACCAACCGGTTTAAGATTTCTATTACTTGTATCAAACTTATAGCTTAAGCTTATAAATAATAGCATGTTATTTAGAAATTTAGGGACATAATTCATTATAATTATTAGATCAGTTGAAGATTCTATCAAAAAAATTACATTTCAAGAGCTAAGACTCCTTTGCAAGAATGTATGTTTTAGATTGTTTTAATACCAAGGAATACTATGAAACCGATTTAAATATCATACCAAAATTTATGACTTTTTAAATTAAGTTATATTTTTTTGAAGTACCTAAAAAATAATATAAGTGACAACTTATAAAGGTAAAGTTATTATTTTTTGAGGTCAAATTATATTTTTTAAAAGTGAAATTATAATTAATCAAGGGCATTCATAAATCGATTATAAAATTATCTCAAACAATTATAATTTTATTTTTAAAAAAGTTAACTTAATCTAGAAAAAAAAATTAAATACCATAGAATTTACTCATGATCCAGTGCACTTGTGGTAGTTATAGTTGGATACAGCCGGCTTGAAACGTCCACACAGAGAGAGAGAGAGGGTCCGGCTTGATTAAAATATAATCATTTTGTACCAAAACCATACCATTTTATTTAACAAAATAATCTCAATTTTGTTGTGTTATTTTGAGTTCGTATCGAATATTAGTTTGTCCTAACCCAACATGTTTAACTGATCGTGTCGAGTTGAATTAACTTATTTATTTTCCTGTCGTGTTCTCGTATTAACCCAAATAACCCATAAATAACAAATTTAAGGCTTAGATTTAAGTCTAAATATAATTATCACTTAATCAAACTATACTCATTCTTTTTTTATAAACTAAAAATTATCTTAATAACTATAATAATAAAAATGAATAAAAATATATTTTTTATAATAAATATATCACTACTTGATAAATATATAATACAAATTAATATTTTATTATTATAATACTAGTTAAATGTATTATTTGTGTTTGATATTAATTTAATTTATTTATTATTTATATTAATAGATCGTGTTATTTACAGGATTGGATATGGATTTGAATTCGTATGATTCTGTGGTATTAACAGAGGATTCTCATCCGAGGGAGAGCGTTGGCAACTGTTTTTTGTAATTGTTTTTGTTGGAAGGGGCCAAAAACGCAATGGAGAACACCACCACCAACGTTAACAATACAAGACCACAACCAACGACAAAGGCCGGTTTATTTCTTCCCCTTCTTCTTTTCAGAAAGTAAAAGCCTCTCCAAAGAACTTGTTCTCTCTCTCTCTTCAAGTTCTTTATTAAAACAGATATACCGTTTGATCATTACTTATCGGTGAAAGTGAAACCCTGAACTGGTTTAGCAGGCAGAGAGGAAAGAAGAAGATCTTTTAACATTGGAGTTTCTATGGAACAGCTTGTTAACATCATCATACGACCGCCCAGGTACCATTCACCACTTTCAATTCCCTGGGTGTATGTCTCCACTGTACACTCTTTGTATAATACACACATATACTCATTTATTTCTGTATCTTTTTGTTAAAGGTTTGGGTTTTTTCACAAAGTTTGAGATGGATATGTTGTATTCTGCTCTGGGTTTTAATCTTTTTTGTCTTGAAGTTTTGATTTTTATCAACTTTTCTTGGTGGGTAATTTGAAATTGACTCACGTGGTGGTTGATCCGTCTTGGTTCGTTGTGTTATGTATCGGTTGGCCATTAATTATATTGGTTTTTGTTGTTGTTTAGGGTTTTCCGAATTCAATGATTTACTGGGGTTTGAAATTCTGGATCTAGCTTTTAATATCCAACGAGTATTCTATAAGGGTTCTCCATAAACTTCTCAAATTTGCTTCTCTTTTTATTTTTTGTTTGATGCTGAAGATTGAAAAGTTTTAATGAGATTGGCATTTGTTGGCTTATTGCTTTGTATGGTTTCATAATATATCGAATTTATTAGATAGGGTTTGCTTGGGTTCTCCTGGAATTTTTCCGGTGAAATAGTAATGTCCAAATTTTAGGATTCAGACTGTAAGAGTATAAACTAAGTCTTCTTTTTCTTTAATGGGCATTGGATCCTTATATTCAACACCGTTCTTGCACAATTAGTAAATATGTATATGATATAGGAATGTAATTTTGAGCAACATGATGAAACTGTTTAATTCAACTGTCAAGAATTTCTAGAGGAATGCCTCTTGCAGTGTTTTTACGGCAACTAGGAATTGATATATGCATGTGGTCTTTATGTTCTTGTCAAGCCATATAGCTTTAGGATGTTCTTTGTCAAGTTGACTGGTTTTTGTTCAGATAGCTGAAATGGGATCGCAAACCACCACCCTTCCGTGGGGATGGGGTAGATTGATGAGGGACATATGAATTGCCCTTAACTGCCCAGCAGCTGAAATAGCTTTCTCGGGAGCCTCCATGGATTGATAGTTGAAATACATTGCAGAAAAGATACTCATTGCTAATTACTCTGCATATCTGCTGTCGAGATATGCATTGATGTTGGTTACTGTCAACATGGTCCCCGTGTTCACAAACAGACATGCATTTATAGATGTGGATTCCTCTCAAGGAAGATAGTTTCTAGCACTTAAATTTGATGTTGGTTACAAATGTAGATCACAAGTTAACCTATTAACTTTTGTCTACCTACAATTGAAGTTTATATAAGAGATAATGGCAATATCTTTTGTTGGGTTGCAGAGCTGAATACAACCCGAAAAATGATTTATTAGATCAACAAGTCATGCTTCAAGGGAAATGGTTTCAAAGGAAGGATTTGGAGGTAAGTCATAAATCTTACATTTAAGAGAACTTACTTTTCTCTGTTATTTGACTTCCTAAGCTTTAAATTACTTTAAATATGCTTTGTTTGACTCCTAGCCAGTACTCAGGTACTAAGCAGCTGATAATTCATCATGCCAATGATAAATCAAAAAATTATGGTAAAAGAGGGAAAACAAACAAGAATTCCATCTAAATCAAAATCAAAGAGTTTGCACCAGTTAATATATGTGGAGATGAGCATAGATCTTAGGGAAGCAAGTGTAAATGGAATTCAAATCCTGTAAAATAATTATGAATATATGTTCTCTGGCCTAATAGTTAGACCCAAAAATTGTGAAGATATTATTGAATCTAACTACTCTAAGATTTCAATCCTTGTCACAATATATGATTATTTTGGTGAAAAATGAGTCCTGGATACTTATCTTTAGGGATGCTCAACTTTTTTAGATATAGAAGTATGTACATAATACATTATGAAAGCACTTAAGTTCTTAATTAATTGTAGTAGATTGTGTTAGTAGCTGTCTTTTGCAATATAGAAGTCTATATACGTTTACTTAAATGCCATTATCCATTTTTTGTCTCATTGCTGGTCTCTGCTTATCAAGGTGGTGGACCTGTCGTACTCAATTAACAACATCTTAAAAGTTTATGTATTCAGCAGAAAAGATTGATGTGAACAAAGACATACAAAAAAATAGCAAGATGCAATTGTCTGATCTTCATTGTTTTTCCTTGAAGTGAACTCATTAGAATCCGTAGAAAGGATAGCAAGCAATCAATGGATCATACTGCATCATATTGCATATCGTTGAACCTGGAAATATCCATTTCCAGCATTAAAATAAGATGTCTTCACGCATTGAGCAGGTTGTAAATATTCGGGGAGATCTTCTTCAATGTAGCCATTACCTGCCCATTGTCCGACCTGAAGGAAAACCTTTACCCTGTGTAATATACTGCCATGGAAACAGGTTAGTGAACATATATTTACTTATAAAAACATGCTTGCCCGCTTGGATGCAGACTATACAGATCTTTTGGCGGACATTTCAATCTTTGTACTGTTGATTATTGAAATTCTGAGTGACATTAGAGAGTAGAAATCTGTTGTTCCCCTGTGTATAGCACATTCAAACTTGTATCTTACCTTTAAACAAAACACAAATAACCATGTAGGCAGTTTTGAAAATGACGTTATTTATTTGGGTACCAGTGGGGCCCCAGGATGCTAGTAACTAATATGTTTGCTATAAGTTTTTCAGCCAGCGGTTCTCCTTGTCATTACTGACCATTTAATGTCATGTCATGATAGAGATATTCATGACTGACTAGTAATGATCCTTTTTAATTATACTAGGATATCCTGATTTATATTTGTGATCTATATGCTGCACATATTTCCTAAACTCTGTGTGTATGTAGCTTTCTCCAACCCCTTCAGTTGCTTGCTCATTCTTCCATGGATTAGAAACTTAAAAGTATTTTCCCCATCTTACATGGAACCTGTGATACCTATGCTTATCATGACAGTGGGTGCAGGGCAGATGCCAGTGAAGCTGCTATAATATTATTGCCTTCTAACATTACTGTTTTCACCCTTGATTTCTCTGGATCTGGACTCTCTGGAGGGGAGCATGTCACTCTGGGTTGGAATGAAGTAAGTGACTGAGTAATTTTTTTATGTCTTGATTAGAGGAAACTAATACTTACATGATTTATGCAAAGTACTTGTTTTGCTGCAATATAATCTTCAACAAATCAGTAAATTTTGTTTAAGACAAACACAATAGTAGAAGAACAGAACTGCTATTTTTGGGGTAACCCTTATCACCCTCATCATAGAAATATGCCATATTTCATCAGTATCTTTTTTCATACATGACCGATACATGTGATCCTTGACAATTGTTGTTGTTTTTACAGAAGGATGATCTGAGAGCTGTGGTTGATTACTTGCGGGCAGATGGAAATGTTTCTACCATTGGGTTGTGGGGTCGTTCAATGGGCGCTGTGACTAGGTTTTCTTCATGGGCTTGCTGTCTTTTGTTATCTTTTCCTGTTCGAAAATCAGAATTTTTGGACCTAACAACGACAAAACAATCAGTTAAGGTGTCTGCTTGGGGGTGTTGATGGTTGGCTTTCATGTAGCTTTTCATCTCCTTAATGGCTGGAGCCTGAAAGTTTTCCAAAAGTAGGAAAAGCAGGATGGGTTATACTGTGTATATGATATGGTCGGAGTGACTATCCACTATTGATTTATATGCGATGAAATGTTTGATTCTAATCATAGTGGAATGCAATCTGGCATTCCTGAAAATCCTAAGTCCAATAACCATAGTGGTCTTTAATTCTCTGCATGAATGGTTGCCTAGAATTTACATGTCTAATATAACTGCAGAAATCTGACCTAATTGCTGCTACTCTTCTGGCAAGAGCAGTGGCATGTTTGTCTGGCTTGAGCAACAACATCAAACAGCACTCCTTGTCTTTACATGAATTCAGAGTATTTCTGATTTAAGTCTCACTGTTCATTGATGCAAGGTGTTTATTAGCTTGAGAGGTTGGCAGGGGAAACCAAAAGAGAAGTGGGAGAAGAAAATCTAGTTGTGTTGTTTTAGAGAAAGCATCAGATAAACTTTTAGGGCAAAAGAGCAGGGAGGCCAAGAGAGCCACATTCAGGCCTTAAAAGCAACTCAGATTGGAGGATGGGATAAAGCACCTAAAATACAGAGCGAGCAACTTTAGTGAATTCCTTTTTTTTTTGGAGGTCTTAACACGGTTATAGATTGGTTACCTTTTTTTTTTTAACAGCATAGATTGGTTACCTGAAAGTTATCCATTGTGTCATAAAGTTCCATTTGTTAGACGGCTATGTTGAAAGATGATAGCCTGTGCACATTGAAGCTATATTCTAGAAGGTTTTTCAATTATACATTTCTCCTATTATTGAGCATGTTTTCAAATAATGGTAAGACGACTGTATCAGTGTTGCAGAAATGTAATTGACAGTGTGTAACAGATGCATGATTTTTTTCGTGAAATTAATTACCTCCCTTAATCGTACTGAGATTGCTTGTTTTAACTCCTGCATGACATGAAAATATGTTTGTTTATGTTTTTTATTGGATTTTTCTTACTGCTGTGGAAGCAGGTTTTTTTTTTTTTTTTTTTTTTTTTGGGGGGGGGGGTTAGGTATGAGGGTGTATCTATGTGTGGACATGCCTATATCTCTACTTTGCAGTGCTTTCCCATGCATTGATCATGCAACATCAATGCATTTCAGCTTTTCTGCTTTAGCTTTTCAAACATTATAATACCCTAAGTTCATATTCATTGACTATATGCCTCATTCCAGTTTAATGTATGGAGCTGAGGATCCTTCAATCGCAGGAATGGTTCTTGACAGCCCTTTCTCTGATTTACTAGATTTGATGATGGAACTTGTGGATACCTACAAAATACGTCTTCCCAAATTCACTGTAAGTATATCAGTTCATACAATATTTTTGATTCTTATGCATATAATGTGAGTACAAATGTTGTACTCTTATGGTAAAGGTCTTTTATCTTTTTAGCTTAATGTAGAAGTTATAGTCTCTCTCACTTAGAAGTTCTCAATTTTGTAGTAATGTTCCAGTGGTGAAGGTTGTGATAGATTTGGTGCTGGGGCTGCCTCCGTAATGCTCTAAATTTGTTTTTCCCTTATTTAGGTGAAGGTTGCTATCCAATTCATGCGAAGATCTATTCAGAAGAAGGCAAAATTTGATATAATGGATTTGAACACCATCAAGGTTTGATTCTGCCATGCTGCATAAATTGTCTCTACCTCAATCGTTATTTCATCTCTAAGGGTTTCTGAATTTAAGCCTTCATTGTGATGATTTCTGTTGAAAAACTACTTCTTCACTCTATTCTAAAGCCTTTTTCATAGTTTTTGCCACGCAGAAACTGAAAAACACCCTCTGGGCCACCACATTAAAAGGAAAAATGAAAACCAATACAAAGAAAAGAAAGAATAGGAAAATATGGTTTTTTGTATTAGATAGATTACATATATGAAAATTCATGTAGGATATGAATCTAAATGCCAATAACTTAATTACATCTAGAGTCTTTGTACTAATTTACAAGACATATGCTGTTATCTGATACTTACATCTTCGAATAATTTCTGCCGAGTTTATTTCTTCCTTATAGACTGTCGGTATCTCTGCCTGATATTCCTTCTTTAAGCAGTTTGTCACCTGCTTGAAACCTGTCAGATTAAAAGCTCATTAGTGCTTCCTTGGGGCAGAATATTATTATTTTGCTTGCCCATGTTAATTTGTGGTTGGTATTTTACACCTTTTAGTTTGTGAAACTTGCCATTAACTGTAAGATAGTTTTACATGTTCCAATGATGTTGGATACGATGACATGTGAGATTAGTTTAATGGATAAATGAGAAATATTGTTGGATGTTTTCAGGGTGCTTCTGACACTAATTAACTACAACATATGGTTGTGATATATTAAGAATGTGATTAATTCACACTTGATAAATCATACAAATGCACTAGGATATGTTATTGTCTTTGTCTTGTTTTCATGGAGGATTTGACCTTTCTAAGGTATGGGAGTAGGGTGGATACAAGAAATTAGATGGGATGCACCATTAAAGAAGTACCAGACTTTTCTGGTTGAATGCTAGGAGTGTCTTTGCTGTTTATTGCTACTTAGTGATCCTATCACCTCTTTCATTCTAGGTGGCCAAATCCTGCTTCGTTCCTGTTTTGTTTGGGCATGCCGTTGATGATGACTTCATACAACCTCATCATTCTGATTGTATATTTGACGCTTATGAGGTAACTTTCTCTGCTAATGCTAGTTAAAAAGTAGACATGGTACCTCTACTTGTACAATGTTTATGCATGTTATTTATTGCAAATATTCCATCCTTTTATACTCAACCCTTCTGTCGGAATCCAGAATAGGGAAAAAAGAAAACTGTATCATGCTGACTGTGCCTCTGCTTTCAATTTTATTGTTATTTTTGGTGAAGGAATAATTGGGTTTTATGAAGAAACAGTAACAGTTGGACACTGGTTCTTTCATCGTGGGGAAGGTGGATCATTGACTTAGTTGCTACTCTTTTTGTCTATGTCGTCACTTCTTTCTCGGTACCAGTGTTCATCTGTTGAGATGTATATTAGAAACTCTCCTACATGAGCTGCATTTTTGGAAAATTTTACCATTCTACCATGGTTTTTGATTTTTATTCCCTCTATCATGTGATTTCTATCTTATTTCCCAATCTGCCGTTGTTTATACAAAAGTGTGGGTTTAAGCCCATGCTCTTCAGTGTACTAGAATAGTATGAGTTGGGTGCTATGTCCACCTTCTATAATGGATCACGCTTTGTTTGCTTTCGCCGTGGTTGGATGCTGAAGGTGAAGAACAGACATTAAATTGAGAATTGCAGCATGGTATGCATTTTATCATATTGATCTCAAAACTGACTTGCTACTGATATGTTTATCTCTTGCCTAATCATTCCCAATTATGTCTTGGTATCTGCTTTGACACCATTAGGTTTTGAATTGACGTAATCTCATCTTTCCTTTCTTCTAACTGTGGATGGTGCCATAGTCACTAATATAGGTGATAAGAAATGGTTGTTAATAAATTTAAATTGAGTAGGAATTTGCAATGAATCATCTGGTTATTCACATCGGTCTCTTGCTTTTTCTGATAACATATTGAACTGTGCTCGAATAGTAACACCTGATTTTTGCAGGGGGACAAGAATATCATAAAATTTGAAGGCGATCACAATTCTCCGCGGCCCCAATTCTATTTTGATTCTATTAGCATCTTTTTTAACAATGTTTTACAACCTCCAGAGGATGAAATTAGGGAACCTTTATTTGATCCATCCCATAATTATTTTGGCAAGGTAAATTGAACTAAAATGCACTTCCATTATCAACATTAAGTCTTGCTTCCTTGCCTGATTTCAACCTGCAATCAATGATCTCTTGTTGATGATTTTACCTTCAGGGTGGTTGGAGTACTATCCATGAATTGAGATATGCAGACGAGATTTTGGCTGCATCCAGAGGCATGTGCTTTTTATCTGGAATTTTCAAGTGAGAAGTCACATCGTGCTCTTCATTTGGAAAGCTTTTCTACTCAACTTAATTGTGCCACTAATTGCAGGTCCAGCAGCAAGTAGCACCGAAGATGCCCTTAAGCAACTTCGCTCTAAAAGACCTATGAGTAGAATGGAGGTCAGTTGTTTGCTATCTGGGAGTCTTTTTCAAGTGCTTCACAAATATTTGAAACTCCCAAGTCCTATGCCATCTTTATTTTTTAAAAGAATTGTTGAACATAGTATATTGGCGTTGCTGTTGCTGTTGCTGTTGTTGCAAGTGTCTTCAATGGGAATGAAACATAACTAGATGGGAGAATTTATGTGATATGAACCTATGGAACACTGCTCCTAATATTGTGGATGAGTAAAGGTCATGGTATATGTCGGTGTCATCTAAGAATATCAACAACCCCACTTTCCTTCCTTTTCGAGATGGATAATTTCTCGAGTAAGGGGTTTTTTATGCATTGTATAAACTTCATATTTATATGGTATTTTGATGGCTGTTGGCTCGTTGGAATTGTTCAGGTCCCTTCTAATGTTACATCTAAAGATGAGCAAACTGAGGCCCAGGTATCTCCTTACTTGCATACTCAATTGCGTTCACTCTGGCTAGCCATAGAGGAGCCTTAAACGGAATTTTACTGACACAATTTCCTGCTATTTCACAGGAAGAAGAAACTGGGGCTGAGCATATCCCATCATCTTCCAAAATGATTAGCTTTGAACTCTCAAATGGTCACCCTCACGGCCCTCATGTTCCTACATCATTAGATGACGATGATTATGTGGAGTACACACTTGATAACTTGGCAGATGTCCCATGCAATGAGGAGGAAGAGGAAAGGGTGAGTCATATTGGTTGTTTATGTGCATCATGGGATGTATTCCCCGTATTCAAATTATCTCAAACATATGATGTAACAATTCTTCGTCTTGACCTCTGATTTTTCAAAATAATTCAGATGCTCTTGGAAGCAGTGATGGAATCACTAAAAGACTTGGAGATGGGGCACCCTCATATTGATGAATCACAATCCACTATTGGCACTGATCCCCCCGAGCCTTCACATAAAGATGACACAAAGGATTCTTCCCCTACCAAGGAACATTTGCCCTTGAAGACAGAATCCACCTCCTCCCCAACCTTGGCAATCAACGGCCATGATTTGGTGTCCCAACACCCACCTCAATCTGCCTCTTGAGTTCAGCATATCATCGAGGGAACCTCCCTCAAACACTGCTCCATCCACTAGAGAATCTGGAACTGCCGGGGCTCCAATTCATAGTGATTACTTCAGTTTGCAACCAAAGCTCATCTGATTTTGACATTGACAATCGCACAAAAGCCAAAAGAACCCTATGAGCAGTATCGTGGATGGCTTGTTTCGTTGTTGGGATCTTAACTTCTTTCGGAATAGATGATTTTGCTTCAAAGTTTAGGCAATTTGAGAGGGGTATTGTTTTGTATTGAAAAAATTGGCAGAAAGGTTAGTGTTGTAGAAATAGCTAACCCTTAAAGGAAAGGAAAAAAAAACCAATAGCAAAGGCTGTCAATGTGTATATTTTTGTGGAGGTGGTTCTGTTACCTGTTATTTATATTGCAATGACTTTATACTTCCAACTGAAACAAACAATGGAGAATATGGAAGCCAACTTAATGATTTGAGTTGGTTATACCGAATGGTAAGAGGTGGTTTGAAGATGATGTTACGTGCCATTCACAATCTAGTCTTGAAGTGAATGAATGAGAAAGAACGAATAAAGAAGTGAAACACTCTTTGTTCAACGTGATTTTTACCCGTCACAAAAATCAAGAAAAATTTTCTCCACTCTTCTAGTATATCATTGAAATGCACCTTTTTAACACAAAGTGGTTTGTCATGGAAAGACGATCAAATTGGTTCAACTAAGTGATATGAAATTGTGGCCATTGTGATTTGTATATCACTGCTAAAACCCTTTGCGGGGGCGATTAAACCCTCCTCATTTTACGAGAGACGCATATTTGTCAATCATGAATTATGTTGAGTGAGATAAATTTGTGTTAAATTTTTACAAGTTTGTATCAAAAAATATTTTATTCATACTTGATTTATTTATTAATTTATGTCTAACAAATTATATCATATTATGTTTATGTCATATATAAATTGTATATAATTAATAACTTTATTTATACTTGATTTATTTATGTCATATGTCTGGTTTACGTTGTATCGCCAGACATCAGTTATCCTAATTGTGTATAAATGAGGGGTTAATAACACTTTTGATATTGAAGGTATATCTTTTTTATCAGTTTAATTCTCAATGTATTAATTTTATTGATTTAATTCATAAAATATTTAATTCGTGTATTTTTACAAAAATCGAGGCATAACAGTTTACAAAAAACTTTGTGTAACGGAGCTCGTAGTTCAAAGCATTTGTCATCGATCATATCTCCGACCAACTACTTCTGTCGAGAACTACACAATTCGAATCATTGCCTGATTTTTGACTCACATTACAAAAATGCAAAAACCATGGACTTCGCTCGCTGGTGGCGATCCATGTCCACTTTCATTCCAACGTAAGTTTCCGATCAAACACATCATCAACTGTTTAGATTTGAACTTCCAGGATTATGGTTTCAATTTATGATTTTGTAAATTCTGTATTTTTTGTTCGATAGGTTTTTTTTGGTTAATTTATCCCATTTGTTATGCATTATGAGTAATTTGTGGCTTGTATGAACTTATTGCTTGGAATGAATGTTTATTCTCACTTTTGGGTCTGTTTGGTTGCTAAGAAATGAAGGGAAAGGAAAGAAATAAAATTTTAGAGTGATTTTGATTGTGGGTTTATTAGAAGAAAAAATGAACAACTGCACACAAAATGAGCTTAATTTAACTATTCTAAAGAGTTCTTTTGTGCTAGATATCATGTCTAAGCTGGTGTTAAGTATCTTTGTTTGTTTGTATAGGTCTTGGTTTAGTTGAGTTTTCTTTATATAATTGGAATCATCGTGTAGTCCATTTTAGGTGTTCTCTAGTCTCTGTGCTTGCGGTTATTATTACTGAATATCATATTTTTCGAAGGTTCTTTTATTTCATTTACCTAACTGATATGATTAACTCCACCTACGTACTCTTGTGCACAGTCGGTCCAAAGTTCATAGGAGGGTTGTATTAGGTAACTGACAGCTAACGTAAAACTCGTCAAACTAAACATGTGACGCCCCAAAATTCGGGTGTCTGTAATAACCCGGTTGATCATCCATCAACCCATGAAAATACCCATGGATATTATATAATTCGTTACCATGTCGTTATGCCCCATTTATCGAGATCCATAACTTAACGAAATTTGGACAGAGTCTCCTTTATACGGGGAGCTCTACCCAAAACGCAACATGTGCAATCATATAATATTGACTACACCAGGCCCATTCATCCCTACTCCTTAGCATAGTATCAGATACTACTATAATCATTATCATTACGTACATTCATTCATAAAAGAATAAATGTCTCAAAAGAGTTCCTTATACATGCCTTTTAAATATAAACAAGTTTTTTGTTACAAAAATTACACAAGACCAAAAGTAAATATAAACAAGGGATTACGATGTCAAAAGAAGAGTCACAGACCAGCTCTGTCATCAAAGCGGGCCCATGGCCTAGCCTTCGGTAGACGCTTGTGCAATACCTAAAAAATATTCTCATAAAGGGTGAGTCAACGCTCAATAGGATAACTCCTATTGAGAATACCTCTCAACCTAAATCCATATGAAATGCCACATATAACAATCATTTCATGCAATCATTTAAATATGTTTATTATGAACAAATGTCATAAATCATGTCATGCCATGAGATGAGACTCATGAACACAATACCAACACCGAGCCCCATCCTAAGCTCCTACAACACATGCAATGTCATGCGTATGTATCCAGACATTCCAAGCCCCGTCATTAGTGTTATGTACACTTAATGACTAATTAATTTATTTTCTTATGTCTTTGTGGGGAGATGATTTATGATATTACACTAATGGGACACCAACCATCAACGGATTCTCAGGACATCTCACCTGCAGCTTCGTTTTGACCGTTACACTTTTCTGAAATTTCACCGCCGAAAAATGTATAAACCAAGTTAGCGGGTCTTGCACCCGAGGAAGAATCTAGCCCTTCTTACTATTCTCGACACGTTTATCCATTTAATTTTTCGTGTGACTCAGCTGAACCTTGGTAAGACTTTTTCGAGCCCATAATCAACCAACTATGTGGTGATTGATTTTATCTCATGCACACACTCTCACTCATGTTAATGTCCATGAATGTAATGTAACTCATACATAATGACATTTCAATGTGTAATTGCCTTTAGTACTATTTACTTAAAAAATGCAATATAATGACATTTTCAACATGGCAACATGTTTATCAATTCTATAAATATAAGCACAAGTCAACCACAATAATTATATGCTAAATAATCATTTAACATACATATTATTCCATAATCACACAACAAGCTAATAATTTTATTAAACTGGATATGTCATTTAAAACATAAAATAATGCTAATGTACAATTAACATGCTTTAAACCACTAACATTAACTTACACCAAGTTAATCATATAAGATTTTTTTTCTAATCACAAAGTTCATTATAAATCATATATTCAACTCACTAGTTACACTAGTCAAGACCTAACATGTGATATACGTCCATACTCTACCCATTTTCATATGTCATATTTTTGGTTAAAATTAAATTTAAATAGGAAAAACCCTACCTCTCGTATCGTGGGCCCACGTACTGGATCTTCGAAGAAGCCCAATTTAACTTCCCAAACTTTAGGTCTAGATTATCGTCTTTGATATTCTTTCAGAGAAAAATATGATATTTGGTATGGTTGCGTAGTTCTCGCTGAGTAGAGTAACTTTAATTCTTGCCCCGAAATAATTAAACGGTTCAATCTTCATAGATCTGAAGAAGAAGAAGGAGAAAAATAAAAAAAATAAAAAAAAACTCTTTTCACTCTCTCACTCACTCGGCAGCCGGCTGGAGGAAGAAAAAGTGGAAGACTAAAGTCTTCCACACTTATATATATATATATATATAGATAGTATAAATTTATAGTTTAAAATTTTATGTTTTTAATCCTTATTTTTACAATTAATCATTATTTTATCCCTTTAATTAAGATTTTTAATAATAATAATAATAATTTTTTTTTTTCTAAATTTTACAAAACATGAACATGAATCTAAAGTATATTCACATAGAACACAATGGCCAAAGAGTATTCATGTAGTCGATCCCAAAAATGTTGGAACATTGACGAGACTTAGTCAAGTTGACTTGAGTACCTAACTGATGCGATTAAACTGCAGAACATGGTATCTGGAGACAAATGATGGCGGCGTCCTGGTGGTATCTGCTCCAGATAGACCATACCACAGACATGAACATATCCTGCTTTCTCCATGAAGGTGATGCTGTTGATGACGCAGACCTACTTGATTTGTTGAGACGGAATTTCGTGGCATAGTTGCCTAAACATGTAAGTCTTATAGATGCTGTTGGTGCTTGCTGTCTATCAGATTTTAGTACTGTTGCTGGTTTCCTAAGGGAAAAGGTTAATTTGCTTAATTTGGATATGCAGAAGAACAATTGTTGCAGAGTTGGTTGCCTCTTCAAATTTTCTGGGGATGGAAACCAAAGAATTTGAGGTTCATTTTTTTTTTTGCTTTACATGGAACAATGAAAAACTTGGCAAAATAGGCTCTCTTATGCTAATGGAAGCAATGGAATGCATAACTGACCCTGTCTGCCCGCTCCACAAACCTCTCTTAATGCCAATTGAAGATGTATTTTCAATTCAGGTATTTGGTAATGCATTTTCAATAACAAATTGCTTTACTGCATGACTTCAGGATGAATCCATGATTACTTATCTTTTGCTGTATCTAGACAGTTGTTCAATTATGCCTATATGGCCCATAGGCATATCAAGCGTTCTTCAAATTAAGGACAATGGATTGCTTTCTTTTCGTATTGATAAAGGGATATGGCTTGGGATCAGTCAGTTGTGTATGTCGTGGGTGAACAACCAATCGGTTTGGGCATGGCTTCCTATGGGAACAAAGTGACGCTACACCCTCCAGAGGAGAAAGAAGAGGCTGCAGCTGCTTGATTCTAGGCTGGCCAATACACTAGTTCAAATCCTGGTTGCTTTGATGTGGCATCAGACCTTTTGAGAGCACTGATGTTCATGCTTAAGCAGATCCAAGATTGGTGAGACATCCAGAGCTTGGTTCAAGCTTATTTTTCTCATTGGCTGATTGGCTATGTATCAGTCAACCATTAGGTCAGTGTCTGTCCTCTTTTGCCTAGTTTAACTTACGTTCTCAAGTTTGATTGTGTGTTAAAATGCTACTTTAAAAAACAACAATCTACCTTGTGAAATAACAATCATGTACTGGCATAAAATTCTGAGCTTTACCATAGATATGAGAGTTTGCCTAGTGGGTGCTTGCAAAATGAATATCCAAATTTTGTTTATTTACAATGTCTCTGCATGTGCACTTGTGAATCAACATAGAATACTGGTTCTGTGAAGTCTATACAGCAAGTAACTTCATTGCAGTTTCAACTAGAGAATGGATTGTTGTACTGTCCCGACTCAGACCGACAGTGCCAGAGAAAATATTGAAGCTTTCAAGCTCTGATGTGGTTTCTGTGACGTACTCCAGTTCCTTCTCCATTCCCAGATCTTTGAAAAATTGAACATTTGTTTCCTTATCTCTCATCATCCAAATTGCCAACTCTATTGCAAACCTCCTTATTCTTGGAATCTTGATATGTGGGTACTGATGTTTCTTCAGAATCTGGACTATGGCCCTAGCTAATTCTACCTCTTGAATTCCAGCTCCCTTGAACATGATCCCTGATTCCTGAGATGTCATAAATTTAAAAGCACGTGCTGCTAGTCCGATCATCACTTCCTGCAATTTGCCTTCTGCTGTAATGATTTCTTTAAGCACCTGCTAGAGAGGAAATCAAGATCACTTTTCTACTATATATAAGAAAATGCAAAGTTTTAATTGCAAATCACAACTTACAGTTGGTACTGCGGTGGTGAAGCCCTGGAACAGTTCAAAACAATCTTCTCCACTGTAGGCGCACAAATTTCTCATAATCTTTGCTGCATTTATGCGAAGCAATGGAATTCCCAATGCTTCAACCAGCTTCTCAGTCACTTTCAGTTTCAAAATGCGATAACAATTACTCTTGCTTTCTGATGCCAGCATCGCTATTGCTTCTCCAGATGCAAGTCTTACATGATTCTGATTTTCAGGCATGCCCTCTTTAAAGAAAATGTTGAACAATTCTTTCAGAACACCACCTGTGCGACCAATCATCTCTGTTGCATCCTCTTCCAAAGCCAGACTTGTTAAAATTTCTATGCCCAATTTTTGTAGCATTGGATGCTTCTCTCCATACTGTAAAATGTCTCTGATGTTGCTAATGGTAAAAACTATCTCGGAAATCTCCTTCCGAAGCTGTTTACCGGTGGCTCCTGTTGCGCTTGCCAGCATCTTCACCAGTTGCAGAGACCTCTTCACTGTCAAAATTTGAGATGATGTAACAGTTTCATCCTTCAATAACCTCTCTCCTGCTTGTGTGAAATCGATAATTTTTGGTAATAGGTCTCTTGTGTTTCCAATCTTTCCACAGTTGTCATGGTCACGGGCAAGTTTCTTTAAGATGAGAAGGCCCAGCTGATTGAATGTCCAGAAACCATAATGTTCATTGTCAAAGATGATTTTCTTTTCAGATATTTCATCAGCTGCTCCACCGGAGCTCCTGTGGACGTGGAGCAACGAAGATATCGATTCCATTGCACCTGTTATACCAGCAACCCGAAGGGAGTTTTGCTTTTTTCCAGCTAATTTTGACAAGATATCTGCAGCAGAGTGCCTGATCTCTTCTTCCTGTGGATCTTTCCAATTCAGCATTTCTACTAACCTTTCTATCACCGATAAAGTTATCCCAATATTTTGCAGCGTGTCACCAGAAAATCGGTGGCTCATCGAGAATTGTCGGAGAATTCGAACTCCAATGAGCTGTTCGTCAGGAGAATTCGAGTTCAAGAGGTCCATGGCAAATGAAACCATATCCATTTTTAGGCCATCAAAAATGCTTCCATTGACACATCTCGAATAGGCATCATAGAAAAACCTTTTGATTGAGATCACCCCTGTAGGTCCCAACTCACACTCCTTGTTCACCTCATCCAGCAATTTACAATAGATGACCTTCCATTCCCAGTAAGCTTTCTCCAAGAGAAACACCAGAGCTTCCGCCAAGGCCAAGGCGTAGAAAATATTCAAAGCATTATTCCTATTCTTCTTGTCTTTCTCTTCTTTTGCAATTTCACCATAGTTTCTTCTAATAAGCTTCATCAGAGAAAGAACCACACAGGCTGTTGCAGAGGCAAGTTGGAGCCAGTACAGAAGCCTGCTAACATTTTTCGAGAGGAAAAACCATTGAGCATATGGCAGAAGAGGAACATCTGAAATCGCCCATGTTCTACTTGGCATCTTCTTCTCTCTCCGGCTTGCCTGGTGCCTACTTTCTGTGATATCCCTGCTGTCTCCAGTCGGCTTCCTGACTACAGTAATAGGCCTGAATATACCCTTCACAGCTTTGATGATGAAGTGGGAGCTGGACATTATTGCCCTGAAACTGCTGATTCCAACATCAGTGATTGACCATGTGGCTTGGTGTTGCCATTCAAGCTCATGGCTACGGCTGAAAATTCGTGCCCCTTCGATCAACAGAATTATGGTTATGAACCAAAAGTCTGTTTTATCAAGAGTAATGGCAAATCCACCAAGAAGAACAACTGTTGCCCAGATGAACCCGAGAGTTCCTAGCCCAGTGGCTGCTTTCTCCAGCACTGCAAGCCGGAGAGCGAAGAGGGTCAGTTTCTGTTCCGGTGCTCGCTCTGCCGGTGATCTAGGAGGAGAAACAGAACTGGTGTCGCTACTGTTTTTGGTAATGCTACTTTGGGGTTCAAAACTGGTCGGACTTGGACCATCACTACTGGTGTCTCCGATCTTCGCGTCGAGCTCGATCTGCAAACGAATGTTTCCTTCAGTTTCTGCAGATGTCTTTCCATCCATGTTTCCGGGTGGATGTAGCTCGTAAACCTAAATCTTCTTTCTATAAGGTCTGTTTGTATTGACTCTTGAGTTTACATCGGTAGGACAGGGCTGAGTTTTGGCTTAAAAGTTATGCTGGTTTGAGCTGTCAAGGTTTTATATATATATATATATATAATAAAACAAGAATGATTTTGAATTTTATCCTAACAATAATCCGACGATGAAATATAAAATTTGAGAGTATTTTTATAATTTTTATAAATCATTTTACAACCAAAAAATTAATCACTTTTGTAATTAATTTATCACTTTTATGAGTATGTTTATTACTGTTGTGGTTGTTTTTATTACTTTTGTAATAACTATTTTTACTATTTTTCTTACGTACAAAAAAATTATTGTTTTTGTGGGTAATTTATCATATTTGTAGATATTTTTATTATTATTATGATAATTATTTCTACTATTTTTTAGGTAAATAAAAGTACCCACAAATATAATAAAAATAATCACAAATATGGTAAATAAAAGTATGATACTAAAAAAAAAAATCGATGCAAAACTATATATATAATTGACATTTTTAATTTAAGGGTCACAAAAAAAAAAAAAAAACCACTGAGCGAATTTGTTCGTGATTGTGTGCATTGTAAGTTTACATAGGAGCCACAAGTTCGAACATATCTCGGTTGTGAAGGTTTTATATTAGAATGAAAAAACAAAAAGACACAAATTCAAAAGTGAAGTGACCATCTTGTCCTCCATCTCTCAAGATGGCTAATTTATGAAGGGCACAATGGTCAATTCAAGTCAAGTGCGTCGATTGTCAGCTGGAAGTGTGGTCCTTTACGTAGACGCATCATGGTGGGGTTAATTATAATTCAAAGCCAAAGTCACCCAATTGGCTCAAATTAGGTTAGCTTATGACAAGAGGATTTGGTAAATTGTACTATACGTATACAAGACTATATTTTTCTATTTAATTAACAAGTTGCTTACTAGTAATTACATTTTCTAAGGACTAAATCATAACCATGACCCATGTAGACTACACCAATCCAACGGCTCAGTTTGTATGTAGGAAATAAGACAACGATTTCTTGACCAATCTCCGGTACCATGGTTTCACACTGTCCTTTTGATTGATAATAAAAATTGTTTATCCCATCAAAAAGCTTGGACAGAAAGTGTTCACGGGTCAGTATTTAAAAAAATTCAAGTTCAATTTCTTTAAAGTCTTAGTTTACTCAATGTACGTAATTTATGATGTGACATAAATGGGTATTCTTATCGTCAAATGATATGTAGATAGAGAACAGAAAACACCGAAAATATACGGTACTCAAGAAGACTAAATCGAACTCATTTAGATTTCTTTGGTGTTTGTGAAACTCTTGGAGGAACGTTTGACCCCAAGCTCGAACAATAATCACAATTAAACGTGAATTCACTGATATGACAGATAACAGAGAATGATTAGTTGAGTTGTCATATACACACGTTGAAACCTTTGCTAGAATGCCAAAAAAAACCCACTAAAGGCATTATTCTTGTTGACATGGACTGGTCCGGTGCCAAAAAATCCAATTCAGGGTACTATTAGTGTTAGGTATGGGAGTGAGGGACGATAGGAGTTGGGATGGGTCATGGAAGGGAGGTGGGGCAACACTAGAGCAAGGGAAGAGGGTTGGGGGTCATGGCCAGAGTTGAGAAATTGGGTAGAGAACATTGCCGGAGTTGGGGAATTGTTTTGGGTTCATTTGCTGAAGCTAGGATGGAGATGGATACTCTATAGAAAATAAAATTAGATGTTGAGGGCATTTTAAGAAGTTTAAATTTTTCCCCCACTCGGTCAATTAATTTAGTTCTAAAAAACTTTAAGGGGGAAAATTATCAAAATTGAAACCGAAGAGAGTTAATTACAACATTACCCAAACTTGGATGGAGCATTTTGTAATTAACCCATTTCAATAAGCTCTAAATTCACAGAATAATTAACAAGAAAATGGCACCTACAACAACAATCATAGAACACAAAACAATCACTATACCATATATATACCCCCCCCCCCCCCTCCCACACACCACTCACACAGTGACTGAGTGATGAATTACCTGTTAAGCGAGGGAAATGCAAGAGGATCACAACACAAATACCTTAAACCCAATTTCAGATTTAAGGCAACGAGGTGAGAGTGAATGATTTGGAGGCAGGCGGCCACGAACAGAGGATGTTGCAACGTTAGATGAACGCACTTGTCCTTGCCAAATTAACTTTGTGTGGTTAATCGTCAAGAGTGTTTTGTAGTTCGATTAATCTTTTCTTAAAAATGACTGATGCGCATCTCTTATATGTTCGGCATGACTCATTAAATGCCTAACAAAGGCCATTAAAAATTCAGACAAGACTCATTAATGCTCAGTCCCCTGAGTAGGATAACCATTATGGCGCCCGACCCCAAGTGACCGCCGGCTGGCCTCGCTTGGGTTTAGTAAATGTGTGGCCTGAGGGAGATAGTAACCAATGATCATGTGTACGACATATAATTTGATGTGACTTACGAACTATCATGCCATCACCTCTTGAGGAATAAATAAATCAAAAAATTGGGTTTTAAATACGCAAGTGTAACCCTCAATTTTACACATTAACCGACTTGGGCATTAGAGGGGACATGCCAGACACACTTTCGACCCTCTTCTAACCTCGTTCCTTGTTACAGGAATCTCACCCTATTCATCCTAATGTCGTTATTTCAACTATTGTACAAGATTCACCTCGTGCAGTTTATTAATCAATGTGTATGATTTTATGAGTGTCGCATGCATTCGAAGATTGTCTGGTCAAGAAGTCCCTCCAATTATTCTGAAAAAGAAAAAAAAAAGGTTGTTTAATGTGCACTAGAGGCAATTTTGCTGGTTGTGGTTTGAAGGATGGGATTACAGTAAGAGTCCCTTTGTGTTAAGACAAAGGTTGGTGGGGTCCCAAGCCCCCTATTTCCTCTCCCTTTTGAGCACACAAATATTCTTCCTATGTGACAACAATTGTCGAAATTTTAATTTGGAGTGCATTTTTAAGAAACATTTTTTGGATTCCAATCAGATTATAGATGTGGTAATACATGTATATGTCAGCTCGACACTCAACATACTAATACGGTGAGAATCTTAAGATCAAATCTTGTTGTATTGCCCCGTACTACCCGTGCCTTGTAACAAGACCACAAATTAACATGGGTAATATGATCAAATCTTTGTCATACAATTCTTACAGTGTGATTGTGTTCGGCTTGAGTTCGACTCAATTTCAGAGAATTGCGTATCCAGTACTTACCCCCAAAAGCTATTGCCTTTTGTTTTTTTGTTGCTCTAGTTGATTGTTTAATAAAGAAAGCTTCGTTTTTAGTTTTATGTAGTTGTGAAGCTTCATTGTGTTTGTCGTGGTTCTAACATAATGCCATAAGGCTAAGATTTGCATATTTAAGCAAAGAATTGATGTTCTGGACATCACCATTTAATGGGTCCGAGATGATTTGTCAATGGCTACTCCACTGTACTGGATCATTTCTTGGCTATTTCATGGAACTCTGATTGAAACCTTAAAGAAAGGGAGATCAGAGCTGACAAACATTAAGCGAGATTTAGATTCTCTCGATTCTGAGTTTGTTCAATTCTGATTAAATTCAATCATTCACCCTTGAATCTATTAGCTTTTACTGGGCATCCATGTGAATTTACATAGAGAACTAATAAATTTATCTAAGAATAATTAAATTTAAACCAAATTGACAAATATTAAAATTGGAAGGATCAAATCCCATAAAAAGTCTTCAAGGAAACTGTAATAAGCCCAACACCTCATCGTATACTTTTCAGTTTTTGAACCACCACTGAAAAGGAAAGCGGCAAAAACTTACAAGCATGTAAATATCCCTCTGAATTAGATATTGTTGGAAGAATTAAATGTTTAGCTTACCTCGGTAGTTTTGTAGTGATGAGCTCGGCCACTTCAAGTCAATAACTATAGTTCAAATCGAACATTCTATAACAGATGTGAACTTCAAGGTAACATAGATGGGTTGCTACGCTTGGTCGCCCCTAACTACCTTTTTTACCAAAAAAAAAACTCTTGAGATCCATGTTAAGTGGAGATTCCTATGCGTTGCCTGGTCCAGGGTTATATTCTTCCAAAGGTTTCACTCCTGAGTTTCAAGGTCCATCCTTGGTTTATTTCTACCCCTGAGGTTTCTCGCTGGATAGAAATTTGGGAGAACTTCAACACTTTCTCTGTCGAACATTATATCAAAATGTTTTTGATGGGAGAACCTGTTCTCATGTTGGATTCCATTGGTAGTAGTTTTTGATTTTTTATAGCAAATAAAATTTTGGACTAAATACAGGTATTTGGTCAATTGAAGATGTATTTTCAATTCAGGTATTTGGTAATGTATTTTCAATAACAAAATGCTTCACTGCATGAATGCCAGGATAAATCCAATTCCCCTGAACAATTGTCTCAGCAAAGCTAATTCTTTGTTTACTCATCTTTTGATGTGTCTACACAGTAATTAAATTATGCCCATATGACCCATAGGGCATATCAAGGGCAAAGGATTGCTTTCTTTTCATATTGATAAAAGGATGCGGCTTGGGATCAGTCAATTGTGTATGTGCTGGGTGAGCAACTGATCGGTTTGGGCATGGGTTCCAATGAGAACAAAAGTATCACACCCTCCAGAGGACAAAGAAGAGGCTGCAGCTGCTTGATTCTAGGCTGACAAATACACTGGTTCAAATCCTGGTTACTTTGATGTGGCATCGGATCTTTTGAGACATGCAGAGCTTGGTTCAAGCTCATTTTTTCTCATTGGTTGATCGGCTATGCATCAGTCAACCATTAGGTCAGTGTCTGTCCTCCTTTGCCTAGTTTAACTTACATTCTCAAATCTGATTCTGTGTTAATATGCTACTTTAAAAATCAACTATCTACCTTGTGAAATAACAATCATGTACTGGCATAAAATTCTGGGATTTACCATAGATATGAGACTTGTGTAGTGGGTGCTTGCAAAAAGAATATCCAAATTTTATTTATTTACAAGGTCACTGCATGTGCACAACTTGTGAATCAACATGGAATACTGGTTCTCTAATGTGATGGAGAGGGAAGGGAAGAAGAGGGGTACCGTCCTTGCAAGGATTAGATCAAGAAACACAAATCAATCAAACTAATATTCAGCTCTAATTAAAATAATATGGAATATATTCTTATTTATATAATAAATAATAAAAATAGAGTGAGTAAATCCTAACAAGTCTGCCAAGTGCATTTCCCTTTGAACCAAAAACTCTTAGCTTCGGCTTAGGCTTCCAAGTTTGGTCACACTAGTCCAACCAACCAATGGCTATGCCATCTTGAAGTTTATACTGCAAGTAACTTCATTGCTGTTTCAACTAGATAATGGATTGTTGCACTGTGTCGACTCAGACCGACAGTGCCAGAAAAAATATTGAAGCTTTCAAGCTCTGAGGTGGTTTCTGTGACACACTCCAGTTCCTTCTCCATTCCCAGATCTTTGAAAAATTGAACATTTGTTTCCTTATCTCTCATCATCCAGATTGCCAACTCTATTGCAAACATCCTTATTCTTGGAATCTTGATATGTGGGTACTGATGTTTCTTCAGAATCTGGACTATGGCCCTGGCTAATTCTACCTCTTGAATTCCAGCTCCCTTGAACATGATGCCTGATTCATGAGATGTCATAAATTTAAAAGTATGTGCCGCTAGTCCGATCATCACTTCCTGTAATTTGCCTTCTGCTGTAATGATTTCTTTAAGCACCTGCTAGAGAGGAAATCAAGATCACTTTTCTGTTATATATAATAAATATGAGACACTTGTAGATCCATTTTTCTGTTTTGTTATGTACACTACTGTTGGAGAAAATGCAAAGCCGTAATTGCAAATCACAACTTACAGTTGGTACTGCGGTGGTGAAGCCCTGGAATAGTTCAAAACAATCTTCTCCACTGTAAGCGCACAAATTTCTCATAATCTTTGCTGCTTTTATGCGAAGCAATGGAATTCCCAATGCTTCAACCAGCTTCTCAGTCACTTTCAGTTTTAAAATGCGATAACAATTACTCCTGCTTTCTGATGCCAGCATCGCTATTGCTTCTCCAGATGCAATTCTTACATGATTCTGATTTTCAGGTATCCCCTCGTTAAAGAAAATGTTGAACAATTCTTTCAGAACACCACCAGTTCGCCCGATCCTCTCTGTTGCATCCTCTTCCAAAGCCAGACTTATTAAAACTTCTATCCCCAATTTTTGTAGCATTGGATGTTTCTCTCCATACCGTAATATGTCTCTAATGTTGCTAATTGTGAAAACAATCTCTGAAATCTCCTTGCGAAGCTGTTTACCGGTGGCTCCTGTTGTGCTTGCCAGCATCTTCACCAGTTGCAGAGACCGCTTGACCGTCAAAATTTGAGATGGTGTAACAGTTTCATCTTTCAATAGCCTCTCTCCTGCTTGTGTGAAATCTATAATTTTTGGTAAGAGGTCTCTTGTGTTTCCAATCTTTCCGCAGTTGTCATGGTTACGGGCAAGTTTCTTCAAGATGAGAAGCCCCAGCTGATTGAATGTCCAGAAACCATAATGTTCATTGTCAAAGATGATTTTCTTTTCAGTGATTTCATCAGCGGATCCACCAGAGCTCCTGTGGACGTGGAGCAATGAAGATATTGATTCCATTGCGCCTGTTATGCCAGCAACCCGAAGGGAGTTTTGCTTTTTTCCAGCTAATTTTGACAAGATCTCTGCCGCAGAGTGCCTGATCACTTCTTCCCGTGGATCTTTCCAATTCAGCATTTCTACTAACCTTTCGACCACCGATAAGGTTATCCCAATCTTTTGCAGCGTGTCACCGGAAAACTGATGGCTCATCGCAAACTGTCGGAGAATTCGAACTCCAATGAGCTGCTCGTCAGGAGAATTCGAGTTCAAGAGGTCCATGGCAAATGAAACCATGTCCATTTTTAGGCCATCAAAAATGCTTCCATTGATACATCTCGAATAGGCATCATAGAAAAACCTTCTGATTGAGATCACCCCTGTAGGTCCCAACTCACACTCCTTGTTCACCTCATCCAGCAATTTACAATAGGTGATCTTCCACTCCCAGTAAGCTTTCTCCAAGAGAAACACCAGAGCTTCCGCCAAGGCCAAGGAGTAGAAAATATTCAAAGCATCATTCCTATTCTTCTTGTCTGGGTCTCCTTTTGCAATTTTACCATAGTTTCTTCTAATAAGCTTCATCAGAGAAAGAACTACACAGGCTGTTGCAGAGGCAAGTTGGAGCCAGTACATAAGCCTGCTAATATTTTTCGACAAGAAAACCCATCGAGCATATTGCAGAAGAGGAACATCTGAACTCGCCCATGTTCTGCTTGGCATCTTCTTCTCTCTCCGGCTTGCCTGGTGCCTGCTTTCTGTAATTTCCCTGCTGCTTCGGCTTGGCTTCCTGACTACCGAAATAGGCCTGAATATATCCTTCACAGCTTTGATGATGAAGTGGGAGCTGGACATTATTGCCCTGAAACTGCTGATTCCAACATCAGTGATCGACCATGTGGCTTGGTGTTGCCATTCAAGCTCACGGCTACGGCTGAAAATTCGTGCCCCTTCGATCAACAGAATTATAGTTATGAACCAAAAGTCTGTTTTATCAAGAGTAATGGCAAATCCACCAAGAAGAACTACAGTTGCCCAGATGAACCCGAGAGCTCCTAGCCCAGTGGCTGCTTTCTCCAGCACTGCAAGCCGGAGAGCACAGAGGGTCAGCTTCTGTTCAGGTGCACGCTCCGCCGTTGATCTAGGAGGAGAAACAGAACTCATGTTGCTTGTGTTTTTGGTAATGCTGCTTTGGGGTTCAAAACTGGTCGAACTTGGACCTGGGCTGCTGGTGTCTCCGAGCTTCGCGTCGAGCTCTATAATCTGCAAACGAATGTCTCCTTCAGTTTCTGTAAATGTCCTTCGTTCCATGTTTCCGGGTGGACGCAGCTTGTAGGCCTAAAGCTTCTTTCTATAAGGTCTGTTGGTGTTGAAACTTGGATTTGAATTGGTAGGACAGGACTGAGTTTTGGCTTAAAAGTCTTGCTGGTATGAGCTCTCAAGGCTTGATATATATATATATAGAGGAGTATAAGCTCAGGAAGCACGTTTAGTTTTTTTTTTATTGTTGACGAACATGTAAAGATAAAACACTCAATTGTTACTATTTTATCTAATATCATATTGCAGTCGCAATAATTCATGATGGCCTTAAAAATCTAATTTCAAGTATCACTTCCAAAAGATTTAATCTTTAAAGGAGTGAATAGTTTAAAGGTCGCAAAAAAAACCATAGGTTGACATGGTACATATGATTTGCTCATGATTGTGTACATCGTAAGTTTAAGTAGCAGCCACAAGTCCAAACATCTCATAGACATGGCACATATGATTTGTTCATGACGGGGTACAATGTAAGTTTAATTAGAATTCAAAGCCAAAGTCACCCAAATGGACCAAATTTGCTTAGCTTATGAAATATTCAAAAGTCTTCTTCCTACGAGAACAAGTTACATCATTCAGACAAGAGGATTTGGTAAATTATATACGTATACAAGACACTAATCTATTTTATTAACAAGTTACTTACCCAAGACTAAATAATAGCATGACCCCATGCAGAGTATGCCAATCCAACGACTTGCCTTGGCCAACTCAATTTTGTATGGAGAACGATTTCTTGACCAAATCTCTGTATGTATGATTTATGGGTGATTACTGATTACATGCATTCGGAATTCGTGTCTGGTCAAGACGTCTCTCTGTTATTCTGAAAAAGAAAAAAAAACAGTTCTTTAATGTGCACTGGAGGAAATTTTGCTGGTTTGTGGCTTGCAGGATTGGGATTACAGCAAGAGTCTTTTTGTGTTAAGACAAAGGTTGGTCTCAAGCCCCCTATTCCCTCTCCCTTTGAGTGCACGAATATTCTTTGTATGCGACAACAATTATTGAAATTGCAATCTGGAGTGCATTTTTAAGAAACATTTTCTAGATTCAAATCAGATTGTAGATGTGACAGTGAAAGTGTATATCAGCTCGACCTAGTAATACGGTGAGTATTTTAAGGTCACATCTTGTTGTATTGTCCTGTTGCGTGCAACAAGATCACAAATTCACATGATCGAATCTTTGTCATACGATTCTTTCTTATCGTGTGATTGTATTGAGCTTAAGTTCAACCCAATTTCAGAGGATTGCGCAGCCAGTACTTGCCCCTAAAAGCTGTTACCTTTTTTTTTTTTTTTATTGCTATTGTTGATTGTTTTAATAAAGAAAGCTTCTGGTTTTTAGTTTTCTGTAGTTGTGAAGGTTCGTTGTGTTTGTCATGGTTCTAACATAATGCCACAAGACTAAGATTTGCATATATAAGCAAGGAATTTGATGATCTGGACATCACCATTTAAGGGGAGGGGGGTCCCAGATGATTTGTCAATGGCTGCTCCACTGTACTGGATCATTTGTTAGCTATTTCATTGAACCCTGATTGAAAACCTTGAAGAATTGGACTACATAGTCTTGGACAGAGAATTGAAATATCATAAAATTTCAATGATAGCTGTAAATCTAATGTCATCATTTCGAATTTTGGTAATTCTTTGAGGACAATTCGTGAAAAATTTATTCTATACTTCCCTCTTATAATGAATCTGTAATAACCTCAGCACCTCTTCTTATAGGTGCAGTTTCTGAACCACCACAGAAGAGGAAAGGAGAAAAAAATACCTCCTCAGAGACATGTTAATTGGAGATTTCCTATCACCCGAGCTAGTAGTTTAGTGATAAATCGTACCCGTTTAAAATCATCTCTGATTCTCATGTAGTTATTAAGCATGATTCGATCCACAAGAGTAACGCGATTTGTTGCTTAGCTTTGGTGATGCTGTGATAATTGGTTGTATTTTTAAGTTAGTAGTTATGACTTAAACCAGACATTCCACAGTGAAGATTCTTATGATCATGTCTAGGAGTTACTACTTACTGGTTCCCTGACACAGAAATAAAAAGTGTAGATTCTCTATCCCTTTCTTAATGAGAATAAAAACACTATATTTTGAAATTGTACATAGAATATGCTAGCCATGTCTGCCTTAACCGATCGACACCTTTGAATGGTCCTTAGAATCCAAAGGTTGAAGGTGAAGATGTATCTAAACTCTTTCCTACATCCCCCCTCAAGGCAAGATTTTCATATGAAAAAGTGAACCAAAAAGGGCTTCGATTCATCGTTCTTCACCACTCCAAAGTCAAAATTCCTAGCAGAGAGGTGTACAAGCAAGAACATAACCCAAAGGGTCAAGCACAATGCCTGACAAAGACAATGATGACAAAGTATGAGAATCAAAAGAATCAACATTGGCCTCAGTTTGAGCAATAGAGCCCTTACAACAATATATCAGCTGTTACAGGTTAAAGCATGCATTGTATTGAACAAAACTTCATCAACACAACCTAAGCCAGATGGAATAATAACAAAGCTTTTGCTAGCAGCGTAAGGTAGCAATTAACTTGGTCTTCGACATCATCAAGATATTGTTAAGCTGGCAATATTACACGACTCATGAAAAAGATACGAATTTAGCGAATTTAGGTATAGTCTTAACGAGTTTAAGTAGGTAACAGATTAATTCGACATACCCGTGAAATAAACAAATCGATTTTGCGTTTAACCTATAAATTTGTTTCAACTCATTTAATTCATTAACAGTGGTATTATAAATTTCAAAAAAAAAAAAAAAATTTTAGCTTCTACCTCACCTCAGGAATGGTGATTTCTTTCACATTCGCTGTTGTGCATACACTTTTTTGTTCAGTCGTGATTTATTGTTGTAATAAACAGGTCACACATATGTAATATGTGAGAAGTTGATGATTTTTTGTGTATCGATTCTCTTATTTAGTGGATAACACACGAGTCGTACTGGATAACTCGTTTAATAAATAAGTTGTGTATAGATGTAATAGTTAGACCCGTTTGTATGAAACAGGTATGAATAAAGAGTTTTTTTATATCCTAGTGAATCAACCTGAAAATCTAGCCAACTGCGTATGACAAAATATTAAACATAAAATGAAAGCAGCTCCCAATGTATGATATCATCCATTCCTTCCAAGTAATTGACTATTAACTAACCCAACAAAGCACCCTAACTCAAGTTTAATCAATATAATCAACAGGTCAAACTCAAAGAAGAAGACAATAGGCAGATGGGGTCGGCCCAATTAAGCGCATGCATTGGATCACTATTGCAGAGACAGATATAATGACTCCAGCAGAAAACCCTAAACATCAATTCCTCGATCAAAAACTTCTCTCATTCTTCAAAAAGATTGGAACTTCATCTTTTCAGCAGTTTGAATGTAAAGCACCATATAAAGTAAGCATCTACTTGCTGATTAGAGAGCGGAAAAAAAAAATCCCTCAATCAAAAACTTCTCTTATTCTTCAATAAAGTTTGGAACTTCATGTTTTCAGCAGGTTGAATGTAAAGCAGCATAAAGGTAAACATCTACTTGCTGATTAAAAAGGGAAAAAAAAATCAAAATAACAATACTCTGTCTAAGACTTTAAATGAGAACTAAAGATAGTAGTAAAGTACATGACATGGAGAAAAACATAGCAGCACACAACCTTTGTATGGTACAATACCAAACATTCTATCAATTCTAAATAATAACGCCTCGACTTTCACTATACACAAGATCATGCACACTTAATCAAAAAATTTGTTTTGAAGTTTCTGCACTAACAAGGATTGTGATACAGCTGAAAGTAGAAAAGGATTTGATAGAACCAACAAGTATTGAGATAATGCTATTGAGTGTTAAGTTCCATTGTTGTAAGACACAAAGTACATTCATGTATCTTCAGATCATCCAAAATACACATTTCACAATGATGCCTTGTGCGCTTAACCATTTGTTACTAAAACCAAATATGACTGACAATCATCTATGACAAAACTAAATTTGGTAACTAAAATGAATTCAACAAGCCATAAATTTACCCAATCAACTAAATGACCACCACAACCGCCTACATCACCGCACTCCTTTGCCGCACTTTGGCCTTCTCTGCATCAATAATCCACTACACCAAATTCACCACCGCACTCTCCAATTCTCCTTCCTGGTTCACAGCCACATAATCAAAATCCTTCACAATGCTTAACCTCCACCCTAGCTGTGACAATCCTCACAAGCAAAGTTTCCTTCATCTCCGTTTTCCTATCAATCAATCAATCTCTTCACAAACACTGCCTCACCACCCACACCCATCCCCCGCGGGGGCACCAGAGATATAAACACCGCAGAATTTCCCAGAATCCTCCTTAATGACGCCACCCCATGAATATCCACTCTCAACAAAATGTCATACCCTTTTGCCATATAATCTCGAATCTGCTGTTTTGGGATACCCTTATAGTCTCCATACACCAATGCATATTCCAAAAGGCATCTTTCTCTACCATTGATAAAAACTCTTCCTTACAAAAAAGTAATCTTTTCCGGCAATTTTACCAGGCCTCATTACCCGGCTAGTAGTCACAATAACGACAAAATGTATACATTCTGTCTCTTCCCCCAAATCTTTGGATCACAACATCTTTGCCTACACCACTCGAACCACTTATCACCATGATCAAAGGGTTAGGGTTTGGAACCAAAGGATCAGAATTGAATTGTCTGGATACAATTCGACCTTATCGGCTGTCTCTATCGATGGTATATGTACTAAATGTGGTCTTCTGCAAACACCCATTTTTGTAATTCGATGAAATAAATCTTTTCGATGTGAAATTTGACTTTTGGCCAAACAATTTGAAGTTGTTTGGGCAAAAAAAATTGCGGGTTTGAGTTTGAAAATAGCAGAAGGGTATGCGAATTTCTTCAAAAGAAAATATGGGTTGTGGTTAGTATACGCTAAAGAAATGCAGAGTCTTCGAAAGAACATCGAATTGATGGTCTATACACAGAGGATTGTGTGTGTGTGTGTGTGTTAAAGGGACCAAAAGGGCTTTGGATCCTAAATCGAACAAGAAACACTGGAACACAAAGAAATTCGCCAAAAGGGCTTTGAGTTTTCAACATTTTCGCTTTGGTGGGCCAATCGTCGTTGGATACTTGGACTAGATAAAGGGCTCACCGACAGGGATATCATCTCTTGGGCTAGCACCCCCTAAGACACAAAAAAGAGTCCTAGGACCATTCCAAAGTAGGTAAGATGTTGGGCTTAGACTCGGACCAAATTACATTGTTTTTTTCGAACTTGCATATGAGTCACTAACATCAATCAATCAATAGATTGAATGGTTGGCAACAATCACTACTTTATTGGAACATATTATCATTTGATATTGATCTTCAGTGGGGTCATCAGTTGCACCCTATCATCAGACTTACTCAAGAAAGAAAATTTGGATTCAAGCTTCTCTTAACCCAATTTAAAACACATCAAATGGTCAATCTTATGTCAGGGCTGAAACATTCTGTGATATGACAGTTACTGACATGCATTATCTATTGTCCAAAAGACCAATAAGGTTTTTTTGGTACCTGCGTTTGGGAAGGTTTTGAAACATGGGACACTAATATATACCAATCAATAGATTGGATAGTTGGCAAAAATCACTACCTTAGTCGCCCAAGTCATGCAAGTGTGCAATTCCCAAGAAAAGTTAACACAAGGTCAAATTCCCTACGTACATGAACAAATCAGAACATATCATTATTCGATATTGACCTCAAGTGGAGTCGCCGACTTCACCGTGTTATCGGACTTGCTCAAGGAAGATAAATTTGACCCAAGCTTCTCTTGAGTCAATTAAAAGCACGACAGATGGTCATCTTGTATTAGAGATAGAACATTCTCTCGTATGACCACCGCTGACATGCAGTGTCCACTGTTCAAAGGGACCACTAAGAGGACTTCTATTTAAAAAGGTATAATGCCTTGTCGATTGCGCCCCCCCCCCTCCCCTCCCCTCCCCCCCCCCCCCCCCCCTAAAAACAAACAAAAATAAATAAATATGCCTAATTAATATCAATATTATTCCGTTTAAGGTATAAATAGCACAAATACTTAGGTTCAACAATAAGACAAGATTGACTACACATTTTTCACCCACTAGAACAAAGCGCAATCATAGAAGCTTTGAATCATAATAGATCCTGACACACTGTCATAATAGATAGGCATAGCACAATCATAGAAGCTTTGAATCATAACTTTTAATAGGTATTTTTTTTGTTAGTTGTTAGATCATGATTTAATGGTCATTGCTAAAAAAAAAACATAGAATTAAATGTTGAAACCTATCAAATTTATAAAAGAAATTTTCGATGAGATATTAATTATAATTTTACTCTTATTAAGAAAGTATATTAAACCTTTCTTTTTAAAAATAATATAGATAATATGGTTTACGTTAACTCATATTTTATATCAAAATTAATTTTTACACCAATAATATTACACTGACCAATTTTTGGGTTCAAATTAAGAGCCCAAATGACATGGCAGTTGACTTGGGTTTCTAAAATTATTGTCATGTTTTTTGGGCCCCAATAAAAACTTCAAATAATATGTTAACATGTCATTTGGGTATTTAATTTGATCGCAAAATTTGATCAGTGTAATATTACTGTTTTTACACATCATGAGTGTACTGACGTGGCATGATCCAAAGCTCCAACAACTGAGTAAATATTGAGTGCTACCTTTACACAATGTCAGTATTATTGACCTAGTGTAACCATCCAATAAGAAAAACATCAAAAAGGATCAAATATGGATCATTTCCTATCATGGAGATGATTATGTATTACATAGCTGAGTGGTTATGAGTTTTAGAGAGGTCTATTACTGACTTATTTACCTATTAGTGAACTTTTACATCACTTAGCATTATTGACACAATGTAATAGTTACACCCAATAATTGTTCCCAACAAACACATGCAAATGAAATTAACTCAAAGGGTTATCCACCGGAAATAGGGATGTGTTTAGACATTCTTTGATTTTAAAAATTAACAATTTTTTTGGAGTTAGGTCCTAAAAGATTTATAACTTGTAGGGTTGTTTGATTGCAGTATTAAGGAGTTATAATAAATTGAAACTCTCTAATCCAACCTTATAGTGAGACCCAATCACGCAATTGCATGCATATTAGTATAATTTTATGGGCTAAATTATAATTATGTAAAATTATTAAAGAGTTAATTAAATTAAATCTTCCATAGTCATGATGTGTGTGAGCATGCATTGGGTATGTAGACCCCATTAGTGATGTACTGGTGAGACCTATTTATAGAATTTCATGTGTGAAAAAATTAGTGGGTCGATTTCAAAATTATTTAAAAACTTGAGAGGAGATAAGCATAATTAACCTATTAACATGGGTCACCTTCACAGGTGTTGGCCTTAAAAAATAAAAAAAAGTATGGGTGTGTCGTGTGTGTGTGTGGGGGTGTGTTGTGTGTGTGTGTGTGTGTGTGAAGTAAAATATAAAGGGGCGTGTGTGTGTATTTAATATATAAAACAAAGTGTGTGTGTGTGTGTGTATGTTTGTCTGGTTGATTATTGAAGCTCTGAGTGAGTGACTGTGAGCAAGAGAATAAAGGAGAAAGGAAAAAAAAACAAACAAAGAAAAGGGAGGATATGTGTGTGTGTCCATTTAAACCGTGAACAAGGAATGTATGTGTGACTTAATTTAAGCATGAGTTGTGATTAATTTTAGTATGTATGTATATGTGGAGGCTATTTTATTTTAAATTAGTAGTTGTTTTAATTTAATTTTTATGGACTGTTTTAGTTTAATTTTAAAACGTATTTTTATGAGTTTCATTTAAGTGTATTAAACATAAATTAGTAAGTTGTTGTAATTTAATTTCACAGCAGGTTTTTGTGAGTTTCATTAAATATATGAAACATAATTAATGGGCTGCTAAGTAAGGGATTCCAAATGGATATTAAACTAAAAGTGAGAAAAATGTGAAAAGTGATTATTTGAGATGTTTAGTGTGTTTTCCAGGGTTAGGATAGAACCGAAATTATGGGTGTAAAATGGAGAGGTTAAAGGGTTCAATCAGAGGCTAAAATTGCATGATTAAATGTGCATGTGAGATTAAGTGTGGCGGTTTTGAATAGAAAGTGTGATAGAAGTGGGAAAAGGGTGCCGATAACGCCGAAACTCTGATTTTTAAATATTATTATCACGTGTGTGAATTTTAATTCAAATGACCTGAAATTTTGCATGCAGCATTTTTAAAAGATGTTTGATGTGATAATGTGACTTTTGAATACAAATGAGCATAATACCTGGTGCAAATGTATGAAATGCCAGAAATGTAGGTTTTAGGATTCGGGGTCAAAATGTGTGAAAATAGACCCTCGGTCAATGTGTTTGACATACTTAATCCTAATTGTGACTAATATGAGTGATTTTAGAAATTTAGGGAGGAAATGTAATTCCTAGAACAAAAGTGCTAGTGTGTGAGTGGATAGTGTGGTAACTAGAGTTACCGGGGTACTTTGAGATGCATCATTTTACATGCATTAGTGCATGATTAACTATTAAATGTGATAAACATATTGATATTGTAATTACAAATGTGGTGGAACGAGTGAAACAGTTAGTATTGGAACAGATACGGTGACACCGAAAAGATCCACTGATAGGACCGAAGGGCCATAGATTTGTACATCTGAGGTGGGTATATATATTTATATGTTTTGAAAATGCTATTATAAGATGATAGTTAATGATTGAATTTAATAGCAATTCTCCAAGATTATGTGCTACGTACTTATGTGATTGGATGATACTTTTGTACTGTGTATTGTGGAATGTGGCGCAATGTGTGAGACAGGGGCGCCGATGCCTGATCACTAGGCGTGCAGTGGTGTGCTAACACTGTGGTGTTCTCAGGAGATTCGAGAGATATAGATCCATGTGGAATCGATTATCCGATGAGAGGTAGTATGGATGTGATGTGACTTGTGAATTCGTTGGAATTTGTTTGATGTTGTCGTTTGATACGTGTATCTACATAGTATCCACCTACTTTAGTGTATTATTATAATTTCCAATTTTATATATAACATGTATACTCACTGAGCGCGAGGTTTAACTTACACCCCTACAATTTCTTCTTTTCAGGTACTATAGAGGAGGATGCAGACCGGTCCACTATCCAGTCGATTGAGTCTTGTACAACATTAGTGTAATATTACTCAAATTGAGTGTCGGTATGACTAATTGCTGAGTTGTATATTATATTTGTGAGAGATTATTGTGGCAAATTATTATTATATTTGTAAACAGACTCAACAAACATACTTTGTGATGTATGTTATGTGGGTATGAGATTTTGTATATGTTTATAACTTGAGAAACAAATAATTGGTACAGATGTTTTATATATGGTACAGGTTATGAGACATGTTTTACCATCATGCTAATGACTAAGGTGATGGGTGGTGCTGTTGCACCTCTGAAATTATTTAATGTTTGATTAGTCCATATTATAATAATTGTAAATAGGTGTATCAAAAATCTAGTTGCGTCTCATCCTTGGGAGACTAGGATGGGGGCGTGACACTTATACTACATTTGGTTACAAAAAATTTATATAATAAAGTAAATAAATTATTTGTCTTAAATTTTTTGCGATTCCGTTTTTACAATTTTAAAATTCTCTTCTCTCATATAACTGTCTTTATTTATTTATCTATCTATCTTATACTCTTTCTAATACTTTTATCTATTTTTTTGGTTTCTCATGTGTTGTTTTTGTTATTATTTATTCCATAAAACTGATGAAACTACATGTTATACAATTATTTATTCTATGTAACTAATTCAAATTTTTTATGTATCTGAAGGCTTGTATTTTACCACTTACTTCTTAATTTATAAATAATATTTAATGTAAATAAAAAATAGAACATTGATTATAAACATCAAATAATAGTAAACACGAAATTAACCTTAGCTTATAAATTAATATATAATTTTATCAAAAATTGACATTTAATTTTATCTAATTTATATTTAACTTTGTCGAATTAATATCAAATTAATTTTTATTGTTATCAAATTAATATTGAAATTCATTTAATTAATTTTTTGGAGTGCTAAATTGTATCAATTTTTTGGGTATTAAATCAAAATTTATTTGATTTTATTAAATTTTTTATTTTTTTATACTAATTTTGGAGAAGGGAAATTATAAAATTAATAAAGTTTTTAGATGAAATTATCAATTTTCGTTAGTAACATAGACAAATGGAGTCTCTATGCAATAAATTTCAAACCTCAAGGGATATCCGTAATTTTTACCCTGTTTTTAATTAAACATCAATTTATTATTATTTTACCTTAAAAACTTAAATTATTATATTTCTAATAAAAATAATTGTTGGTTAGAAGAATTTGTTGGTAACTAGAAAAGAAATGTGTGTGTGTGTATTTTTGTTGATATTTATATGTGGATGATTAAATTTTTGGTGATTATATTTGAGGTTGAATGGTGATAGTGATGATAAATTCATGAGTTTTATAAATGAGCAAGATTTAATTGATTTTATTTATCGCTTAAAAGTTGTGAATTTAATTGTGTTTTGTTAGCATTTTTTTTTTTGCTTGAGGTATTTATTACATGGAGATATGGTGGATTGAAAATGTGGTGGTTGAGTTTATAATTATGAAGTGTTATTAGATTGTGTGGTAGTAGATGTAATAAATTTGCGAGTCTTATAAATGAGCAGAATTTTATTTATTACATAAGGATTGTAAATTTCAATAGGTTATGTTAGTATTTATTTTTTTTTGCAGAGGCATTTGTATATATGATATTATTTTGGAGAGTTTTTATATATTTTTATGAGAGTTCCATTTATATGAAAAATATGATCGACGATATATTTCGAGCTATTTTAAAAGAAGAATTGATATAAATATTTTTAGAGTATTATTTTTGAAGTTGGGCAAGTGTTTAAGATTTTTTTGTTTGTTGTATAATGCATTCACTTATATGCAATGACTAGTCTATAAAATAAAGTAGCTAAATTATTTATGTTAAACTTTTCGTGATTTAGATCATTTTGATCCGATGATCTTAATTAGATTTTCATTTCTTTTACAACTCTAAGACTCTCATCTCTCATATAACTTTCTAGTTATTTCTCTGTCATACTATTACCTGTTCTTTTCTTTTTTGGTTTTTCATGTGTTGTTTTGTTATTATTTACTCCATAAAATAGATGAAACTACATGTTATTAAATTACTTATTCTATGAAACTAATTTAAAGTTTTATATATCCGATGACATGTATTTTTTTCACTTGCTTCTTAATTTATAAATAATACTTAATGTAAATAAAAAATAGCACATTGATTATAAACACCAAATAATATACAGTACAAAATGAACCTTAGATTGTAAATTAATATATAATTTTATCATATATTGACATTTAATTTTATTCAATTTACATTCAACTTTGTCGAATTAATATCAAATTAATTTTGTTGTTATCAAATTAATATTGAAATTCATTTAATCAATTTTTTTGGTACTAAGTTAAATTTTATTTGATTTTATTAAATTTTGTTGGTACTAAATTTGGAGAAGGACAATTGTAAAATAATAAAAATTTTTGAGATGAAATCACCAATTTTCGTTAGCAACATTAACAGAAGGGAAACAGAAGAGGTCTCTGTGTAATGAATTTCAAACCTTAAGGGGTCTCTATGTTATTTATAAAATATTATGGGGTGTCCGTATAATATTGTCAAAACTCAAGAGATGTCCATGATTTTTACCTTTTTTTAATTGGAAATTAATTTTTTATTATTTTATCTTAAAAACTTGAATTAATTTATTTCTAATGAAAACAATTATTAGGTATGAGAGTTTGCTAATAACCAAAGAATAAATGTGAGTGGGTGTATTTTTGTGTGTATTTATATGTGAAATATTGGATATTTGGTGATTAAATTTATAATTATGTTGTGTTATTTTGGGGTTGAATGTTAATAGTAGTGATAAATTCATGAGTTTTATAAAATGAGAAAGATTTGGTTGATTTTATTTATTGCTTAAAGATTGTGAATTTAATTGTGTTATGTTAGCATATTGTTTTTTTGGTTGAGGTATTTATTATATGGGGATATGATGGATTGAAAATATGATGATTGAGTTTATAATCATGTTGTGATATTAGATTGAGTGGTAATAAATATGATAAATTTGTGAATCTTATAAATAAGTAATGTTTATTTATTTTATTTTTTGCTTAAAAATTATAAATTTCAATGTGCTATGTTAGTTTTTTTTTTCATGGAGGCATTTGTATAAGATTTTTTTAAGGTAATTCATTTTGAATTTGAGCAATTGTTTAAGATTTTTTTGTTTGTTATATATTACATTTAGGCACGGGTAATGACTAGTATTTTATATTATACATAGTCTTATTTTAAATGCATATCCAAATAATACACTCTATCCGTATCAGTGAGCTGATTATAATACCACCTTCTTAGGTGGTATTAAAATCTAATTCAAGTGTATTTGGTTATAAATTTACTATTTCATTACAAAATAGATAAAAATATTAATAATTAGACAAGATTGATAATTTTTTGGTCAAAATGTAATTAAAACTCTATTATTTCACTCTTATCTAGCGTCTTACCAAACATTAGATTACAATAAGTATTAATTTTAAGATTAATTGCACTAGAAGTCCCCAATATATGTAGTTTGTTTCATTTTGATCTCCAAAATATTTCAATTGCATCATTTTAGTCCCTGAAAAATTAAATATGTTTCTATGTAATCCCTCAAACAGACAACGTTCAAATTGTTAACGACTTTTTATTTTAAAATTTGTCACGTAATACCCAAATATGAGTAAAAAAATAATTTGAATAACTCTTGACCAAATTTCTATTCAAATTTTGATCAAAGAACTATCAAAATTTTACAATTTTGATTATGAACTATTCAAATTTTAGTCAATAGCTACCCCATATTACACATTTTTTTACCAAGAGTTACCCAAATTTTGGTCAGAGCTACCCAAATTATTTTTTTATTCATATTTAGGTATCATATGACAAATTTATGATAAAAAATTATATGCAATTTATATATTGTCTATTTAAGGGATCACATAAAAATATATTAAATACTTCAGAGATCATAATGATGCAGTTAAAATATTAGGGACCAAAATGAAACAAACTCTATACTTTAGAGACCTATAATGTAAAGATAAAGTTTGTGCTACACAAATCTTATATCCAAGTGATGTGTCAAAATCTCATATATTGAATATTTTGTGTAATTAATGGATCTCGCTAATCCAACCATCTACATTGATTTGAGATACAAATTTTGGTCAAATATTTGTGCATCATAGTATTGCTCCTATAGTAATTAACCCTCAATTTTATCAAATATTTAATTTTGTGTTTTATCCTTTATACAGAATTCCTAAACTACCCTTGAAATTTCCATCCTAAACCACTAAATATCTGCAAAACCCAAAATTTTTGACTTCACAGCAAAAAAAACCTCCACCACCCTGTGTCGCCACCGCACCACCCACGAAACTTCAACCACCACTATCTTCTCTTTGCCCAACCCACCGAAGTCACAACCGCCAACTCCACCAACTGGCAAATTCTTCCACTCTCTCTTCACACAAAAACACCACACACAGGCGGGACCAAGCAGTAGGGAAGAGGATGTTTGGACAGGCGATAGTGATGATGTATTGATGGGTCTGGCTGGTCGGTGATATGGGTTTGATGGTGGCTATTATGGTGGTGGGTTTGACGGGCGATTTCGGTTATATAGGTTTGATGGACGGTTTCGGTTATATGGGTTTGATGGTGGCTGTTATGGCGGTGGATTTGATGGGCGATTAGCGATAGAACACAGAGAGAGAGGGAGGGTTCGATGGTGGGTTTGATGAACGGTTTCAATGTGGTGGCTGTTAGCGATAGAATACATAGGGGTCGTTGGTGGGTTTGATGGACTGTTTCAGTGTGGTGGTTGTTAATGGTGGTGGCTGTTATGGTGGTGGCTGTTTAGCGATTGAACACGGGGAGAGAGAGAAGAGGTCGGTGGTGGGCATTGGAAAAAGAGAGAAAGGGAGAGGTTCTGTGTCGGTGGAGGGGTCTGGCATTGGGTTTTGGTGTAGGATGGTTTTATTTATTTTGAATAAGGGTAAAATAGTCCTTTTAATACGTCTGTTAGATGTGTTGGTTGACCATGACTGATAGGGGGTGTAATTGTAATATGTCATACCTGAGGGGGTCTAGGTGTTTTAGTGACAAAGTTCAGGGGGTGAAAATGTAATTTACCTTTTTAATTAAATTAGAAAAAAAAGGGAACTCCCTCGCTGTAATAAATAATAAAAAAGAAATTAATTTGCATGCAAGTCTCTCCTATAAAGAAACCATTCACCCTTACGTTTTCAACGTCAACCCACGAAACTGTGTGTGTATGCAATTTGGATAATTGTATACATACACACTGCAATCAAAACCGAAAATCTTCATCTGAAACCTTTAAGAATCTTCAAATCCCACCATAGATCCCTCAATTCCCTCCCAAAACCCTTAATTCAAACCCTAATTCCAAACCCAAGTTGCTCAAATTTTCAATATTTTTGAAAACCCATTAATCTTGCATTTGAATTGTGATCGGTTTCTATTATCCCAATACCCACCTCTGCAAACCCTAAAAACCCAACTCTCTGTAAAGATTCTGAGTCAATTTCTAGATGGGCACGATTAGGGTTTCCGAAGAAACCTCAAAACGGTCAAATTCACAATTCTCACAAAGCACCACATCGACCTCTCGTACCGAGACCGTGAATGGATACCACGAATTCAAGATCACTGGTTATTCATTATCAAAAGGCATGGGAATCGGAAAGTACATAGCTTCTGATACATTCGTGGTGGGGGCCATTTGTGGGCGATTTATTTTTACCCGGACGGGAAAAGCGTCGAAGATAATGCCGCGTACGTATCGTTGTTTATCGCTTTAGCGAGCGAAGGGACGGATGTGAGGGCGTTGTTCGAATTGTCGCTCATGGATCAGAGTGGAAATGAGAGGCACAAAATTCATAGCCATTTTGGGAGGGCGTTAGAGAGTGGGCCGTACACCCTCAAATACCGTGGTAGCATGTGGTAAGTTTCATATAATTTTGTTGTATGTATGTATTTTAGCGCATATGTCTGATTTATTCTGAATTCTTGATTTTTTATTGTGTATGGATGAATTTATTGGTTGAATTTATCAGTAATATTGTTTGATTTGAGGGTTATTTTAGATTGCATGGAAAATGCTCATGCGTTTTATGCAAATATATCTCTCCTTTATGCGTTCGTAACTGTTTGTTGTTTATGTATTTTTGTTTGTAACTAATGGTAAGAAGAAATAGATGGGTCCAAACCCATAACCTTGTTCACACGAAATTCTTTTTCTATGAATTGGTTATGTAGTATAAGTAGATGTATGGATGCAATTGTGCGGTTTAGGAGTTGTTTGTAACTAATGGTAAGAAGAAATAGATGGGGCCAAACCCATAACCTTGTTCACATGAATTTTTTTTTCTATCAATTGGTTAGGTATTTAGTACAAGTAGATGTATGAATGCAATTGTGTGGGTTTAGGAGGGACATACCCAGACTGGCCAAATTGGCCAACAATCTCTCAAGCCAGAGTTTTCGGTGGGGATGGGGCTGGCAGTGGGGGCGTGTGAACTGACAGTGAGTCCATTGACGTCCTCCTTTCGTTCCCCACAAGTGAAAGTCAAGCCTTTTTTGTTGAGCAATTCCCTTTAGAAATGGAGATGAACCCTCTTAAGAAGTGATTTGGGATTGTGTCATGGTTATAGCATGATGTGGGGTTGGTGCATTAATGGTATCGGTGTCTATGGCTCGCTATATTTGTTTTAATTATCAACAAATTTTTTTTTTATGGTATTAAGGATTTTTTGGCTAGTTATATGTGATCAAGGATGCGATTAAATACAGGGTTGACATAAGTAAGCTTAAGAGGGGAACATTGCAAGGAATTACATGTGATGGAGAAGGGATATTTTCCATTGTTTATAATAAAAAGGAAAGGAAGAGAAAAATTGGATCCCTCCAATCCTTTCCAGCCCGTGAATTCCTTTGGTAGTGGATGCGACCCTGCTAAAGTGTCAAAAATCTGTAAGAGATTATAACCACTCTTTAAGCCCTCATTGTTTTTTTTAAGAAGAATAGTTTGAATAAACTTCAGATCAACAATTGGCACACATATTACGTGTTCAAATTTAAAGAGAGAGTGGGGTTTGGTGCCCTTTCCCTTAACTAATAGTTTGTAGTAATAGATAATTGCAGTTAATAGTCTATGGCAGATTGTGTTTAACTGCCAGAGTCCACTAATCCAATATAACTATCCACTCCCGCTATAACCACCTATTCAACTCCCTAAAGTCTCAAAACTTGGTAAGTGATTATAACCACCAGTTAAACTCTCTGAAGTCTCAAAACTTAGTAAGCAATTATAACCTCTCTTTAAATCCAGAAGAATAGTTTGTATAAACATTAGAGCAACAATTTGCACACGTAGCACGTGTGCCCCGCAATCTATTAGGGGAAGAAAGGAGGATAACATGTTGCCACCTTTAAGTTGAATGTAGCAACATGTTATTCTCCTTTCTTCTTCAACCAACACCCTTGTGTTATTTGAGCATATGAGGGTAAAAGAAAGTAAACTATGTTTCTTCCTTCTCCTTTGCCTCCTTATAATTATATAGGTGAAGGGACAGTTAGCTATTGCAAAAAAGGGAGTATGAGTTATTTTTCAGTGTATGCCAATATTAGTATCCTTTCGAATCAATTGAGCCTAAAGGCCATCTTGGGAAATTCACCTGGGGTCATGGTTCAAAGTATTGGCCGAGTCCGATATGACTCGGCCAAGTTGTATCCGACTCGGCCTATGGCGATACGATAACGGTATACGAAACGTAGAAATCACGAATTGAACATGTATGACCGATATCTCGGTGATATCGTCTGAAATCAAAGGACTCAATGTTCAATCGGTTCAACTCGGCCGAGATAAATCGGAATCTTGCCGAGTCGACCAAGTCAATGAACAAACCCCCCCAAATCTGAAAGAAAGAAGAAAAATTCAAGACCTACTCTATTAAAGCTTAAAAAACACTCAACTCATTGCTGAAAATTGAAGAAAAATTCAAAAAAAAGGGGGATGTGAAATAAAGCACACCCATTACCAGTCGAGACTCGAAACCCATGTGAAAATTGCAAAAAGCACATGAACCCTGAAATCTAAAACCCTCTTTTTCAACTATAAAAACGAAGAATACTAAAGATTCGACATACCAGTAGGTCTGCATATTCATCTGTTTTTGTGTGAAATCAGGATACTTCGGTTCTTTATTGCGATCTTTTTCGGTTCTTCATGAGTGGATCTCTCTCTGTGTTGGTTCTCACTGTTGGTGAGGGACCGTGGGGGTCTCGTCTCTGTCTGCACCCATCTCTCTCTCTCTCATCGTGACCGAGAAGACGAGAAGTCTAAGACTCAGAAAGATTGAAACAAATTTTCACCCAAAATATATGCTGGGTTTTTTTTTTTTGAGTGAGTGTTGTTTAAATATTTATACTTGTCTTAAAAGTAGTATAAAAATAGTAGATCAATTGCGCAAAGAAGCAAATTAGCACTTTGCAGGTCACTGGTTCGATTCCCTCCAACAGTCTATTTTACATTATTTTACAAGGATCACTGGTTCGATTAAATTATTTTTATATTTAAGTTACTTATTTATTGAATAAATATTACAAGGATTGTTGTTTAATGATCAAAAAAATTATAACTTTAATATTTATTAAAAAATTAGAACTTTAATGTAAAAAAATATAACTTTGATGTAAATTTAATGCCTACATTGAACATTGATAATGATAATTATTTTCGCTAGCGATTTTATGTTTCATTTTAATTATGTTTAATGTATTTTTTTTGATGTATTGTGAACATATGATGCATAAATGATGATGTTTATATTTTTAGAATTTTCTATAATTTTTTCAAATTTTTTTGGAGTTTCTATCTTGCGTTTTGAGTGTATCTGCCGATACCGCGCCGCGACCGATGTATATCAGTACCCTCCGAGTTGATGACCGATACCGCGACTTTGAACCATGCCCGAAGTGGCCCCACTTAAGGATGGATTACACGACAAAAACAGGTCGAATTGTTGATTGTTTCATCCTCTAGCACACCCCATCAATAAAACTTGGCAAGTGCTTATTGCCTTTTTTTTAGTCATTTTTGGCACATTCATGGAGTTCACATGAATATGTTGAGCTATATGTTTTGAAGCTTCAACAGTGAAATCAAGCAACTTGTTTGGTGGCATTTGAAGTAGCTGCTTGAATGCCCCTGCCCCTGCCCCTGCCCCTGCCTCTTCAGTCCGAAGGTGTTGTCTGTACACCTCCCTTGTGGAACTATATTCTGAACCATATTGAGCAGTTGAAAATGCACCCACAATGATTGCAATTACACAATTGGTTGTGTTGGCCAGAAACCATGATAGAGTAAAGGTTATGTTGGTGAATATTTTTTAGAATTTGACAGATTCTAAGAATTTCATCGTGATCCATAACGATTTGAAATTGATTGCTGACCAATTATTGTTCTTCAATAGGTCCAAATGGAATATTTGCTTTATTCTATCGTGAACATGAGTGCACCATCCTATTTTATCCTTCAAATTTCCTTTTTGGGGTTTTCCATGACGAAATTTTAATAGATTTAGAGCCGGTGGTGATTTTTAGGTGTGATCGGGGAGTGGTGGATGAGTTCTTGTGACCATGTGATGTAAATAGTGTGTGAATTTGATATCCCTTTTTTATTTCTTAATTTTCTTCTAAAAAAGATGAAGTGCAAAATTTTCCTCTATATAAATCTGTCCTTCCCCATCTGCCATTTTGCAAAGGAGTTTCCACCTTTCTTAACCAAATACCATATTTGAGTGTTTGGCTTTTATATATGGGTAGAACAGGAACATTTGGATTGTTTTACACATAATTTTTGGACTTGTTCTTGTGTCTGATTAAAAACTACTTTGAAGACAATAAACTACATCTGCTAGATAGGGATGGCAATGGATCGGGTAAAAATGGGTATTCGTTCAAACCCGTCCCGTTTAGACTGGAAATAGACCATACGTATTTGACGGTAAACGTATACAGGGATATTCGTATAAACTCATGCGGCGATGAAGGCGGGGATGGACTGACACTTACCCCCGTCCCCGTTTTACCCGTTATTATTATTATTGTTATTTTATATATATATATATATATATATATATATGTTGTTGTGAATATAAATTTATATATTATTGAATGCTTTTTTCTTTTGAAAATTATTTTGTTTTTTGACTTTTTTTTCATGTTTTTGGCTTGTAAAAATGTAGATCTTTGTGTTTTGTATTTTTTTATGTTGGATTATGTTATGTTACATTATGTTGTGTTGCATTATATTGTGTTGGATTTATATGGGAGATACGGTTTTAATTGTATTATGTTGGATTATGATGTAAATAACAAGGTTTTAATTATGTTATGATATTCTATAATTATGTTGAATTATTTAAAATGTCAGATTTGTTTAGAATTTTGGATTATGTTGGCTTGAGCTTGGGCTTGGGCTTGGACGGATAAGGTGGACAGAGGTGGGGGCGGGGGCGAATGCGAGGGACTAGGCGGGGGTGAGGATTACAAATTTACCCGCGAACAGGGATGGAGATTAAAAATATACCTGTTAACGACAATGGACTGGGGATGGACGAAGTTTTTTTAAGCGGGTACAGGGATGGAGACTACACCTCCGTCCCCGCTTCGGTCCACCGCCATCTCTACAACCAGACATACTTCTCTTGTCTATGGATCTCTCTCTATATGTTCTTTAGCCAATTACTTACAGAAAAATGATTTGACACTGGTTTGCCACTGAAATTCTGCAACATATTTTGATGCTTTTAAACCACACTATTGGGAATAGAATTCAATGATAAGTTCTGAAAATTGACAACAAAATTGATTCATTTCCTTTTAAATGCATCTTTTTAAAAAAAAGGGCATATTTTTTATTATTTCAAATAAGTTTCCCTTGTTACACCCCTCGATTATCTCATTTAATGGCTTAAAGTTTTTGTTTCAGCACAACTATTGATAGAACTCTTTATTGATGGCAACCACCATAAAAAATTGGTGGATGCATTTGACATTGGCAGGGGTTATAAACGATTTTTCAAAAGAACTCTCCTAGAGACATCAGACTACCTTAAAGATGATTGCCTTTCTATTCAATGCACTGTTGGTGTTGTTAGGTCACATACGGAGGGCCCTAAGATTTATTCCATATCTTCACCGCCATCTGATATTGGACAGCACTTTGGGCAGCTTTTAGAAACTGGAGAGGGAACTGATGTACGTTTTGAGGTCGATGGGGAAATATTTGCTGCCCACAAGTTGGTCCTTGCAGCCCGCTCGCCGGTGTTCAGGGCACAGCTATTTGGTCCACTGAAGGATCAAAACACACAGTGGATTAAAGTTGATGAAATGGAGGTTTCAGTTTTTAAGGTTTGGTAATCTTTATCTCTGGGTCTTTGATATGATTTTATTTCCTATCTATCTATGTCATATAAGTGCCAACATATAGAGATATGCTATAAAATCTTTGATTTTATTGAAAGGAGTTCAATTAGATCATGTCATGGGTGGGAAGTGTAGCAAGTAAGATGCTTTCCTTGACTTGAGAGTTTAGATTTTGGGACCTACAGTTTCAGAGATTTCTTAGGTCGTGCTAGTCAGGTTAGATTTATTCAGCAATCAGTGGTCTAAATAAGGAAACATATTAAACTCTTTGGATTGTAGCTTTGCCTTCTTTTTCCAGTGTGGAATAAGTGGATGAAAAGATATTTCGAGGAAACTATCTTGCCCTGCCTGAATTTTTAGAGATGTCTTCTTTCTGGCTCTTTTCCTGAACTCCTATGAATATCTCTTAAGAATATGTCCTTGACCTTTTCAGGTGGTTATTGGATTGAGTCTTGTTGGGCCTCTATATTCTGGACCTTGGCTGTTAACTGAATCCCTGTGGTTGTATTGTTTATTGGACATTGGCTGTTTTCTTTTTGCAATATACTCTTTATGTGTATATGCATCATGAGGCTGTGCAAAAAGGACTTCTTTAACTCTGGTGGGTTATATGCTGAATGAAGCCCTGCTCAGTGTCCAAAGCATAATTTTTTTTTTCCATTATGCCTTTTTTAAAGTCTGGAGTTGCTTCAAAATTACCTTAGCATAAGTCTCTAGAGGATCCCTGAAATATGCAATCTTAGTTTATTCTTTTCATCTTAGAAGCATGCAAATATGTGTGCTTATTCCTCCCCCCTCCTCTCTTTTCTTCCTCCGTACCTCAGTTTTGGGTATGGTGTAGAGTTGCTATTTGAATAGAATTCAATAAAATTTTATCTGCATCATACATGAACTCGTGCGGAAAACAAGCATCTGCAAATAGAATGTGATGGTCCATTCTGTTGAATTAATGAATGTTTATGTCCTTCTTGCAGCTAAAGATTTACTTATGATCTATCTAAGAATTCTTTTTCTCTAAATAAAGACACCATCTCCTCGTGATGAAAATCACAATTATTCTGAGATTAACTAAATTTACTCTGTTTAGAGCTTGTTGGAAGGTTTTTTGATCTTGCCGGGTATGCTTGATTGAGGGTTAAATTGGCTTAAAAGTTCAGCATATGCAATCAGTGTGGATGGTCTAGCAGATCCATTCACCTCGCAGCTAATTGAGCTGCCAGAAGTAACTGATCTTGTCAAGCAAGTCAAACTGAAGCTACGCTTTGCTGTGCTTTCACTTTGTTCTTTCATTCTGCTTTTTAACATTTATCTGCATATTTTTAGTTATCTAGTATCATCAAGTTCTTTGCCAACCCCCCCCCCCCCTCCCTCCCTCCCTCCTAAAACTCCTTTCTTTTTGAAACTTATCCTAAAGTGCTCCAAGTTTTTCTTAAGTTATATATGATTCTTAAACCAGAGCAACATTACATATTATAACCAATAATTGCTCCCCTTCGGTGATTGGTTGCAGGCATTGCTCCATTTTATATATTGGGATGGCCTACCGGACATGCAAGAGATTGTGGGTCTGGGTTCAAAATGGGCTTCTACACTGATGTCTCAGCATCTGCTTGCAGCAGCAGACCGATATGGGCTTGAGAGGCTCAGATTGCTTTGTGAGGCTAAACTTTGTGAGGATGTTGCCATTAACACTGTAGGCACGACTTTAGCTTTGGCAGAACAGCATCACTGTTTTCCACTGAAATCTGTTTGTCTTAAATTCGTGGCACAGCCTGAAAATTTGAAAGGTAAAATTATTCAACTTTCCTCTTGTTTTGCAGAAAGCTTTACTTTTCTGGTTATCTGAACTGTTAGAAAGGCCCTCAGCCAAAGGTATGTGTTCAAAGCTTATTTTAAGAGCAGCATGGAATACACACCTTTATATCATGATAAAATATCATCCGAGGATATTTATCCTTTGCAAGTATCATGTATCTTTTTAGCTGTCTTGCTTCTACCATAGTTCTTGTTTTGTACTTCATGCTCACGTTATTTTGTGTTAGGCGCTGTTGGTCCAACTGTGGCAGAAATTACTGCAGGGTTTATTCACAACTGCACAGGACTCATCTCAATGTCCAATTAAATGAGCCTAAAGGGTGGCCTTTGGGTAGAATCCTGAGAGCTCTCTGCCCATGTCTGCATTGTGACGATATTTTGAACACATATGTACAAGAAATGGCTTCTTTTTGGTTTGTGGCGATTTACTGAAAATATTTGCTTTATACATTTATTTGTAACAAGCAATCTTTTTACATTATGATTTTCCTTTATCTAATTCTTGTTCAATTCTGAGAACAGTGACTAGTAGTAAGCTTCATTCCGAAAGTTTATTTTGTATATATTCCACTTTGAAGAAGTCATGAAGTGATAACTGCTGGTGTTATATTTTCAGCTGTGATGCAAACAGAAGGTTTTCAATACCTGAAGGAAAGCTGCCCTTCTGTCATCACTGAATTGCTGGAATACGTAGCTTTGATTGGCAAACATTCAGTAACTTCTTATGGATACGGGAGTGAGAAAGCTGTCGATGGCAGTGAAGTGAATGGGAGACGGGTGAAGCAAAGGGTATACTGATTTAGGAACCTGATGTTCACTTCCCTTCTTTGGCCATGATTTAATATTTTTTAGGATCAAGACATTCTACTATTGTACTCACACTTCAATTTATATGGAAAATGAGGTTCATGGTATATATGTATGTAAGTCTTTCTTAATAGGTATACTTAGTGGTTTGTACTGTGTTTTCGCCACATAAAAACCTTATCGACTATGATATTTACTGTAATTTTCTTTGAGATTTAAATACCACATGGGTTTAATCCTATGTTTGTACCAATTGCCTGCAGATAATGAACCCACCTGCTGCTGTATCTTTTGATGATTCTTTTTAAGCTTGTTAGATTATGTGTGGGGGATAGGTTCCAATGACCAAGTTACCACGAATGTGGCCTTATCGGTTTGAAAGAAAATTGAGTTCAATCAAATGTTGTGAACTCGACAAAATTAGTGCAACTACCAAGTAGATAGCCCAGTTATGGTTCAAAGTCGTGATATCGGTCATCAATTTTGAGAGTTTTGGAACACATCTACCGCAGTGCGGTATCAGGTGATACGACTTAAAAAAAAATATTAAATATAACAAGAGATTCAGGTTATACTGTAATATCGCAGAACTGTATCAATTAATTTGCTGACAACAACTCGGTAATTCAGGATTGATTCAAATATAACTCGAATGACTTGGTCAAGTCGTATAAGACTCAAAATTTGTGTATATTGTGTAACGATATCGTTTTAGCAAATGTCAAATCAAATATGACTCATTCGACTTGTATCAATATATGTTGATACTTTGAACTATGAGCCTGGTGGTTGGGTATCCATCTCACTCGGCGATTGACATGGGGTCTTGAGTGTAACCAGTCGTGTGATTTGCCTGGCACCAATCTCTCTTATCATGACAAATATAGCAAAAAATGTACTACTTTTTAGCATGGCCAGCCAGCCTCACATTAGCAAAAGCAGAACTGTACATTTCAAATAAACCCACTAATATATGAGTATATAACTTATAGAAGTAGCAAATATGTTATTACACCAAAGGTAATTGTCGGAGAAGTCATTTCTACACAATTTCTTGTCCAAGTTTGCAATTGGAATTGGAGGAATGGCCAGTTGTAGAATAATATAGGTGAGGAGATATAAAATCACTTTCTAAATTCCTAGGAAATTATTGAGAAATTTTTACCTTGCATCTGTTATGCAAAGAATGGAAAAGAAACAGAAAGAATGAGTGAAAAATATTAGTTCCACTAATCCTTGGTTTGAAATTATCACCTCCCCCAAATCATCGTGTCTTTGATCTTGGATCAAAGAATAACAGCAGTCGTGAGCAGGAACCCAACAGTGTCTTCTACACTTGAGATTAACTATGTTTTAGCAGCAAAAGTCACAAAGTTTCGGTAACTTCGAACGCCCATGCCTATAAGCTAGCAACTTGAAATCTGTCACTCACATGCGATGAATTTACTGTTAGAAGCCAATCAACCTTACATGGGGACCTCCGGTGCCCCACCATTAAGTTGCCCATGGAGTTTGCAAAGCTGAGCCAACAACTTTCACCAGAAGAATCATAATGGAGTCAATACCATTGGTTTGCAGACCCACCTTGAGCAGCAGCCAATTTTCTTGCCATGTATTGATCAGGTTTAGGCTGCAGCCCATTGGATCCTCCACTGCCATCTTCTCCCCTGTCGTTTTTACAGCCCGTGTTTCTTCTGGGGTATGAAGAGCTAGCAACAGCATACTGAGCTGGAACAGCTGGATTCTTTACCATTCTTCGCTGTTCAATAGCAGCTGCTCCACAGTTGTTGTGCCGCAATACCGAACCAACAATTTTCCCAGGCCTTGGAGGGACTCCAGCTGAAAAAGGCGCTAATTATCATAGGTACCAAGAGGATGAAGCATGAGGCAGTAAATTCATCAGATGTGGATTAACTGCCTCATGCTGGGATTAGGTACCAAGAGCATGAGGCGGCCCACAAAAATGCAGAAGGGATAGGTTATTTTACCTCTTAAAAGTATAATCAAGCACTCTATATGCATATAAAAAAATGTTCAAACTTAAATAAGCTAATATTGTCTAACAAAACTGATCAAAAAGTGTTAAGAATAACTTTTATGTGGTACAATTAGGATACCAGGCAAAGATGAGGTGAACATGCAGATGCACCGGCACCAAAGGCGGAGCCACATTGGGAGGAGGGTGGGCACTTCTCTCTTCCCCCCCGAGTTTTTCAATTTTATTATTGATGTATTATTAAGGGCCGATAGATTAGTTATTTTAATACATTTGCCCCCCTTAATTTTGGAAAATGTTTACAACGGTCCTAAACTTATTTTTAATTTTTGGCAAGTTAGTGGCCCATTGCTTCCCACCCTCCTCTCCAAAAAAAAAAATCAATGTTTTAGTTTCTGGATTGAGTAAATCAACAAAATAAATGATGATTTCAACTAGTTTTCGCAATATAAAATAAATAATGATTTTGTCATGGGTAATGTGGTTTTGTCTATTGAAGAGAATTTTTAAAAATTTAGTTTATCACCAATACATTATAGACAAATTTTGAGATTTGAAATAACATCGTATTCTACTTTAGTATGTGATTGAGTTGAAATGTAATACCATAAGTTATTTTATGGTTTGTTTTTATACTTTTTTTAATTTAAATAGAAGCTGGTTTTACTGTTTTAATAGTAATCTAGTGTTGAATCCTAAAATATTTTTTCATGCTTGGAAATGTCTTGTATAAACTGGTGAAATTTTTTTCTGTAATAGTTTGCCCCCTCTAATGGGAAATCCTAGCTCTGGCCCTGACCAGCACGCATGGACCGAGAGGGAGGGGCTGCAACCAGAATTAGTTTTGGCAAGAGGGGACTGGATTGGTAGTTCCCAAACTGTTGAAAAATCAGTTAGGGCCCCCAGTTGTTACTGGATGCCCCTGTGTCGTTGGTTCTTTAAATTCCAATTTTATTCATGAATATATGGGCTGTGTACATTACGTCATTACCTGAAAAATAAAACCACTGGCTTTCTAAGTTTCTATACTAGATAGATATCAATTCAACTCTCTAAGTCAACAACTCCAGAATTTCCAAAAAGTACGGATATTATATATATGTACATATAATGATGACAAGAAGACAACAGAATGATCAAGTAGAAAAAAGTGTTAGTAAATTTTTAAACCCAAGGGGAAGGATGAAAAGATACTTCTCTAAATCCATCCTATCATTCCCTCTCTCTCTCTCCCCGATCTGAATAAATGCATTGACTTATACGCAGTTCTTAAGACTTGCAACCATATGAGGTATTATTATAATGATGATTTTTTTTTTATTATTTGTTAATAATTATGATTTTGCCAGAAGTTCAACTATAAAAACCTCATCCGCCCTTTCACTGGCGTTCTAGAAATTCATATCGTATATTGATTTTCCAACTAATTATAAATTCATTTACAATACTTAAAACTTTTGGAGTAAAGAATTGTTTAATATGGTATTAATGCAGGAAGTCCTGTGTTCAAATCTTGCCGCCACCCTAATTATTAAAAAGATTTTTACGTACTACACTCAAAATCTAACCTACATACTCTCCCTAATAGCTCAAGTCACACCCACCCTAAAAACTTAAGTTTTTGGAGAAGATGGTTGTTTAACAAGAGAGAGACGTGTCTCAAGCAAGAAATATTGGATAATCCTTTTGAGAAGCACTTCACACAATCAGAAAAAGTAACTCCAATTGAGAAGAGCACATTGCAATCATAATACAACGAAGATAGATGAAAGACGTAGGGTAAATAATACGAATAACTGTAGAGAAGAATGTGTGAGATGGGATTCTTAACTTTACCTCTCTCTCTCTCACACACACATAGTGAAATAATGAAGAGACTATTATACTCCAGATAGGTATACTCAATTATAATAGTACTTTTTTTTTCAGTAAAAGTGCAATAATACGCTTTGAGAATAAACTTGAGTGACAATAGATGATGATGGTAAACAGAAGTCACACCTTGAATGCTTTGAGGAACTTGGAGAGGAAGACTAGTTAGAGGGATCCCTGAAGTCCTGTCCACATTTTTCTTCTGAGCTTCTTTGATAGTGCATTTAGAGAGATCATTTGTGACTTCAGCTGAATTCGGTGTTGAATTGTCTGAATATAGGACACATGCCCTGCATCCAAAAACTACTATCAATGGTCTAGATGATTCAAAAGTGAGAGGGTACATATATAATTAGCAGTCGTTTGTGTTAGTGGTATTTGAAACAAGCAGCATGAGAAGAACACTCTCTGAAGGCTACCTGGGTAAAGATGATGCATGTTGCCTCTCAGGTGGGGCAACAGCACCACCATTTCCATAATGCTCCTCAAGGTAAGCAAATTGTTTCTTAAATTTGTCAACAGCACTGTAAACAAAAAGGAAATGAAGAAGAAAAGATTCAGTGGTTGTGTCATCAGGAAGAAAAACTGGCTGATAAAAGAACGACTTAACCAGAAAATAAATACTTAGTTGAGATACTGACATTTCTACAGCAAAAGTGAAGTGTGATAGCATGACAAGGGCATCAGCATACATAGCAAGATTTTAGTAGAAACAGATCAATCTCATATCTAAATAAAGTACCTTGGATACATGAAGTTTGTTGGTTCTGTTCCTTCTAAGTACTCTTGCAACATCTTTGGATGATATTCGAGAATCTCTTGATATATAAACTCTCTTACATCTTCCTTTGTTGTCCTCCTCCTTTCGAAGTCAAATTCAATTTTTGTAACTGGTTGAGCTGAAGGCTCTCTCTCAACATTGGCCAAGTTCCTGAAATACGGATCTGCAAGAGCCTGCCAGCTTGCAATACAATATGCTCTTTTAGAAGTAGGACATACATTGCATAAGCATCAATCCTAAGTCATACCCATTATACCTCTTCAGCAGTGGGTCGATCCTTGGGCTCAAATGCTATCATTCTTTCCAACAAACGAAGTGCAAGGGGATCTGCATTTGGAAACTTTTGGGAGAAAGGAATGGGCTTTTTCTTCCGCGCACTGCTTAAGTATCTTCGAGCCTTTTCATTTCTTATCTGTAGGCATGAGATCAGTGGTTGGTTGAGCAAACACACTTGCTTAATAGATGGACACATACAATACAATTAAAGTAAACACACAATAACAAATTTTCCATCATGACAAATTCTTTACACTGTAAACAGACCCTGGCAATTGCTTCAGGAGATGGTGTTCCCAACAGATCAGTCATGAGGTCCAATTGGTGAACTACATTCTTTCCAGGAAAGAGAGGTTTTCCCGTCAAAATTTCTGCAAATATGCAACCGATGCTCCATATATCTATTGCAGGGGTGTACTGAAAATATTATATAAAGTGAATGTGAGTTAGAACACAACATTTACCACCACCATGTACGATAAATTGATAAGTGATACAATATTCAATTCAGCCGCAAGGATAGATTAGACAGCGAAAGAATTCAAACACTTCTTAGGAAACAAAAAGTGGAGATGACCATTGCACCTTAGAGAAAAAAGATCCACACAACTCAGGAGCCCTGTACCATCTTGTTGCAACATAATCCTATAAGCATGACAAATGAAAATATTAACCATAGAACTATTATCAACTGTCTTCTGTAATGTCATAAACAAAGAGGGCTCCACTGCAGTAAAATTAATTGCTGAAGTAGGATGGGAAGAACATACAGTCCAAAATATAGCAGTAGGGGTATCATGAAAGGCCACTCTTGCAAGGCCAAAGTCACAGATCTTGAGTTTGCAGTCGGCATTTGCCAAAATATTTTTGGGCTTTAAATCTCGATGAAATACATTTGCTGCAAAATAATACATAAAAACCTATAAAAATAAGAATGAGAATAATCATAACAAGTAAGCAACTATATGAAGTAACACATATATTAACACATCCAACACAGTAGTTGTGCGAAGTAGTAATCCTCAATCAGGTAATAGAAGGAAGCTATAAAATTATATTGCAAGAACTTGGCAACAAATAACCTGAGTGTATGTACTTTAAGCCTCGAAGAAGCTGATAAAGAAAGAATTGATAATGTTCCCGTGTCAAATCATCATTTGCTTTAATAACCTGGTGCAAATCAGATTCCATTAATTCAAAAACCACGTATATGTCCTTGAATTCCCGTCTGGAAGGAGGCAATAAGATATGCTTGATTTCCACAATATCAGGATGACGAAGAAGCCTAAGAAGCTTTATCTCACGAAGAATGCGGGTGGCATCAGAAACATGTTCAAAAATATCATTGATCTTTTTAATCGCGACTTTTTCTCCAAGATAAGTATCATATGCAGAACAGACAACACCATAGCTTCCTTTACCGATCACTTCCTCTATTCTATACCTGCTCCCCTCACCATATTCCGTAAAAAAGTCTACATCTGCAGAGCCCTGAATCGTCACATTGTAACATGCCAAGTTATCAACATGTCTTTCTAGTTTAAAGTAGTTCAGAGAAAGGTGAGAGAAAAGTAATGTTTTCGTCCAGAAATACTTCAGGACCACATTCTGTGCATTATGTGGGCTTCATAAGTAATGATGCTTCATACCATCAGATATTAACATTGTAATCTCAAAATGGGTCTACAAACATTGGTCAAAGTGGCTAATAACATATTAAACCTTTTGAATACACTCCATTGCCACTTTTAGCAAGGCTGCAGTAATTTTTTAATATTGGCTTTGCATAATCTGACCTGTTATCACAACCAAAAAGCTACATGTAATTTTTTTTTCTGTCACTGCTATTGCCACAAAAAATTGAAAACATTAACATTTCATTCAGTTGTCGAACTCCATGCGGCAACATCAACAAAACTATTCACTAGAAATTGCACTATATATTCCAGTAGCTTACTTTTCCAACTCAGGTAGATATTCAACAGATATGGTATGGAAATTTGTTTGCTTGCTCTGTAAGGCTTATTTAACACCAAAATCACAGTGAGACTTATCTTCACTACTTCACCAAAAAGGAAATGTAAAAAGCATATATGTTCATCCATTTGTACAAAAAACATCACTGTTAATTTTTCAAAAAGAGTGCACACATTTTCTATGCGGGACATTGTGATTGAAGGGTCTGACATGGACAAGGTAGTGGATACTGTTAAGAAATATAGAGTTATTTTGTTTATTAAGGGTAGAATAGTCCTTTACTTTCCCTGCCTTGTTTAGCTTATATATAGTCTCTTTGTATTTAGGTTAAATTAGTTCATTGTATTTTTCAATTCAATTATGCAGTATCAATAAAATCCTAGCCTCCTCTTTTCTTATCTCTTGTATTTCTTTAGATTGTTCAACAGATACTACACATAGATTAGATACTTAACATAAAGAAACAACAAGCACCCGATAAAACTAGAACCAATAAATATAAGATCCTCCTAATTAACAGCTTTAATTCTTAGGCCAGTAAGTTGTTGAGGAGAGCCATAGTATAGAAGTAATTCCTGAACACAAAATCATGCATATTCAATTCGACATGTGCTTCCATGGCATTAAATTTCAAGGAAACATAATCATGTGGCACATCAGCAGAGACAATAAGAGGGCCAGAATGAGGTGCAATTGCATCCCAAAAATAAGCCATGTACAAAAACATACACATCTTTATTTACTAGTAATTGAGATCTTGAACTATCAACTTCAACTATAATCAACCAATATAGATATACAGAGGCATTTATATTACACAAAACAAACATATAAATGGGTTCTCTTGTGTGTTTTTGCTCTGTGTGTGTGGAATGAGGAGAAGTACCTTTCTTCTCTGATCAGGCTGCATCTTAGGAACAAAGCATCAAGACCACCCAACTCAACAGATCCAAAATAGATTTCAACCCGCAATAGATCACAGCAGGAGAATAACAAAGTTGAGTTTTACCTCAAAACCAACGAAAAATAAAGTTTTTCAGGTCACAAGATCAAACCCAACCTAACAAAGTAAGTCGAGAAGATCAAAGTGGCACGAATGCTTCAATTTACAGCCAAACCCAGAAAAAGAGTTGAAGTAAATACCCCAACTTTGTATCCAAATTAGAGAGAGAGAGAGAGCATAAAACTGTTGAGTTCAGGAACTGTAAATAAACAATTTTCAAGGGAAAAAAACAGAAACTATGATTTCTTAGATTCAGAGATTTTAACTGAAATGAAAGAACAGAAGCGTTATTAAAAAACTGAGGGAAACCCTCTGTGAGATATAGCTAGAAATTAGAATTTCATAAGTTGGTCCGCTAATCTAGTAGATGATCTATATGAAATGTCGATAATCTCGAACAACACAAAGTGTCTACTGTAAAATAATCTGGAACAAAGATATTACAGAGATAAATTAGCACAACAATGGTTTAAAAGGAGATGAGTTTCTTTGGAATTGGACCTTGAGAAGGGATGAGAAAGAGGAAAGTCCAATGTGTGACAGTACGATAAGCTTCTTACAGGTTGGAGTTGAGAGAGAGAGACAGAGGGAGAGAGATGAGGAAGGGGACCAAATAGTTAATAAATTTTGGGTAAATTATATTCAGACGCCCTGATATTTGGTTTTATTATACATACACCCCTCACATTTTAAAAACTATACTGAGACCCTTTAATATTTGAACGCGCGTGATAGTGACACTGACACCCCTTCCGTATAACAGACATCTAAACAAGTACAGAAAGAAATACCCTTCAGCCAAGTAAAAGATTATATTAATCCATTAACTAAATGTGAAAGGACAATAATACCCTCTCACCTTACAATTTTTAAATAATTAATTATAATCACACTAATTATAATTTTGAAACTCTTTAAATTTTTTTATTTAAATTCTAATAATCAAAAAATCACAAAATACAGTAAATAACTAATTAAAATTAAATTATTATCTAATTCCAAATAATTTATAAATTACCAATATCATCAACCCCTCAATTAATTATTCATTTTCATTAGTAATATCAACTAATTATTCACTTTCAATTAATTACTAATGAATTTACAAAAAAAAAATGTTCAAAATTTGTCAAACACCCACAAACCCCTTTTTTGTGATACAACTCCCAACACCGCCTCTTCCTCACCGCCGCCGCCCACCCCGTCATCTCTCTGTCTCTCTCTTTCTGTGTGTGTGTGCTTTTACACTTCTCTGTTGCGACCACTACACCGCCAACACAATCTTCTTCCGTCATCACCTCCAAAACCAACGACCTCTTCATTGAACTACATATCGACAACTCACTAGTGGAAATCAAAATCGAACCCAAACATCACAACATACGCACACAACACACATCACCCAACGGCCACAACTGTAACACCAACACCAAACACACAGCTAATTCGATGTCCTCATATCTAGCCTTCGGATCTCCCCCTCTGTCAAAGTTCCGCAGTGTTCTCTTTCTCTCTCTCTCTCAGATTTTTGTGGTGACAAGGTTTGGGGGACGGATGCGGTGATGGTGGTGACCGTGAACGGTGATGTTGGCGATGGGTTTCGGATTGGTAGAGGCGGTGGTGTCCACGGTGGGTTTTGGATGGTTGAGGCGATCTGTTGTAGGTCTCTCTCCAGTGCGTTTGGATTTTCGGCGACCGTGGTGGTATTGGATGTTGGTAACAATGGTATGAAGGTGGGTTGGTGGAGGACTGCGTCGCTGGGTGTTGGGGGCTTTTAGCGAGAGAGATGGAAAGAGGGTGATATGTCTCAGTTTGCTAATTTTTTAACCGGGTAAAATAGTCTTTTGCTAATACTGTTAACGACATCTATTTATTAGGGTTTCAATGTAGTTTTTAAAATGTGAGGGAGTGTCTGTATAATAAATTCAAATATTAGGGGTGTCCGTATAATTTACCCTAAATTTTTCCATCCACACGCACTGCAATTACCAAAAGTTTAAACCATAGTCATGGAAAATTATACTTTAATCCCTTTAACTATGGAGTAATTCATTCTGTATCTTAGAATCTCATTTTACACTCTGAAAGGGGTGTTAATTCGTGTCTTGTCTCCTATCCTGTAACCTACGCGTCAGTATTTTTGTATTATATTATTGTTATTTATGTGGTGTTCGGGGTAAGATCAAGAAAAAATATGTTCTAAGTATCAAATATTAATTTAAATTATTTGTTATATATATTTAATAATTGTGTTAATTTTATAATCGTGTCGTGTCGGATTTATATCAACATGTCAGTGTTAGAATTTTTCCATTAACATCTACGGAATAAGTAATAGAAATTAACAGAAAAGTTATATTATAATATTTTTAATAAATTAAAGGTATAATCTAAAACATTTAATCTTTAAAAATATACAAAATGTCATTCTCTCTAAATTGTGTTTTCAACTATCATAATTTTATATTATTTGCTAAATTTTTTAAATATAATATGAATTTAGTTAAGAATAATTTATGTACGACACGTGTTTCTAGTGACACGAATTTGAATACAAAAGATTATAAATAAATAGGGAATGAATGAAACAAAATTTAATGTCGAATTAGTGATTCATGGTCACTTATATTAGGAGTGTCAATTTTATTTATCGAGATGAGATATGAACTTAATTTGACACGAAATTCAAAATTAACATGATTAATTGACATGAATAATAAATGACTAAAAGTAAAATTAAATACAATTAAAAGGTGTTGTAAGTAGTTTATATGACTCATTTGTGTATTTATTTACTTATTAATAGGCACTTACATCAGCCGACACTAAAAATGCTGACCGAGTCGCGGTGCTCGCCACTTGCCTTGGAGGCCAGGAGGGGAGGCAGCTAGGCCACCGCGTGAATGATAATGACACTGCAAAAGCAAAAGCAAATGCCAAAACCTTTTGTGTCCATTAAGCTGTATCTTAGACAAGTCTTGGCCATCCATTGGTGGCACCAGCAAACCCCCCCCTTCTTTTTCTTTCTTTCTTCTCTCTCTCTGTGGAGAACATTCTTTGCCAATAAACAACTTTTGGTTTTAAGGTGGATTTAAATTTACGACCGGTCCCAAGCTAATCTAACTGCATAACACAAACTAATTCACAGGTGATCCAACTAGTTTTGGACCACCCCAAGCCTGTTTGATTGAATGTCTCTTAGGATCACAATTAGTCACAACGTAAAGTGCTGCCATCACAAATCACATTCTCTTTACAAGAAAGGAGGTAGTAAAAAATTCCCACATTCATGACCTTAAAAAGTAAGTACGTTGGTGGAGGAATACTTTCTTAAGTCTATGTAATCATTTTTTTTTTAAACGTAAGTGGTGTCTGAATCAGTTTATATACATTACGATAAATTTCCTCCCCAGTAATTATTTTTAACAAGTCATCATTGTTGGGACTAAGATATTCATGAGGAATAAATCTCTCATGGTTTGACCCCAACGAATTTTCAAGATTCAAACTTAAGCTGGTCGAATTTACAGTTCATTTCTGCTATCACTTGAGCTATTTTATTAGCAAGTTGAAGTTTATGTAATCATCTTTAGCAAGCTGGCTTTAATGCTTTTAATTCCCGTTTTTCCATTATGATAATCTTCCATTTGTTTATTCAAATGTTGGGGGTCCACAAGTTTTGAACCCCATAGCTGTTTGAATTAATGTCTCTTAAAAGCAATATTTGTCACACGGGCACGGTTAACTGTTGTTGTCACAATTTTCTTTACGAGAAAGAAAGTAGACAAACGTTCCCACATTCATGACTTTCAAATTTTGGAGTCAAATTATAATATCGAAAATTATTTATACCATCTCTCTTTTCTTTCTCAACAAAAACGTGCATGATCATTGTACTTTAATTTATTATTGTCATAATTAATTACTACAAAATGCATCAAATCACAATTTACAGATACTAATCATTTTCGATGAGATAACAAAACCATTTTTTGTGGGTACCAAAAAGTTGCATGCTCATGGAAGACTCACCTTACTTTTCATCTCTTCTAAGGTTTATTTAATCATTTGTGCAAGAGATGGATTTCATGCTTGATCCATGTTTTTCCATTATGATAAACTTTCATTTTGTTTATTTTGATTTTTTGAAGGGGGCCCTCTTGAACATGTTGAGTGGTGATGAGAAGAAACCCACCAGACAGACAGCAACAAAACATTGACAAAAACCCCTGGACAAGAAGCCATTTCCTTTCGTCTGCTACCATTTGTTTTTTTAACCTTTTGGCCAACCCCCCCCCCCCCCCCCCCCAAAAAAAAAAAAAAAACCCCCCCACCCACACAATTTTTTTTGTTGGGAAATACCCTTTATTATACCATTAATAACTATAAATATGTGTAAATTATGTAGGCGTACCCTTCCTAAGTTTTTCGAAAAATTAGAAACCATATGTTGTAGGTTAAAATACTTTTTCATTCTTTTGTTTTTTTCGAAAAAGAGTTGTGTTGATTTACCTCTATAACACTCCAGCTCTGACAATTGGTAGGCTAGAGAGTTACACTACATATATTCCTATTCTTTTGAGTGTAACATATATTCCTACTCTTTACTAGTATTCCTTAGCTCATGTCGAGTTATTACTAACAACATCAATCGATCTCAAACATTCCATTTTATCGTCACTTCACACTGTTGAGTTTTATCTTACTCTTACTCTGTAGGAACTTAGCAATGTCAAAGTAAACCGGTAGTCCAAATCATTTCAATCATATTTATCATAGAACTTCATGAGGGTAACAATGCTCCCACCTCTTATTAGAGTAAAAACAAGCTATTTCACACTAGTAGTTCCATAATCTGATAATATCTAACTTAAAGATACATCATAAACCAATCCAACACATCTCTGCAAGCCCTTTCTGGGCAAGGTATAGGCCATGATATCATCATACAGTTTAATAGTGTTCTTACTTTAGATACTTAGCAAACCAATCCAACATGTCGCAGTGTGCCTCCTCGGCACACTTTACAGCCACTTCATCTCCATCCTTGTACCTGACAGTCCAACCATGTGCAACCCCCGGAAATATCTTCACAAAGCCATCAACCTAATGAATAGACAATTAGTTAACTGCTGTGGCAGTAGATCACTTACCTAGTTATAACTAAATCTGGTTGACCACAATATGCCAAGTGCAAAACAACTATAGATGCAAGACATAAAAAATAAACAAATTTATATCAGATGCCAACTTACACAACAGGCGATTACCTTTCTAAGTATTTCCAACAATAAATGCCATAATATACAGGAGGATATCAATAAAATCAGTGATTTGTGAGTAAGGCAAGATTGATGTTGGTCACGATGAGTCCCATATCATCATCAACCAGCAGGAAGCCTGTGCAATGTTTGTAATGCAACGATAAAATTTGGTAGAACATAATTAATGGAAGAGATAACAGTAAAGAAAACAGTAGAAAGAGAGAGAAACAAATCTGAGGTCACTTTGACATGTGGGTTGCTATAGAGTAAATATGGAAATGATCTGGGAGCACGATTGGAAAAATTTTAAAATGTTGGGACAAAAAAAAACAACATTGAAAATATGAATGTGACTCAAAGATAGGAAAGCATATGAAAAACTGAAAGAATATTGGGTGAAATCAAGTCTCCTCCAGGTAATGTGGGATTTTAAAGAGAAGATCCCTAAGTTTAGAGAGAAGATCAGAGATCTTCTGATACATGGTTGCTTGTGATGTTAAAATGCAGCAGCCCTCTCACTCGAGAAAATAGATAGCTAGATATGTACATAGACAAATATATATAGACAGATGATTAGTTTGCCTTTGTAATTTACTCCAAATCTTGGCATTTTGTTAAGCCATTGTAGATTAAGGGGTGGGTACAGGGTTTCGTTTCAAATTAATATTTTAAACTTAAATTACTTGAATATGCATAGATAATTCTCAACATAGAAAAACAAAGAAGAAAAATGAGGGTGGATAAGCATGTTACACTTCCTCCTAATTCTACCAGTCGAGTGAGCACCTTCCGACTTTCAGTGCCAATTGTATTTAATTTAGCATGTAACAACACCTCCAAACGAAACGCCTCCCAGTTTTTCTTTATTTTAGCATTCCTTTCAGTTTCTTTTTCTCTTTTTTTGTTGGGGGTATTCAAATATTCTACTAAAACGGAGAGAAAAGATGAGCACTCTATGTCGGCAGGATGCACCCACAAAACACATCTTTGTGTAATTAATAGATTGCTTGCTCAAGTTTTTCAAATTTCCTACCTCAGGCTTGGCATTTAGGGCCACCTCAAACAGCTTCAAGAGCTCCGGTGGAGATGTCTGGTCGATTTCAGCTCCCAGTACTGAGATTGGAACCTTCACCCCTAAAAATCAAACCAGCTGTTAATGACTCAACAAATAACCAAATTACTAATTTTCCATACCCAACAGAAAACTAAAGAAGGATGTAATGATCCCCACGAGGAAAGAGTCAGGAAGGATAAAAAAGGAAATTATGGAGACAAATATTTAGACCTGTGTGTTCAAAAGAAAACTGAAGAAACATTTCAACTTGCCAACAGAATGTTTCAGGCGGCCTACTTCAAGTGCCTGAATCAATTTCTTGATTCAACAAATGGAAATAAGAAAATTATCTTGGACCTAGTGTGGTAAAGGAAGTATACCATGTATGTCATCTAAAGTGACAAATGAAGGATGTAACATCACTGCAGCATCGATATAAGCATACTTTGCCAGTTCCACAACCACCTTGGCTGATAAGAATTCAAGAAATTGAATTTTAGTCAAACAAGGATGCCGAAAGTATATATTAATATATCCTTGTAACTGTTTGTTGCAGGCATATCTTATTGCAAAAGTGCACTTCAGAGAAAAAAAATTCACCTCCCCAACAAAAGCCTGCAGCTCCGATCTTAGTTACTCCCTTGCTTTTCAGAGCTTCGATGACTGGCTTTGTATCTTCAAACCCTTGATCCTATGGAAACAGCAATGCTTAAGAGGCTAAAGTTTTTTCCGTACTGCTTATTTAATACTGTAGTGTAGTTCGAGAACTAAAAGGCCCACACTTGGTCCCGTATGGTTCAAAGGCTAAAGAAATGTCCCCACTTCTCAGCAGAAAACAGATATGAATGGGCCAGCTGATCCCAAAAGTCCACAACGTGAAATTTAGTTTGACCCGGTGACTGATTATTGGCATGCATTAAGATAATAACTAACCGGTCCATGATCTTGTATCCACCCTCGCAAAAGCCTCTCGGCAATTTCAGGGGCATAGGGATCTCCGTGGAAGAAGTCAGGGACCACTACAAAAAATCCAGCAGCTGCAACTTTGTCTGCAAGCTTCCTTTATAGTTGAAAGCTGGTGAAATTAGTTTCCAGAAGTGTACATGTAAATGGGTTTCTAGGGCTACAAATGCTTTAGTGTCTTGTTCATACCCACCCTAGTTATGTTAACAATACAGTTTGGTACCTATTTAACAAAATTCACAGTGGGGATGAAATGCAAATCACTAAATGCCAAAAATCACTAGGCAAGTTACATAATGCAGACTCTTACTGGATGGATCTCTCTCCCCCCACTCCCCCCAATTAAAAAACAAATTACATACAAACCCTGAAATGTACCATTTTAACAGCCCTAAAGGTCAAAAGAGTTGGAGAAAAAACTAAATAAAATGTATTGAACAAAAAAACTTGTTCAGTAACGAAAAACTTCACTTCTTCAATGGTGAAATGGCAACCTGTTTCACAGATTCAAGCAAATCAGGTTGGTTAACAATCATGTGAAGAGATTGTAAAACCAACATAATCAACGAACTGGGTAAATTTTAGCTAGCTTTTTAGGGTGTTTGAAAAGCTGAGCAGCTAAACTTGCCAAATCTTGTTGGTTTTTTTTATGGAGTCTAGTTTGTATATGTGATCCGGACGATGACTTGACTCGAAATAATGTTGTGTGGTTTTTAATGAAAATTTTTCTGAGGCTTAGTCCATGGAGCGAAGGCTTGGGCCAATAGGCCCAAGCCATAGCGCTCATGGACAAGTCTCGTGGGGGTTCGGGGGCAACGCCCCCGAGGAAAAATTTTTGGGCCTGTTATAAACCCAAAAATTTTTGGACATATAAACCCTGTTGTTTTGGTGATTAGGGTTAATTGTGGATTGTACAGCCGCTCTCTGTATTCAACTCTCTCAATAGTGAAATCCCTGCAGCTTCGTGGACGTAGGCAAATTGCCGAACCACGTAAAATCTGTGTCTCGTTCTTTCTTGTTTCTTATTGCTTTATATTCTTGATTTGTTCTTCGATTGTGTGTGTTTGTTAGTGGATTTAAATCGTGTTAAATCCCAACAAATCTCATTAGCAGGGGTGGAGCTACATGGCCATGGAGGCAACTGTCTTCCCCCACTCAATTTGTTTTGCAAAAATAAAAAAATAAATGGGTTTTAATATATATTTAAATTTTCCCCATGAAAAAAATTTCATACACTAAATCTACTTGATCACCTCTCCAATTTGGAATGAGATTGTCGTGTAATATTTCCTGATCAAAAAAATTGTCACGTAATATTTCCAAATTAAAAAGTTATCACGTAATATTTCCGGGTCAAATGATTGTCATGTAATATTTAAAATTTTAAAAACAAGTCTGGAACAATTGTAAATGTATTGAATAGAAATGTTTACAATCAATATTGAAGTTTTTAAATTTATAAGTAGTTTAATTTTTGTATCTTCTAATTGTTAAAATTTGTTCCACTACGTTAAATTTATGGCTCCGCCCCGGCTTATCAATGTGTCACGTATCCCCTCCACCAGATGCACTCATGCACATACGCATACAAACACGAATTCTCATGCATGTACTAAGGTATGAGCACATTCTTGCATGCACACATACAACTACACATTCATTAATGCGCAAGCATGCAGTCCCATACAAACTTAAGTACTTCTGCAGTTCTGTTCCAAGTTAGTTTTCCAACAAATTCAAAAGTGGGTAGGAGTTCCCTTATTCTATGTCATGAGAAACTTTGGAACAATATGATACTAACCCAGAGGAGGCCATAAGACCAACTGACATTTTTCTCTATCAAAAACAGAGCATCTGGAATGATATAAACCGCAATATTTTAAATATTCTAGTGAATTTCAAATATTATTTTTCTGACAATGGCAATGCCAGAAGTCCATCAGAATGATATCTACATTTGGATACTCAAAACATAGAAAGAACTATGGAATTATACGTGCCTTGGCATAAGTAACATGAACATCAAAATGTGACAAGAAAAAGCATTATAGATGAATATTTCTAATCATCCAAGGCTATGATTTATCTTTAAATTTTTCCTTCCTATTACAGTACAAAATGGGATTCTATTAACTCCTATCAGGTATTAAGATTTGGAACTAAGGACATAAGCAAACATTGGATGGCTCTATTCTGATGGCATCTAAATAGCATGCTTTCAATTTACCATAGCACCAAAGGACTAAAAAGCCATAGATTAGGTAGATTTAAACTCACAATACTTTAAAGAAGGAAAGCATTTAAGAACATCCTAGCAACAAGAAAAAGAAAAATGTAATATTGTCTCACAAAGCGGGTTGAGATGAATCATACCTTAAGTTTGGAGGTTCATAACCTGCAACATCAAACAATACATAAAATTAGCATTGAGACAGTGATGAGGACAATTAGTAGCAAGTAGACATGATTCAACTGACAACCTCCTTTAAGTCCATTTTCCATTCCAAGTCCAACTAAACCGTACCAGAAACAAATTCTCATAAAGAAAAAGGATAATTACAAAACAGAAGTTATCAAGAATAAGGATGCGGAAGCAATTTTTTAATGAAGAAAATTATTTTCCTTTCAAGAAACCATTTTTAAACGACAACAAAAATAAAAAAGACAAAAGGAGATGTTTCCCTGGCACAAAAGTAAAGCCACAACACTTCTAAGAATTGATAAATAGCAATGAACTCCAAAATATGCAATAAATTATACATGGATATCACGGATTGATGATCAGTTTGCTTGGTAATAACAAACAAGCATCAATTAACCAAACACTCATGCTATTGGCAGTATTAAAGATAATTACCGCTTGATCATGAACCTTAGTGAAACAATAAACATTAACCAATCACCAGTTCTCAACTCAGATTCTCAGAATGAGTTTCAAAGAGGGATGAGATGTTTCTAAGGGTGGTTGACCCCCTCTTGTGCCGATGATTTCATATTTTCTCACAAAAACAACGGCCCTTTACAGTTGACCCAAAAAAAAAAAAATAATCACCAGTAACCCCAATGCTAATGCCACTCAAAGAACCAATCAAATCATCCATAAACAAAGATCAAATAGCATTCAAATTGATCAAAAGAACTCCACGTCAAAATTGCAACAGAAATAATCAAATAAACAATACGCACTTCTAAAGACCATCGAAACAATAACCTTAAATTGACATTAATCCCTTCGATAACAAACAATCATGCATCAATTAACCAAATGCTACTTGAATTATCCATCAACAACACTCATAACCAATCAAATACCAACAAAATTGATCAAAGAGACTCCACTAGACACCAAATACAGGAATACCCAGATCAAAAAACTGAACTATACACCAAATATGGACCTAATTATAAATTTTGAACTGGGTAAGTACCAAAAATGTCAGACACGAGAATAACAGCAAGTTTGGAATCAGAAGGGCCAGAAACGTAAGATTTGAGGCCTCCAAATTCTTCCACATGCCCTGCTCCACAGCTTGAGCTGGGTTTTGGTGCGTTCTCACAGCACTGAGGTCCCGACATCCCTTATTCTTGGAGTTCAATCTATTGACAAGAAGCTCACAACCACAGAATAATTCAGCAGATAAGGTTGTGGGAGTTTCCTCGTCATTCTTTTCGTCCTAACCAAACAGGCCCATGTAAAAAATCATATGTTTGACCATTGTTTTGTTTTACTTGAGTTGTCTATGTAGATTAGGTGACTCTTAAATTATATTATTTTTATCAATTAGATTGTTCAACTAATTTTTATATCCAAGAGAGAGTAAAAGTGATAAAAAAAAAATTTAAAAAAATTAAAAATAAGAATACTTTGATAACATCATATTATATGCATATAGACACAAATTTACTCATAAAAATAAAATAAAATAAATTTCATGCACAATTAAGTAATAAACTATTTAATTTTTGAATATATATTGATTATAGGGTCCTAAAATAACTATTATAGCTTACAAATATTATTTTAGTTTAATATGTATTTTTAGGCATGGATATGTAATTTCCAAATAAAAATTTAAGTAATAATGAATAAGTATATAAATAAGTAAAAAAAATCTTTAAAGGTGGTGTAATGGTTAAATATTGAATTATCGAAAAAATGTCAAATTTTTTTCAAAATACATTATCTCAAAAAATTATCAACACATTTACACTTAATTGGATTACAAATTAATAAAAAAAAAATAATAATTCAACTTCTGATAGTAATGAATGATGTGATATAAATGAATTAGAAAAATATTTTGGGGATAAAATTCAAAATCTTAGCTAACTTAGCAAAAATCTCATAACTTAATGCACTATGTAATATAAAAAATTAATTTTTTTTTTAATTACGTAATTTAAAATTAAAGTGAACAAAAAAAATAAGAGGATAGGTATAGATTAATGAAGTTGTATGGTATTGGGAAGTGTATTGGTTGAGTTGTTTGACATTACATGTTATATAAATAATATAATATTTTTAAGCAAAAAAATAAATTTGGGGATGAATTTTGTGTCATTGAATCAAAATAGATAAAAATTAAATAAATATTGACCATTGTTGTATTTGAGAATTCAACTTTCTACTTGTAATACTGTGTGGATTTAGAAAAAACTAGGATTCAACATTTTATATTTATTATGGTTAAAAGATAAATATAATTAATATTTTTATTATGATTGAAATATTAATATAAATAAATAAATTTATCGTAGTTAAAAAATTTAAAATATTTAAATTATTATTATACTCTTTTGTAAATAAGGTGACCAATACAAACCGTATGTTAAATTAATGAGTCTAAATAATTTAGTTGGAGAGTGAAATGACGTCCCTGTTTGACTCCCTTACAAACTAGCACCAATAGCAAAACTAAGCGGCCGGAGATTTGATTGAAAAGGCAAGGCAACCCAACTGCCCTCACCCCTTACCCTATCAACTGCTTCTCCACTCGTGTTCGTAGTTTGATCGGGGGTCAAGACTATAATATGATATAACAAAAAAATAAAAATCATCTATCTCAAAAGATACGTGATTTGCTGAGTAGTGTTTTGTAACTATCTTTAACTCAATGTTTAGTCATCCCAATATATATATATATTATACATTCTCGTTGCCCCCACCAAAAAAATAAATAAATTATATATTAATAGAATAAACCGACACTAGGCATTATCTCTCACGTAATTTTTGTTAAGAGAAAACGATAGAAAAGAAAAACTTTAAGAGGAAAAAGAAATTTATGGACATCATTGCTTTCATACACTGTAAGTCTCTTTTTTTTTGTGAGGTGGGAGGATGAGGGGAAGGGAACTTGACCTTTTAATCTTAGGAAGATAAAATTTTGGAAGACTTATTTGGACTTAAGTCCATCAAAGAGACTTATTTGGACTTATTTTGGAAGACTTATTTGGACTTAAGGCAAGAAGTACTATTGGACTAAAGACTCATTGATACGTATATCGTGAGTTAATTTGGAGAATTTATGATTTAATTTGAATCAAATTATAACATGAAACATTCAAACTCAACAACACCTAGTATTGAAGTTATGGGCTATTGGTATTGAACAAGTGATGGCTCTTTAAGAAAAGTCATAGACTTGTAAGTGTTGAAGTCATGTAAGCGCAACTCGAGAAAGAAAAAAAAAACAGGGTGGGGAATTGGGAACAAGGTTCTTGACAGAATAGTGACTCATGAAGAACGATAAAAGTTTGGTTTTTTGAGAAACATACTCTTCTAAGTAATGGTTGGATGTATTGCTTGTGAAGAGTGGTGGATCAAACTTAAAACCCGACATGGTTCACACATGAGGGGAGATTGTCGGGTATTACATGTATGAGAATTTCACATCGGATAAAAAAATAACTTAAAATGTCCTAATATACAATGAATTAATTAACCACTTATAGACTTAAGTATTTAGGTGGTTATGGGTTTGAGACATGTATGTTGGGCCTTGGATCATGGACTTCTAGTTTCCCAACACATTTTAATGTCGATTATAAATAAATTTATTTTGTCGTAATCTCAATTAATTAGATCATAATAATACCATTATTTTCAAGTGAAATCATCTCTAATATCCTGTTTTTTTTCTAAAATTTTGTCCATGGTGTATAGGTCACAATGAATTCAAGAATGGCCCACAATTTACAAGTAAGTTTGTCATTGATATAGGATGATTGGTCTACTATCTAAGGAAATTGAAAGAAAGTATATTAGAGGAAAATTGATACTAAAAGTCACATTTTGTTACTTGTGGGTATAATTACAAGTTAATTGGGAGTAATAGAAGTTTTAGACTAGCCATTGGAAAATGGATCAAATGCTATGCTATAGAGGTTTGAATGGTTTATAATGCTCCGTTTGGTAGGAATGATAGAAAGTATGATGGATACACTTTCTATCCTTCAAAGAAGAAAAGTAGGTATGATATACTTTCCTTCATTTGTGGTTAGTTGGATGGATGGAAAATAAAAATAACAAATTTTTTTTTTTTAGCTGGCTAAGATTAGAGTTGACAATCAAGTCATGTCATATCAGATTTGTATTGAGTAATTACAGGTTTGTGTTAAATATTAATCAAATTTAACTCAACTCATTTAATTAATTGTGTCGTGTCGAGTTGTGAATTGATGGTGTCAATTTTGAGTTTGACTGGTTGAACTGAGTATAAGTCTTTTATATTTTTTGTTCACGTGTGAGATCATTTTCAAGTTCGTGTCGAGTTATAATCAAGTTCGTTTCATAAATCTGTGTCGAGCTCGAGTTATGTTATCGTTTTAAGTTAAAAATTTTCACCCCTAGTTAAGATGAAAAAAAATATTTTTTAATTTAAAATTTTAATTTTTAATTTTAAATTTTTTTTAATATATATATATATACACACACATATATATTTTATCATTGTATTTTTATATGAAATTAATGTATACATAATATATGTATATATCAAAAGATATTTTTATATAATAAAGTAGAGCTGAGTTTGAATCTAGAGACAAAGAGAGGTTCAGATCGTTTTGAGACAAAACATAAACATATCTAACGAATAACGTAATCCCAAGATAAAAGACAGTTCAGGTCATTTCATAAATACTAATCTGACGGTTATAATTGAACTTAATTCTAATACTCATATCTCTCATATAACTCTATCTCTCTCTCTCTCTTATCTCTTAGACGTCTTAAATACACTATCGTATCTCCTCTCTCTCTCTATATATCTATAAAAAAAAATAGTTAGATTATTTGTCTTTAGCTTTTCGCGGCTCAGATTATTTTGATCTGATGGTCCTAATTAGACTTTCATTTTTTTTACAACTTTAAGTCTCTCATATAATTCTCTTTATCTATCTATCTATCTTACACACACACTCTCTCTCATACTATTATTTTTTTTTTGTTTTTTTCTCTCTTGTGTTGTTTTTGCTGTTAGTTACTCTATAAAACATATGCAACTACATGTCATCCAATTATTTATTCCTTGAAACTAATTCAAAATTTTTATATATCTGACCGTATGTATTTTGTCACTTACTTCTTGATTTATAAATAACACTAAATGTAAATAAAAAATAGCACATTCACTATAAACACCAAATAATATTTAACATAAAATGAATCTTAGATTGTAAACTAATATATATTTTTATCAAAAATTGACATTTAATTTTCTCTAATTTATATTCAACTTTATCGAATATCAAATTAATATTAAAATTTATTTAATCAATTTTTGAAGTACTAAATTATATCAATTTTTTGAATATTAAATTAATTTTTATTTTATTTTATTAAATTTTTAATTTTTTTGGTACTAAATTTGGAGAAGAACAAATGTAAAAATAATAAAGTTTTTTAAGATAAAATTATCAATTTTCATTTGCAACATTGACGAAAGGGAGACAAAGGGGGTCTCCGTGCAATGAATAACAAACCTCAGGAGGTCTTCGTGTTATTTATAAAATATCATGAGGTGTTTGTGTAATATTTCCAAAATTCAAGGAATATCCATGATTTTTAGTTTTTTTCCCTATTTTTTAATTAAACATTAATATATTATTATTTTACCTTAAAAACTTAAATTATTGTATTTTTAATAAAAGCAATTATTGGTTATAAGAGTTTGTTGGTAACCAAAAAAGAAATGTGTGAGTATGTTTTTGTGTATATTTACATGTGGAGGATTAAACATTTAGTGATTAAATTTATAATTATATTGTGTCATTTGGGGTTAAATGGTGACAGTGATGATAAATTTATGAGTTTATAAATGAGCAAAATTTGGTTGATTTTATTTACCGTTTAAAAATTGTGAATTTAATTGTATTCTGTTAATGTATATATATTTTTTTGTTTGAGGTATTTATTACATGGAGATAGAGTGGATTGAAAATATGGTAGTTGAGTTGATAATTATGTTGTGTTATTGGATGAAGTGGTAGTAGAGGTGATAATTCGTGAGTCTTATAAAAGAGCAATATTTTATTTATTTAATTTATTACTTAAAAATTATAAATTTTAATGAATTCTGTTAGTAGTTTTTTTTTCATAGGCATTTGTATATATGGTGTTATTTTGGAGAGTTTTTATATATTTTTATAACAACTCCATTAATATGGAGGATATAATCAACAATATATTTTGAGCCATTTTAAAAGAAGAATTTGTATGAATATTTTTAAGTCATTTCTTTTGAATTTGGACAATTGTTTAAAAAAAAATTATTTGTTGTATAGTACTTTCAGATACGGGTAATGACTAGTAGACAAATAAGATACATTTCAACACAAATAATTAACTTTTCATCTACTTTCCTTTCGATTTTGGAGAGATTAATTTTGGTGAGTTGGAAGAAAAATTAATCCATCCACTTTTCCATTCTTTCTATTTTCCTTCCTTATCAAACATGATGTTTTATTTATTCCTCTAACTTTCCATCCTTCCAACTTTCCATCATTTCAATTTTTCATCATACCAAACAGAGCATAAATTATGTTACTACATGTATTCCTATTCTTTTGAGTGGAACATATATTCCTACTCTTTACAAATATTCCTTAGCTCATGTCGAGTTATTACTAACAAAATCAATCGATCTCAAACATTGCATTTTATCGTCACTTCACCTGTTGAGTTTTATCTTACTCTGTAGCAACTTCGATTCACTACTATAATCTGTAAACAATAGCAATGTCAAAGTAAACTGGTAGTCCAAATCATTACAATCATATTATTCATAGAACTTCATGAGGGTAACAATGCCCCCACCGCTTATTAGAGTAAAAACAGGGTATTACACACTAGTAGTTCCATAATCTCATAACATCTAACTTACAGATACATCATAAACCAAATCCAACACATCTCTGCAAGCCACTTGTGGGCAAGGTATAGCCCATGATATCATCATACAGTTTAACAGTGTTCTTACATTAGATACTTAGAAAACCAATCCAACATGTCACAGTGTGCCTCCTCTGCACACTTAACAGCTACTTCATCTCCATCCTTGTACCTGACAGTCCAACCATGTGCAACCCCCGGAAATATCTTCACAAAGCCATCAACCTGGAAAGAGTAGACAATTAGTTAACTGCTGTGGCAGTAGATCACTTACCTAGATATAACTAAATCTGACTGACCACAATATGCTAAGTGCAACACAACTGTAGATGCAAGACATGAAAAAAAACACATTTAAATCAGATGAAGTCAGCGATACGTGAGCGAGCGCGGAGAAGGAAAGGCCAATAACTTCGGCCTAACAGAAATGAGAAACGACAAAATGACAAGATGATGTGGCCCGGACACCCCCATTTAGAAAGGCGGGTCAAATGATTTGAGCCTGTAGCCTTCCCTGTCGCCCCTTCATTGGGCCGTGCTTGTGTGGGGGGTGCCCAACTTACACATCAGTCGATTATCTTTCTACGTAATTTCTAATAAATAAATGCATAATATACAGGAGGATATCAATAAAGTCAGTGATTTGTGAGTAAGGCAAGATTGATGCTGGTCACGATGAGTCTCATATCATCATCAACCAGCAGGAAGCCTGTGCAATGTTTTTAATGCAACACCTTGATTGATAAATTTGGTAGAACATAATTAATGGAAGAGATAATATTAAAGAAAACAGTAGAAAGACATAGAAATGAATCCAGGACAGCTTTGACATGTGGCTTGCTATAGAGAAAACTATGGAAATGATCTGGGAGAGCAATTGGAAATTTTTTTAAATGTCGGGACAAATAAACAACATTTGACAATTTGAATGTGACTGAAAGATGGCAAAGCAGAGGAAAAACTGAAAGAAGATTGGGTGAAATCAAGTCTCCTCCAGGTAATGTGGGATTTAACAAGAAGATCATAGATCTTCTGATACATGGCTGCTTGTGATGTTACAATGCAGCAGCCCTCTCACTCGAGAAAATAGATAGCTAGAAATATGCATAGACAAATATATATAGACAGATGATTAGTTTGCCTTTGTAATTTACTCCAAATCTTGGCATTTTGTTAAGCCATTGTAGATTAAGGGGTGGGTACAGGGTTTCGTTTCAAATTAATATTTTAAACTTAAATTACTTGAATATGCATAGATAATTCTCAACATAGAAAAACAAAGAAGAAAAATGAGGGTGGATAAGCATGTTACACTTCCTCCTAATTCTACCAGTCGAGTGAGCACCTTCCAACTTTCAGTGCCAATTGTATTTAATTTAGCATGTAACAACACCTCCAAACGAAACGCCTCCCAGTTTTTCTTTATTTTAGCATTCCTTTCAGTTTCTTTTTCTCTTTTTTTGTTGGGGGTATTCAAATATTCTACTAACACGGAGAGAAAAGATGAGCACTCTATGTCGGCAGGATGCACCCACAAAACACATCTTTGTGTAATTAATAGATTGCTTGCTCAAGTTTTTCAAATTTCCTACCTCAGGCTTGGCATTTAGGGCCACCTCAAACTGCTTCAAGAGCTCCGGTGGAGATGTCTGGTCGATTTCAGCTCCCAGTACTGAGATTGGAACCTTCACCCCTAAAAATCAAACTAGCTGTTAATGACTCAACAATAACCAAATTACTAATTCTCCATACCCAACAGAAAACTAAAGAAGAATGTAATGATCCCCACGAGGAAAGAGTCGGGAAGGATAAAAAAGGAAATTATGGAGACAAATATTTAGACCTGTGTGTTCAAAAGAAAACTGAAGAAACATTTCAACTTGCCAACAGAATGTTTCAGGCGGCCTACTTCAAGCGCCTGAATCAAATTCTTGATTCAACAAATGGAAATAAGAAAATTATCTTGGATGTAGTATAGTAAAGGAAGTATACCATGTATGTCATCTAAAGTGACCAATGAAGGATGTAACATCACTGCAGCATCGATATAAGCATACTTTGCCAGTTCCACAACCACCTTGGCTGATAAGAATTCAAGAAATTTAATTTTAGTCAAACAATGATGTTGAAAATATGTATTAATATATCCTTGTAATTGTTTGTTGCACGCATATCTTATTGCAAAAGTGGACTTCAGAAAAAAAAAATTCACCTCCCCAACAAAAGCCTGCAGCTCCGATCTTAGTTACTCCCTTACTTTTCAGAGCTTTGATGACTGGCTTTGCATCTTCAAACCCTTGATCCTGTGGAAACAGCAATGCTTTAAGAGGCTAAAGTTTTTACAGTACTGCTTATTTAATACTATAGTGGAGTTTGGGAACTAAAAGGCCCACGCTTTCAAAGACTAAAGAAATGTCGCCACTTCTCAGCAGAAAACAGACATGAATGGGCCAGCTGATCCCAAAAGTCCACAACATGAAATTTAGTTTGACTGGTGACTGATTATAGGCATGCATTAAGATAATAACTAACCGGTCCATGATTTTTTAACCACCCTAGCAAAGGCTTCTCGGCAATTTCAGTTGCATAGGGATCTCCGTGGAAGAAGTCAGGGACCACTACATAGAATCCAGCAGCTGCAACTTTGTCTGCAAGCTTCCTTTATAGTTGAAAACTGGTGAAGTTAGTTTCCAGAAGTGTACATGTAAATGGGTTTCTAGGGCTACAAATGCTTTAGTGTCTTGTACATACCCACCCTAGTTATGTTAACAATACAGTTTGGTACCTATTTAACAAAATACACAGTGGGGATGAAATGCAAATCACTAAATGCCAAAAATCACTAAGCAAGTTATATAATGGAGCTTCTAAACAACTATGTTTAACAATTAAAAAAAATTTACACACACCCTGAAATGTAACATTTGAACAGCCCTAGAGGTCAAAAGAGAAGGAGAAAAAACTAAATAAAATGTAGTGAACAAAAAAACTCGTTCAGTAAGGAAAAACTTCGCTTCTTCAATGTGAAATAGCAACCTGTTTTTCAGATTCAAGCAAATTAGGTTGGTTAACAATCATGTGAAGAGATTGTAAAACCAAAATAACCAACGAAATAGGTAAAATTCACCCAGCTTTTTAGGGTGTTTGAAAAGTTGAGCAGCTAAACTTGCCAAATCTCTTCAGCGGGGGTGGAACTACATGGCCATTTGTGGGGGCAACTGTCTTCCCCTACTCAATTTGTTTCACAAAAAAAAAAATTAAATGGGTATTAATATATTTTAAAATTTTCCCCGTGAAAAAAATTTCAAACACTAAATCTGCTTGATCATCTCTCTAGTTTGGAATGAGATTGTCATGTAATATTTCCTGATCAGAAATATTGTCACGTAATATTTCTGGATCAAATGATTGTCACGTAATATTTTAAAATTTTAAAAACAAGTCTGGAACAATTGTAAATGTATTGAATAGAAATGTTACAATTAATATTTAAGTTTTTACATTTATAAGTAGTTTAATTTTTGTATCTTCTAATTGTTAAAATTTGTCCCACTACGTTAAATTTATGGCCCCGCCCCTGCTTATCAATGTGTCACGTATCCCCTCCACCAGATGCACTCATGCACATACGCATACAAACACGAACTTTCATGCATGTACTAAGGTATGAGAACATTCTTGCATGCACACACACATACACACATACAAATACACATTCATTAATGCGCAAGCATGCAGTTCCATACAAACTTAAGTACTACTGCAGTTCTGCTCCAAGTTAGTTTTCCAACAAATTCAAAAGTGCGTAGGAGTTCTCTTATTCTATGTCATGAGAAACTTTGGAACAATATGATACTAACCCAGAGGAGGCCATAAGGCCAACTAACATTTTTCTCTATAAAAAACAGAGCATCTGGAATGATATAAACAGCAATATTTTAAACATTCTAGTGAATTTCAAATATTATTTTTCTGACAATGGCAATGCCAGAAGTCCATCGGAATGATATCTACATTTGGATACTCAAAACGTCGAAAGAACAGCTATTTCACTTTCTTGCACTTAATGTACTTTTCAAATAACTATGGAATTATACGTGCCTTGGCATAAGTAACATGAACATCAAAATGAGACAAGAAAAAGCTTGATAGATGAATATTTCTAATCATCCAGGCCTACGATTTTTCTTTAAATTTTTCCTTCCTATTACAGTACAAAATGGGATTCTATTAACTCCTATCAGGTATTAAGATTTGGAACTAAGGACATAAGCAAACATTGGATGGCTCTCTTTTGATGGCATCTAAATAGCATGCTTTCAATTTACCATAGCACCAAAGGACTAAAAAGCCATAGATTAGGTAGATTTAAGCTCACAATACTTAAAAGAAGGAAAGCATTTAAGAACATCCTAGCAACAAGAAAAAGAAAAAATGTAATATTGTCTCACAAACTGGGTTGAGATGAATCATACCTTAAGTTTGGAGGTTCATAACCTGCAACATCAAACAATACATAAAATTAGTATTGAGACAGTGATGAGGACAATTAGTAGCAAGTAGACATGATTCAACTGACAACCTCCTTTAAGTCCATTTTCCATTCCAATTCCAACTAAACCGTACCAGAAACAAATTGTCATAAGGAAAAAGGATAATTACAAAACAGAAGTTATCAAGAATAAGGATGTGGAAGCAATTTTTATATGAAGAAAATTATTTTCCTTTCAAGAAACCATTTTTAAACAACAACAAAAATAAAAAAGACAAGAGGAGATGTTTCCCCGGCACAAAGTAAAGCCACAAAACTTCTAAGAATTGATATCACGGATTGACGATCAGTTTACTTGGTCATAACGAAACTTCTAATGCTATTGGCAGTATTAAAGATAATTATCGCTTGATAATCGAAACAATAACCTTAAATTCACATTAATCCCTTCGATAACACCAAGCATGCATCAATTAACCAAATGCTACTTGAATTATCCATCAACAACACTCATAAACAATCAAATACCAATAAAATTGATCAAAAAGACTCCACTAGACACCAAATACAGAAATACCAAGAACAAAAAACTGAACTATACACCAAATATATACATAAATTTTGAACTGGGTAAGTACCAAAAACGTCAGACACGAGAATAACAGCAAGTTTGGAATCAGAAGGGCCAGAAACGTAAGATTTGAGGCCTCCAATTTCTTCCACATGCCCTGCTGCTCCACAGCTTGAGCTGGGTTTTGGTGGGTTCTCACAGCACTGAGGTCCCGACATCCCTTACTCTTGGAGTTCAATCTATTGATAAGACGCTCACAACCACAGAATAATTCGGTAGATAAATGTGTGTCTCCTTAGACAGAGTTTTATAAATGGGAGAAATTTTTGTATGAGTGCAACCCTCCACGTGGAATGACAAAAATTTCTCCCGTCTAAGGGTGTGGGGAGGTCACTTTCACTCCCTATCAGTCTTTTCCTTCTAACCAAACAGCCCAACGTAAAAAATCAAATATTTGACAATTGTTTTGTTTTACTTGAGTTATCTATGTAGATTAGGTGACTCTTAAATTATATTATCTTTATCATTTAAATTGTTCAACTAATTTTTATATCGAGAGCGAGGGCGATGACGACGACGCCGTTGACGGTGAGAGTGTAAAAGTGATAACTAACAATGTTAATCGAGTTGAATTTGAGCCTATATCGAACTGAATTTACACATAAACGAACTGGCTCGTTTAACTGATAACAGAATGAAATTTACTTATAAAAATAAAATAAATATTTATCGTGCAAGATTTTTATATTCAAAATAATAATTTATTTTTTTAATTACATAATTTAAAATTAAAGTAAAACAAAAAAAAATAAGAGGATACGTATAAATTAATGAAGCTGTATGATATTTGGAAGTATATTAGTTGAGTTGTTTGACATTGTAAGTTGTACAAACAATATGATATTTTTAAGCGAAAAAAATAAATTTGGGGATGAATTTTGTGTCATCAAATTAAAATAGATAAAAATTGAATCAATATTGACCATTGTTGTATATTTATTATGGCTAAAAGATAACTATAATTAATATTTTTATTATGATTGAAATATTAAATATAAATAAATAAATTTATCGTAGTTAAAAAATTAAAAATATTTAATTTCAAACAATCTGAATTATTATTATACTCTTTTGTAAATAAGATGTTCAATATAAACCGTATGATAAATTATTGAGTCTAAATAATTTAGTTAGAGAGTTAAATGGCATTTCTGTTCGACTCGAGACCAACACTCCTCACAAACTAGCACCAATAGCAACATTGAGCCGCCGTAGACCGATTGAAAAGGCAACCCAACTGCCCCTGCCCCCCGCCCCCTATCTTACCTAGTTGCTTACGTACTCGTGTTCCCAGCTAGATCACAGATTAAGACTATGATATTAAATAACCGAAAAAATAAAAATTATTCATATCAAATGATACGTGATTTGCTCGGTCGTACTTTGCAACTATCTTAGGTGAATGTTTACTCATCATAATATATATTATCTTTTTCCACCGCCCCCTCCAAAAAAAGAATATATATATATATATATTAATAGAAAAGAACAACTAGGCATTATCTCTGACGTAGTTTTTGTCGAGAGAAATACGTACGACGTGAATGTTTTTTTTTTTTTGTGTGAGGTGAAAAAGGAGACTTGAGCTCCTAATTTTAAAAAAATAAAATTTTTATAAGGTAAATAACATTATTGGACCAAAGGCCTATAGATACGTACGCCATGAGTTAATTTGAAGAAATTATGATTTAATTTGAATTAAATTATAACATAAAATATTTAAATTCAAAAACCGTGTATTGAAGTTATTGGCCAGTGGTATTCAACAATTGATGGCTCTTAAGAAAAGTGACGAGTTCTTAGTATTGAAATCATTTAATCGCAACTCAGGGGAAAAATAAAATAAGATGGGGAATTGGGCACAAGAGTTTTTGACAGAGTAGCGACTCGTAAAAAGTAAAAAAGGTTTAGTTCTTTTAAGAACATATTCTTATAAATAATGATTGGATGTATTGCTTGCGAAGAGTGGTGGATCAAACTCGAATAAATAATGATTGGGTATTGCATGTACCAGAATTTTACATCGGATAAAAAAATAAGTTAAAATATCCTAATATACAATGAATAAACTCACCACTTATAGGCTTAAGTTTTTAGGTAGACGTGGGTTTCGAACATGTATGTTGGGTCTTAGATCATAGACTCCTAGTTTCCCAACACATTTTAGTGTCAATTATAAATTACCCACAATTTACAAGTTTGTCATTCATATAGGATGATTGGTCTGCTTATCTAACGAAATAGAAAGAAAGTATATTGGAGAAAATTGATACAAAAAGTCGCATTTTGTTATTAGTGGGTATAATTACAAGTTAATTGGGAGTAATAAAAGTTTTAGACTAGCCATTGGAAAATGGAGCAAATGCCATGGTATGGAATTTTGAATGGTTTATTAGTCATGTTCCTAGTTTCGAATAGTTTATAAGTCATGTTACTAGAAAATTTTAACTTTTAGGTGTAGTTGTGGTTTGAATTGCTTACTTTATTAATGAATTTGATTTTGATCGAATTGAATTCGATTTTAAACGTCCAATTCAACTCAATTCGATCTAAATAACTTAATTTAACTAGAATTTAACAAATTATGTATAAATTTTGATTAATTTTTTTTTTCAAATATTCAATTAATTTTTTTAATATTTATGTAAAATTATATACATATTTTAGATCAGATCATAATCAAATCAGATATATGTATAACCAAATTTGAAAATGTGAAATAGGGTAGCGAATTCGGATTATCAATAAAAAAATATCAATTTATATTTAGTTAATCAAATTCAAATCAAAATCCGATCTATTCATAAACGTAAGTCATACATGTTATGTTTTCTTATGAAGGGTTTCTACCAGGATTGTCAATGGATTGGGCCGGCCAGGTATAGCCCACCAATCAACTGCCCAAATGCAAGTTCAGACTAGATTGCCAGGCTGTTAATTGCTCAGATGGTCAGCCCACCATGGTCGAAAAGGGCCAGTCCACTACTTACATATTGAGCTAGCCCCGGTGAATTTTTAGTGGGCTATCCAATAAGCCTTAACTAGATTTTTTTTGGGCCGTCTTGGTTAAGGTGGCGTGGCACCATATTTTGGCACTTTACTCTCGCTGCTAGAAGATGCGGGATTGTCAAGAAGTCCCTAAAAATTTGACTTTACTGAATCGACACTATTTTTTGTCAACTCCTACCACTCGTCTCTCTTTTACAAGAATCCCGAGGTTTATGCGTGTTTCCATAAAATAAAAAAAAATAATGTTACTTAGATTTAATTTGTTGACTTAAATTATTGCAGTTACTAGACTAACAGAAAATCCAATTGTTGAACGAGATACACTACTAATCCAACCATTGTATTAGATTCAAAAGGCAATTCCCAAACTACTACATTTGTGCCTCCTTACCTCCATAGATGGTTAGTGGAGAGTCACCTCGACCTATACGTTAATTGTAAGATATTGTCTCTTGATCGAGACATGGACGTAGGGTGTCATCCATTAATCTATCCTTTGGCAGAGGAGACAAAGAAAAATGTCCAATAATTTCAACCAAGAACATGATTTATAACAATGAAAAATAATGATTACCAATCTTACCATCCTAAGATCTAGGACAAGGAAACAAAAACTTAGAAAATAATAAACAAAAGTATATAATCACTTGGCAATGTTGTATATTTTCTTTCTACCCTCCCCCACCCCAATACCTTAACCTCCCACCAACTTGGATCTCTTTCATGGGTGGTTATGATAAAATATCATGTAGATGACCAAACCATTTCACCTAATTTACTTTCTGATTAAATTAAAAACTCCTTTATGATTATTAACATTGCATGGGTGGACAAGTAAGTCTAAAGGATAATCATAGTCACTGAGAACTTAATGTCTTCTCCTTTGCATAAGCAAACTCTTCATTTTTTTTCATCATTCATGCTTTACAACTTTTTCACTTTAGAGCAAAAAAATTTATACCCAATGCACAAATTATCGCATATAGCAAGATTTGCGAGATGTAAAAAACGATTGACAACCTTCTTCTCATTTTTTTAAAAGTTGATTTTTCATATATTTGAATTCACGACAGATTGCTCCGATGGATGAATACTTATCATCATTTAAATTCTGATTTTTAACTTATACACTGAACACATTTTACAAGAAAAAAAATTCATTCGAACATTGAAATGTCATAATCACGAATTCAAAATGTACGAGTTGGGATAATTTTGCATTATAAAAAAATACAAAAACATATAATTTGTGGGAGGGGAAGTGAAGCATAAATGTCTAAGAGTTTTAGGATAATGATGGACCCATTATTTGATTGTTATATGACTTCTAAGCAATGAGTAGGCTTACCTACCAAGGTATCATGATGTACAAGATAAAAGCAATGGAATAAAGCCAACAGACATCCATTACTTGCCCTCATTGGAAAAAAAAAGTAGAGATAAAGACTAGTTTCATCATATACCTAAACCAATAGCATCAGTAGGACCAACTTTGATAAGGATAGCAACATGTCTTTGTCTATACCTACCCCTAACCACTATAATTTTTTTTTTTTTTTAATTTATGTAGACAAATAAGAAAATAATGGAGGTGGGTGTGAAGGAGAATATGAAAGAGAGAATCTTGGATCCTTACATGTGCTATAATCTCAATTAATTTGCTAATATTAAAATTATTATTATTTTTCTAATAATAATATTAAAGTTATACTTCATCATATTCCAATTAAAAATCACCTTGTAGATCCTTATCATCCGGGATCCATTAGTGGGCCATTCATTGTGGTTGTAACAAATAATCACCAAACCCCTCCATAATAATAATTAAAAAACGTTTCATCTCATTTTTTTAAAAAGACTATTTTACCCTCACGTCCATTCCCTTTTTTTTTTTGTTTATTCTCTCTCTCTCTCTCTCTCTACCTAACTATTTATTGTGGATGAAGCATGGTAGGGTTAAATATCACATCACTAATCTTAAACAATTAGACAAAAAAAAGGGTACCTCTAACCTCTTAATCTAGTTCTCCTATGAAATTGGAGAGAGTTATACCTTTTTCACCATAGTTAAAGCTATATTGGAACACAGGCATACCAATAAGGGTCGACAAGATCCCGCCAACTATATGGCATCCTTGGGTGGCCTATTAGCTTGATGGGTTGGGTTGTGGAGCATCTTTTGCCCTATCTTAGCCCATCAAATTGATGTAATTCGACTAGCATAGATTATGACATCTAAACAATTGATCAACATTCAATATATCAAAATACTATCACCCGAATTTATATAATAAATTCATAAATTTAATTATGATCTTACACGACCAATTCCCCAACCCGTTGGTCCAACCTACAAACAAGCACAAGTTGTCAACCAACTTAATTCGATTCATTGTCGACTCTTACTTTAACCATGCAAAACAATGTCACCAAACATAGCAGGGGGGAAAAGGGCAATTTTTGCATACCCTTATTTGAGCTGCTCAACGCACCACCAGTCCTTGGCACAACGATCAAGTCAAGGGAAACGCTCCAACCAAAAGGGTGCAATACACATATAACTCCTTTATGAAAAAGAAAAAACAGGGAGTTTTTAAGCTCTTCACATTGTAAAATTGGAATTCTAAAATTGCTTGTGATGACATTTTATTTCATTTTGTCAACGATCCTTGTTCTCATGTCTCTTTGTTTTTATATTTCTCTAATTAGGCTAGAGTAATATATTATAGATCAAAAGAATTATATAAATAGAGTTTCAATTCTTTGCGTATTAGGCTAGTACTTACATATACTATCTAATAATAAAAGGCTAAAACTGTATCTTAATGCCACTACTGCACCTCAATTGGTTTGACTTTGACCTAACAGACCAATTATAGGGGAAAAAGTTTTAGTTCAGAGAGCAAAAATAAAGCTGAACTGTCCACTTGTTCTATGTAACAAAGGCATGTAATTTAGTATTGCCATTATCTAATCATAGTGCCAAACCTTAATTGATCCATGATCCATTATAAATATATTTGGGGAAAGTGGACCATGATCTTGGGTGCAATATAATTGGAATGACCTAAAAATACAATGGTCACAATCCATTTCAAATGACAAATTCAACTTTGTTCGTTCAACTTACGAGGGAAGTCGAACGACAAAATTTTAAAAGTTAATATCGTAAAATATATATAATTTGTGTATAATTGTACACTTTTTGAACTTATGTAAGAATCATAAGTGCAAAGAAGCACGGTTATAACATTTTTTTCATCACAAAAGGTTAAAAAAACATCATATCAATACCAATGATTGACAATGAAATTTCAGGAATAAACTCATGCATCTAAAGCACTGTCTTATTCACAAATCACTAACTCGGTAATTATTTATTTAAGAATTCAGATCTACTCAATCTTCAATTTTATCGTAATGACAACATTGTGCTAACTTTAATCACTTGGCTTTAGATCTTACTAATATATACCGAAATTCGATAAACATATTGAGGATAATTAAACTTGATTGAAATTTAAAAAAATTTAAATTTAAAAAAGTCATATTTTAATCCCACTAATGAAAATCACTCGCATATATTTTGGGTCTCAACTTAAAGTTTGACTTTTCACATTTCAGACCAATCATATTGCAAGTGCATGCACACAGAACGGTATTGCGCACACAGAATCCCACTTGCCCATACCTACCATAACCTCCCCCCACCCCCAACATCGACTCTCCTTTTAGTTAGTGCCTTCTGTTCTCTCCCCCAAGCTTGAGCACCTCTCTCTCTCTCTCTCTCTCTGCGCATATGACCCATTAAATGGCGGTGTTTATACAGTCCAGTCTCTGGGACAGTGTCCTGGAGATGACAAAGGTGGCACAAGAGAAGGGTAATGATCCTTTGTTGTGGGCAATTCAGCTATCTTCATATTTGAGCTCTTCAGGTGTTTCTCTGCCTTCTACTGAGCTTGCCAACCTTTTGGTTTCACACATTTGCTGGGATAACAATGTTCCTATTGCATGGAAGTTCCTAGAGAGGGCTTTAATGCTCAAGATCGTGCCTCCAATGCTAGTTCTGGCTCTGCTTTCCACAAGGTTCTTTGTCTTTGCTTTCTCCGTTTTTGTTTTTTGAAGTATTTTTTTTGAAAAAAATTTGAATGAGTATTTTGCAATTTGTGTTTTATGGATGCTTTTGTGATTTAAAGGTGGTGGTGTTTTTGGGTGTTGCTATTAGAGGTTGACCGGTTGGAGATAGAGCGTGAATGTCTTTGAACTTTACCCGCCATTGATTTTTGGTTTTGGTCCCACTTCAGTAGGTTGGTCCACATGAAAAAAGGCTGGTGTGTTATTGAACTCGAAGAGGACTACTTCTGTTTTGCAACCATTTGTTTGATTCTGTGTACTGTGTGATTCAAAAGGTTTGTATTTGGGATGGCATGAATTCTGTTTGGTAATTTATTGATGAGGGCTTATTTTGAGAACTTATTTATCTATAGGTGTATCTGTGTAAATATTTGCTTATGTTTCAGTTGTAGTTTTCTACAGGAAATGGTCCAACTTGTTCTGAACAGTTTTTGTTTTGAGCATTGATTTATCATGACATGTCCTGTAGTTTGTTGCACAGTGAAGTGTTGATTGATGGGTACATTGTCATCATCTGTTGTCTTATCATGTTACTATGAAATGTTTGTTCATTGCGAATTCTTTGGAAACTATGTGAGCAATGATGAGCTCAGACATAATTTTTGTGTGATTTTTGATTCAAACACTACGTTTTTTTGGAATTTGGGTGCTATCCACTGGTTATTTAGACCGAGTGTTAGTGGTCGACTATGTATTTTGTTGGCTTTTTATGATGGGATTAAAAGCTTTGCTTCCTATCTTTGGCATTGATTAAGCTGCTTATAAGTGTTTCTTAGTATTCAAGTCGACAAATTGTTTTGCTTATTGGGATGAAGTAATTATAGATGCTGCAACTTAGGGTGCCTTCTAATTCATTGGGCATGTTAAATTTTTTCTTGAAATTAGTGTAATTTCATTGCTTAAATGTGCAATGTAGCATCCTCCATTGAGAGAGGTTCGAAGGAATTTTGCTCTCTTAATGGCAGAACAATTATGCATTTATTGTCTGTCTGATTTTGCAAATTTGGCGTCTTAGTCCAATAAGTATTTGGCAGAATTTTCGTGCAGAGAGGTTTTCATCTCTGGTTGTTTTGCTTTCTCTTTTACATGTTGCTCTTGTGCTGCACTTATTTTTTCATTCTTTCCAACAGGGTAATTCCTAGTCGATGTTCGCGGTCAGGAGCATTTAGGCTTTATATGGAACTCCTTAAGAGATATGCTTTCAGTCTTAAATCCTATATAGCTGTTCCGAATTACCCAAAGTAAGTTTTGAATCTTGTCCTATAATATATCATAGGAGGAGAACAATCTCATTCACTGCCCATTTGCTTCGTATTGTCATAGATACTTAATTTTGTCTTTCTCCTCTACATGAGTCGCATAATAATGAGAATGTACATATTTAGATATACATTTACATATAGCTATTTATGAAATATTGTAGTTTCTTTTCACCTTTTGGTAATGAGGACTTCATTAGTTAATTACCCCACTTGGGTTTTAGTGGTTATTCTTAACCTCTGTTTTTCATGCAGGACCATGAAATTGATAAACACTGTCCTCCATCTTTCTCAAATATTTGGTCTTCAAGCAAGTGAACCTGGCATTCTTGTGGTTGAGTTTATTTTTTCAATTGTATGGCAATTACTTGATGCATCTTTAGATGACGAAAGACTGCTGGAACTTCTGCCTGAGAAGAAGTCTCGATGGGAAACTAAACATCAGGAGATGGAAGTTGATGTTCACGGTAGTTATGCTGATAAGAGGATGGACCATCAAAATAGATTGCAGAATATGAATACCCGGATGGCCATAGAGTTAATAGGCCTATTTCTGAGAAATAAAGTAACTTCCAGGATTCTTTACTTGGCACGCCTAAACATGTCAGAACTTTATTCCTTTTGTAATTGGTTTTCAAACATTCTGCATCCCACAGTTGAATGAGTCTCGTGGAAGTGAACTGAACATATTGGTTACTTTTGGCATATTTATGTGCACAATATTAGATCTGAGGTACAATTTGTAAATCTTGAAAGGCACCTATTTACATCGAGTCAAGGACGGAATCAAATCATCTCATGCTAGAAACTTTTGCACACCATTTGTGGATAGCTACTTGATTTGGCATTCCACTCCTTTTAGGCTCACAATTTCTCTTACATTATAGGCAGTCATGTCTATACTTAGGAGTTCACACTTCGTGGCCTTCGCTTTAAATGACAGATTTTTTACTTATAATTCTTACCATTTTCAGGCCCACACATTGGCAAGATTTTGTCCAGCAAATACGGCTACTTGGAGAAAATTCATCTATATTGAGAAATTCAACAGTTATGACTCCAGATGCTCTTCTGCAGCTAACATCAGGAACTCACAAAATTTTCTCTCTGGAATGCAAAACGAGTTCATCACAAATGTTCCATGCAATTATGTCTTCGGGTTCTCTGGCCTCTTTCGCTGGTCTTTGTCACGGGGCTAGTCATTCTGCTCTTTGGCTTCCTCTTGATCTGGTGCTAGAAGACACTATGGATGGTTATCAAGTTAGTGCAACAAGTGCAGTTGAAAGTATTACTGGTAACTCAAAATAATACTCAATCCTCAAAATTGAGCTTTATAAGAAATGACAATACTCTCTTCAACCAGTTTCTAATCAAACAGATTTATGCTTTTATTTTACAGGTTTGATGAAGGCCCTCCAAGCAATTAATGGCACTACTTGGCATGGTAGCTTTTTAGGTCTGTGGATGGCGGCTCTACGTCTTGTTCAAAGGGTTGGGACTTTTCATTTCTCAAAAAAATCTGTCATTCACTCTTATATTTTCACAATTCTTAAAAAAATTAAAGCAATATTTCTATGGGTATTCTTTACGGCGTCAGAAGGGATAGGACACTTTGGAAATTCTTGTGAAAATTCTTTATCTAAATACCAAAATGATGGGTTTTCTGTTGAACTGGCTAAATTATCGGTTGATTGTGTAGTACGTTGAAGTAACATCTCGCTAGATTGATGCTGTAAAAGACAGATAGGAATATTGATTAGAGGCTCACAGTTAGTAAAAAAACTTTATCTTTACTGGCTGAGTTGACTATTACATCAAAAATTCATGCTTTAGTTGGTTGTTAAGTTTCTTTAATTTGAATTTTTCCCAATGGTAAATAATGAATTATTTTTGATGAATTTAAGAATAAGATCCACTAAACGAGAAGGGAGTGTCATTTCTTTGGTGGATGTTTTTTTTGATGGAATGCAACTTGTGTCTTATTTCTTTTGTTGTTTCATTAATTCTAGGAAAGGGATCCCATTGAGGGCCCTGTGCCTCGCCTTGATGCTCGCTTGTGCATGTTGTTGTCTATCACAACTCTTGTGGTCGCCGATCTTATTGATGAAGAGGAAAGTGCACCAACTGATGAAATGGAATGCAATGCTGAAACTTACAGTACTGAACTGGTTCATGGAAAGCGTCGTGAAGATTTGGTCTCTAGCTTACAGTGTCTGGTTGATTATCACAGCTTGTTGACTCCACCTCAATCAGTTATTTCTGCGGCCAATCAGGCAGCTGCAAAAGCAACGCTGTTTATATCAGGAATTGACGCTGGTAATGGGTACTTTCAGTGCATCAGCATGAAAGATATGCCAGTCAACTGTTGTAAGTAACATTTTCTACTTGCCAACTTCAAAAATACTTATACAAGTTAGGGTTTGGGCCAATCAAATAAGCATGGCAATATGGAATGCTTTGACTTGGTCTTGTTGCAGAGCAGTGAGTTCTGCTGCATGGCTTGCAGGGGTGTCTCATGCAGAAGGCATCTTTGTTTTCACTTGCTGGTGTTTGGTTCTATCTATTTAATTGTGGAAAGGAATGTAATTATTTGCTGGTTGCAATGATTAGGTGCCTCTGGTCCCTGTAGTTGTGTCCACTGAAACCAATCTAAATGCCAATGTACTAGAGAGGACTCTATTGGCCAATATGTTACCAACTAAGGGGGAATAATACACAATATTTTAAAAGCTTGAGAGGTTGGAATTAGTGATATAAATTAGACTTGTTTTGATGGTTGGGGAGTAGGGCCTATTGTTGGGTGCAAATACAAAAGCTTGGGTGACAACATAGAAACACGTCTTTTGGTTTGAGGTTACCTCTTCATGCAAATAAGCCTGCAAGTTAAACTCCTCTAGCTCCTCAAATTGATTGCCACTGGTTGCAAGATTTTTCCTTTTTTCCTTTTCAATTTTGAAATGCTGGAGAATGTTGATGCAAAAAGCCTTCTCTCAGACAGTGTCTTAGTTCTCATTTGATGGGCCTGTGTACAGTTGATATCATAATTAAGCAGTCAAGATAAGAGATATGAAACTAGTGGGTTAATTGCAATTTCATTTTATATCCACACATAATAAGGTGGAACTATTTGTGTGTGCTGAACAACATAATCAAGGTAAATTATAAAAAAAGCAACAACAGATTCCAATGAAGTGAACATTTCTTGCCGGAACTAAAATGAAACATAGAGTTTATGCGATCTTATCCATGAGGCTGTCTAAGCTTACAGACTTTTATATCTTTGTTTGCAGCTGGAAACTTGCACCATCTGATAGTTGAGTCCTGTATTGCCAGAAATCTTCTGGACACCTCAGCATATTTCTGGCCGGGCTATGTGAATGGAAGTATCAACCGAATACCTCATAGTGTGCCTGCTCAAGCTCCTGGATGGTCATCACTCATGAAGGGGGCATCACTTTCTCCATTAATGATAAATGTTTTAGTCTCAGCTCCTGCTACAAGGTATTCATGCAGTTGTCCCTCTCAAAAATCCATGTCATTGATTTTTTGATATTTCCATTGTTAGAACTTCATTTATGCCAATCTTTGACCCCCAAGTCATTCCCTGGAGCCTCTAATATATTCTGTGAAATGATCCCATGTGGAGGGGTCTGCTGTAAGGGATATTTTGGGAAGACTAGATTCTTGGTAGTAAAATTTTACAGGGGGGCCATAAAATGGAATGCAACTTTATCTTGGGGATTTTATGTTTAACAGTACTTGGGAGGAGACTAGAGATTCCAAACAGCGAAGACCCGCGAATGCACCAACAAGGAAGAGTATAATTGTTGGGGGGAGGGAGAACCAAAATTGACATGGAATGGTGGAAAGAAAAAAGATAAGGTGTCTATAATTAACTGACATATAAACCCTTGACAGAATATAATACCGACAGTCATGTAGCCAACCCAAGATAATTCGGACAAGACTTGGTAATGATTCTTTTATTGTATTGTTGGTGGCTTCAAATTTACAAGGTGACGTAATGTAAATAACTTCTAGATTCCCTTCTATATTCATGACTGCGACCTGGTCTTCAGTTACAGCTTTTTCTTTCCTGAAGCCAGGTATATCAGATACTCTTTTTTTAATTGATATAGCCAAGGATAAATCAACTAAATTTAAGCTCATGGATTTGATCGAAGCTTAGCAGAGCTCCAGAAAATTTTTGAGATCGCAGTCAAAGGATCAGAAGATGAGAGGATAGCTGCTGCTAAAATTCTTTGTGGGGCTTCTTTGATTCATGGGTGGAATATACAGGTAATGATTTTAAAAAGTCATTTCTTGCAAACATAATGTGATCACCAACACCAAGCTGTACAAAGCAATAGTTCGATTTTATTTGTAGAAGCACCCAACTGCTGTAAATGTGTTTCGTTCATGACACTTACAGGAACACACCGCTTATTTTATAACTAGACTATTGTCCCCGCCAGTTCCTGCCAACTATTCTGGGAGTGACAGCCATTTGATAGATTATGCTCCAATGCTGAATGCCATTCTTGTTGGAATAGCATCTGTTGACTGTGTTCAGATTTTCTCCCTACATGGCTTGGTAAGTGCTGCTTTTAGCATCCCAGAAGTAGTCAGACCGTTGCGTTCTTGGTTTGACAGGACTATTGAATACAGTTGTTTCGGTTTTTGAGTTGTACCTTTCATTAAACCTACCTTACTGCCTGTTGGTTTGATTTGGTAATGGGAGAGATTGATGCCATGTGCATTTACGTTATGTTGTTTACAGTTGCACTTTGGTGAGTGCTACTGCTTAACCATTTTAGACTTCATTTAATTCAAAGGGTGATGGAATGCTGGTTCAGAATGTGGTTGAGGAATTGGTGGAGATTTGGGCGAAAGATACGCTAAAAGATCATGCCCTAATAAAGTAAATGATAAGGAAGAAAGAAAAAGAAGGATTTTTGTGATCCGAATTGAACCTTGAGTTGGATGGGAGGGCTTATTGAATGGGTAGTATTCTTGTTCTTCGAAAAGAGAAACGTGCACCAGAGTGAGGAGTGGGTGATTGCCGAAACTTTTCAACTGGGAACTAATGTTTTTCTCTTTTTGTCAGGTTCCTCAGCTTGCTGCTTCATTGATGCCAATTTGTGAGGTTTTTGGGTCATGTGTTCCATGTGTCTCATGGACTTCAACACCAGGAGAAGAAGTTTCTGCCCACTGTGTGTTTTCAAATGCATTTGCACTCCTTTTGAAGCTATGGAGGTTTAATCATCCACCTCTTGAACATGGGGTGGGACATGTACCACCAGTAGGATCCCAATTAACTCCTGAGTACCTCTTATCAGTAAGGAATTCACACTTAGTATCTTGTAAAAACAACCACAAGGACCCAAATAAAAGGAGACTTGCAGCTGTTGCAAGTTCATCATCTCCTAAACCAATATTTGTGGATTCATTTCCAAAATTAAAAGTATGGTACCGGCAGCATCTAGCATTTATAGCTTCAACACTCTCCGGGCTTGTTCCAGGGACACCTGTCCATCGGATTGTTGATTCACTTCTTAACATGATGTTCAGTAAGATTAATAAAGGAAGCCAGTCTTTGATATCTGTAACATCTGGAAGTAGCAGTTCGTCTGGTGCTGGAAGTGAAGATACTTCTTTAAGACCCAAATTACCTGCATGGGACATCCTTGAAGCTGTTCCTTTTGTGGTTGATGCTGCTCTAACAGCATGTGCCCATGGAAAACTGTCTCCTCGTGAATTGTGTACAGGTTAGTATGTTGTGCATGTCTTGAGTTCGTGGAACTGATTCATACATTATACGCCTTTACTTGCTGCGACCATGATATATAAGCGTGTTTATATTTTGCTTTGAATATGCTTTTATCTGCTGAAGTTTCCAAGATTTCAACTGTTATCAATTTCAGCTTGTATCATAGTTCTTGTTATTTTCCAGGACTTAAAGAGTTGGCTGATTTGCTTCCTGCATCTCTGGCAACCATAGTAAGTTACTTGTCAGCTGAAGTAACTCGTGGTGTTTGGAAACCAGTTTTCATGAATGGAACAGATTGGCCAAGTCCTGCTGCAAATCTGTCTAATGTTGAGGAACATATCAAGAAAATTCTAGCTGCCACGGGTGTTGATGTCCTGAGCCTTCTTGCAGGTTTCCCTCTTTGTTATCTTTTTTTTCAAAAGACTGCAATTTTATTGGACATGCATGCCAGTATGAGTGAAACTTTATATACAAAGGATTGAAACCATCTCAATGATCAAAAGTCTAGAACTTTGAAATTTTATAAACAAATGATCAATGTCCAAACAATGTTTCATGGTCTGAGGCAGCGATCACTAGTGCTCTGAACTGTTGGGGAAAATCTGGCGGATAAACTGGTGTTATGAGAATGGTTTTTGTTTTTCATTAGCTGAAACCAGTATGTCTCTAAGGATTGGAATTCTCTTTCTTGTAGGTGGAAGCTCTCCAGCCACACTTCCATTGCCCTTGGCTGCCTTCGTGAGCCTCACTATAACCTATAAACTTGATAAAGCTTCACAACGGTTTCTCAATCTGGCAGGACCTGCCTTGGAGTACCTTGCAGCAGGTTGCCCATGGCCATGCATGCCCATTGTGGCTTCTTTATGGACCCAAAAGGCCAAACGCTGGAGTGATTCTCTCGTCTTTTCTGCCTCACGTACAGTCTTTAGCCACAACAATGATGCAGTGGTTCAGCTTCTCAAAAGTTGCTTCACTGCCACACTTGGCCTGAATACCACCTCTATCTCAAGCAATGGTGGCATTGGAGCACTTCTTGGACATGGATATGGATCACATTTTTGTGGGGGGATCTCTCCAGTTGCTCCAGGGATTCTTTATCTACGTGTTTATCGGTCCATCAGAGATATCATGTTCTTGAGAGAAGAGATTGTCTCTTTGTTGATTCAATCTGTGAGAGACATAGTATGCAGTGGGCCTCCTAGAGAGAGATTAGAGAAACTGAAGAAAGCAAAAAACGGAATGAGATATGGGCATGTTTCACTTGCTACATCAATGACTAGAGTGAAACTAGCTGCTTTGCTAGGGGCTTCTTTAGTATGGTTATCTGGTGGCTTGGGGCTAGTTCAATCAGTAATAAACGAAACACTGCCTTCTTGGTTCATATCTGTTCACCGATCTGAGCAGGTAGAATATTCAGGAGGGTTGGTTGCAATGCTTGGCGGGTATGCACTAGCTTACTTTGCTTTGCTTTGTGGAGTATTTGCTTGGGGCATTGATTCAACCTCATCAGCATCAAAGCGGCGTCCCAAAATTCTAGGGGATCTCATGGAATTTCTAGCAAGTGCCCTTGATGGGAAGATATCACTTGGCTGTGATCCAACCACCTGGCGTGCCTATGTGTCGGGACTTGTGAGCCTGATGGTTGGGTGTACCCCAACTTGGGTGTTGGATGTGGATATAGAGGTGCTGAAGAGACTGAGTAAAGGGCTGAGGCAATGGAATGAGGAGGAGCTTGCTCTTGGTTTGCTGGGGGTCGGTGGGGTTGCTACAATGGGTGCAGCCGCTGAAATGATCATTGAAAATGAGTCATAGTTTTGTAATTAGATTTTTTGCCCCTTACATTCAATATTTTGTAGGTTGGTGATTGTAGTTGTAGGACGTAGTTTTCATGTAGAAAAAGGTTATAAAATCTATTACAGTGGACAGTTTAATTTTTGAATAGGAACTTCCATACAGAAGGTAGGGCTATGCTAACTTTTGTTTTATATGAATTGGGCATTAGGTTTCCGCATGACAAACGACGGACAGAATCTTCATGCATACATTCTTTCTCTCCCTCCCTCAGCCATACATCTCTTTTTTTGCTTTAAACGCTTGCTAACAAATTAACAGCACTTAGTTTGGGCATTGAAAAGAACATTTATGGATATGGCAACAATATTCATAATTTTGCACTGGAAACAATATTACATTATGAAGAGAAGCTAATGTTTTCATAGATAAGAATTGAATGAAAATATTACACTTGCACATCACAAGAGAGGTTCGAAAAATTGCTGATAATTTGTATTAGCTTTAAAAGAGTGTCAATTCTGACAAATTTTGCTCAGTATTCAAGCAATCATACAATTTACAGAAAAGATAGAATTCTGCATAGCAATATTGAACCTGTTTAGTAAGAATCAATTCTGGGTAACTAAACAACAGTCCTAATATCCAAGTTGAGTCAAAATCTCAAGTAGTTTAAATAAGTCCATCACAATATCATACAACACCACTGTACCCGGGTGACTTTGTGAATCTTTGGCGTTGCATTACTCGCCTCACAAGAAATGCATCATCCCACCTCCCTGCATCTGCATAAATATTGGATAGAAGCACTCTACTTGGACCATGAGACGGTTCCACCCTTGCCAAATGCTCTGCAGCCCTTTCCCCAATCTCCGTGTCACCATGTGTTCTACATGCCGCCAACAATGTGCCCCATATCACAACATCTGCCTTCATAGGCATGCTTTTTATTAGGTCTTCCGCTTCACCCAATCTCCCAGCTCTGCCCAGAAGATCCACCATACAGCCATAATGCTTGATGTTTGGATCTACATTGTATAAACCCTTCATACTCTTAAAATGGAGCTCCCCTGCTTCCACAAACCCAGCATGGCAACATGCAGCCAAGACTCCAATAAATGTGATTGAATTGAGTTTAATGTTACGCCTCTGCAAGTCAGAAAATATCTTCAGAGACAACTCAGCATGTCCATGCATGGCCAGACCACCTATAATAGCATTCCATGGTGACACAGTGGTTGTCTTTTCTCGGATTTGACGGAAGAATTCTAAGGCAGTGTTGATGCTCCCACATTTGGCATACATGTCAATGATTGCTGCACCTAAATTCTCATTAACAGGGATGGAGTTGTTCCGTATATACTCATGAGCCCATCTTCCTTCTTCCAATGTGCCTAAACTAGCAATTGCAGAAAGCACACTTACCATCGTAATTTCATTTGGTTTGAAACCATCAGCTACCATTTCATGGAAGAGTTCTAGAGCCAGATCAGGCTGCTCAGTTTGTGAATAACCAGAAATCATAGAGCTCCAAGAAAAAACATCTCTTTCAGGCATTTCATTGAACAAATGCCTCGCTTCATCAATCATTCCATTTCTTATCAGCCCTGCAATGAGGGCATTCCAAGATGCAAGATGGTCCTTGTTGCCCACTTCAAATTGCAAACGAGCATTGTTCGGTTTTTTGCAAGCTGCATAAAAATGGATGATTGTTGCCTGTATGAAGTCATAACAATCAAACCCGATCTTGACAGTTATGCCATGGAATTGCTGCCCCTCAGCAAATGCCACTAACACTCCACAAGCAGAAATTATATCAACAATCATAACATCATTAGGACCCAACCCAGTACGAAGCATCGCGCGATACATCACTAAAGCATCACTCAACCTTCCTACTTGCACATAGCAATTAATAACAGTACCCCAAGAAACCACATCTTTGTTAGGAATCTTCTCAAAAAAATGACCAGCTAAATCAACAAGTCCTGCCTTTGAATACCCATTCAACATCACATTCCAAGAAACTATATTCCTGTTTGGTACCTCATTAAACAAAACCCTCGCATCACTTAACTTCGAACAGGCACAATACATATGAACCAAATTGGTGGAAACAAGAACAAACACCTCAAGCCCAAGTTTAGTCACTAACCCATGAAGCATTTCGCAATTCTGTACCCCACCAAAATGTGTGTAAGATGAGATCACACTTGACATGGTCACCTCATTGGGAGCCACACCCGAAAATCTCATATCCTTAAAAACCTCAATTGCTTTACTCCGAAAACCATTTTGGGCCAAACCCATTATCATAGTCGTATAAGAAACACATCCTCTGCCAGGCATTACATCAAACAGCTTATGCGCATCGTCCAAACGAACATTTCTAACGTAACCCCCCAGCATAATATTACAGGACACACTGTCCAATACCAAACATGAATCAAACATTGCTTTAGCCTCATTGATCAACCCACATTTTGCATACAAACTGATCAGACTATTTTGAATGAAAATGTTTGAGTCAAGCCCAAATTTCAAAACTAGGCAATGGAGTTGTTGGCCTTGAGAAATGGCTAAAAGGGATGAACAGTACTTTAAGGCCGACACTAGTGATAATTCGTAATTGGGTTTTCGTTTTTGTATGTTTTCGTGGTTGAAGAAGATGTCGAAGTGGTGTTCCGGGTGTAGTTGAAGTTGTGGTAGAGTTTTGGTGGGCGTAGTGGAGACCCATTTCAGAATTTGGGGGGAAAGGGAAGAGAATAGAATTGGAAAGCGAAGGAATGATTTGGGTCTGAAAGCAATGTTCATGAGACGATATCATGGGACCCTTTCACCACGAATGAACTTTGAGGCCTGTTCGATGAATTTTTGAAGGGAAAGAAAGGAGAAAACAAGTTCATTAGCGTATTCTGTTCTAAATAATTTTTTTTAGGAAGAATTATATCTAGACTCCTTAAAGTTTGTCACTTAATCATTTAAACCCTTAATATTTAAAATATTATATACAAACCCTTTAAAGTTTGCACGGGCGTAACACTTACACTCTTGTTTTAAATATACCAAATAATAAATTATAATCAGACCCCCTAAAATTTGTAAATATATATTACTTAAACCTTTCAAATTTAAATTATTATACTTACACCAAAAATATTTCAATCAAAGATTTTAAATTTTACAATTAAAATTCATGTTCTATTGTATCATTTATTGAAATTCAAAAATAAAAATTTAACTTCTTTTTAAAGAATCATAATTAGTATACAATTATATTGTTTATTGAAATTTAATTTGGTCGTTTAAACAAACAAATTAAAATATCAAACCACTTCAATTAAAACAAAAAGATACTGTGTCCATTACAATTTGATCTCTTATTTAATTTTTTAGTTACTTCTTCCGTTCCTAAATATCTGTCATTTTACACAATTTTTTTTGTTCCATAATATCTATCATTTTATGAAACCAAAACATAATTAATATTTTTTGTTTCAAATTTACCCTTAACTTTTCAATGTATTAGATTATGTTGAGGTTAAGTGTCTTTCATATTCCTTTCCGTTCCAATACGTATTAAATAAGGGTATTTTAGTCTTGTGTAATTATTTTTTACTCATATTAGAGCTATTAAATAATTTCCTTAATCCTTGTGCAAAAACCTTAAACTACAGATATTTAGGAACAGAGGGAGTATAATTTATGGATATAATTTGGGGACATAATGAATTGTCACCAATCACGTGATACTGAAATGTATTTAATGATGGGTTCCATTGTAGCATTAAATGAATTCATTATCATATCATTGGTGATAACTCATTATGTCCATAAATTATGTCTCAATAGCATTGCTCTTTATTATAATAGATACTCCCTCCGTTTCTAAATATCTGTCGTTTAAGATTTTTACACAGGAATTAAGGAAGTTATTAAATAGCTCTAATATGAGTAAAAAATAATTGTACAACACTAAAATATCTTTATTCAATACGTATTGAGAAGGAAACAAATATGAAAGACACTTAGCCTCCACCTAATCTAATGCATTGAAAAGTTAAGGGTAAATTTGAAAGAAAAAATATTAATTATTCTTTGGTTTCATTAAACGATAGATATTATGGAATAAAAAAAATTGTGTAAAACAACAGATATTTAGGAACGGATGAAGTAGTATAATTGTATATTAACTATGATTTTTTAAAAAAATTAATTTTTATTTTTGATTTTATTTCAATAAATGACATAATAGAACATGAATTTTGGTTGTAAAATTCATGTTTTATTATGAATGACTTAGACCCTTTGTTTGATTTTTTAGTTTTATTAGGATCTAAATATTATATGCTTACAAATTTCAGGAGGGTCTAAATATAATTTATTAACCGATATATTTACAGCAGAGTTTAAGTGTTATGCGTATACAAATCTCAGAGAGTCTGTGTGTAATATTTCTAATATCAATGGTCTAAATGATTAAGTGATAAACATCAGGTGATTTGGGGGTAATTCTCACATTTTTTTTATTTTATTTTACAGTTAATTGCACTAGAGGTCTTCCAAAGTATAAAGTTTGTCTCATTTTAGTCCCTAAAGTAATGAATATATTTATATATAGTCTTTCAAACAAACAGTGTCCAGATTGTGAACGATTTTTTCTCATAAAGTTGTTATGTGATACTTAAAAATTGACAAAAAACATAATTTGGATAACTATTGACCAAATTTTTATTTAAATTTTAGTTAAATAGCTACCTAAATTATACAATTTTGATTATGAGTTATCCAAATTTTGGTCAAAAGCTATCCATATTGCACATTTTTTTATCAAAAGTTATCCAAATTTGTTTAAGAGTTATCAAAATTATTTTTTGTCCATATTTTGGTATTATATGACAAATTTATGATAAAAAATCATTAGTTATCTGAACATTGTCTACTTGAAAGACCATATAGAAATATATTCAATACTTTATAGATCAAAATGATGCAAATGAAATATTAGAGACTAAAATGAGACAAATCTCATACTTTGTGGATATCTAATGAAATTAACCCTTTGTTTTAATGGTGTGTTTGGCAATTTACATGCACCTTCACTAATTTTTCTTTTTGATCTGATCACATCAGTTTACATGTACCTCAACTAATCTTTTCTTTGGCCCGATCAAAGACAGGCAATCCACGCTCTCCTCCTTTGTCCGATCACAAAACACATCATCCATACCGGAACTAATTTATTTATGAAAAATAAATTCATCATAGCCCAACCCCAAAGGATTGCCAAATTTCAAACTCACAATATTTGGATTTACAATTATAATTCGTTCTTATTACCATTTGAATTATCCTTTGAAATACTGAGCAAATTGATGAGTTCCAATATATGCTCAACCCCCCACTCGTGACTTGATCTTGACTCTTTTCAAAGTTCAAGTCAAACTTGAATAATAACTTGTTAAACTCTTCTAAACTCACGAAACACAAATATGTATCATACATTAAGGGAAAATTGTGAAAAGATACATCATTTTATACTTATTTGTATAAAAGTACCTCAATATAAAATATATGTGCATAAGTACCTTTGTGTGTAAATATTTGTTGAAGAGATATACTTTTGTTGAGTTTTAAATTTTTCTTTTACGAAATTGCTTTTTTCCTTTATTAATGGGAGACAAATCTAAGAGTTATATTAGGAATTCAGTATCCTAAATTTATGGAATAAAATTTTTGAATTTTAAATTATATCTTTCTTTATTAATGGGAGACAAATATGACAATTATATTAGGGATTCAGTATCCTAATTTATGAAATAGCATTTTTGAATTTTAAATAATATCTTCATCTTTCATTCAATTAAAGTTATTCAAACTTTCATGTCTTCTCCACATTTGTATATATTGTTGTTTTTTGTTTTTTCTTATAAATCTTAAAGAGGAATATATATTTTCACCTTATATAATACTATTGGTTGTTATGAGTGTTTTTTTTAATGGATATTTTAAATTTAAATTTATATGTATGTTATTCGATGTGTTTATAAGTAACAGTGGTATATGTTGCATTGATACAGTGGTACGTGTCACATTGACACAGTGGTGCACGACAATGTCACACTGATACTAACCAATGTCACATTGCTATTTGTTACAAACCAAATTCAAACTGTTACAAACCAATGTCATACTACTACAAGTCAATGTTACACTGTATACATTGACCTGACATAAGGTACAATGAAATATCATAGTGAGACAATACACAAAACAATTGTATGACACACATCATGAATAACTAAATATAAAGTAAATAAAATTATAAAGTATCACAAACAAACAAAAGAGGGCAAATTGTGTTTGTTGTGGTCTCGATCAACTAGTGTATGTAGAGTTGGAAGGTTTTAAGGGCAGTGACGGCGAGTAAGGTCTATTATGAGAATGCAGTTGTATATGACCTTTTTGAATTTTTTTGGCAAATAATTGAACATTTGGTGTACATGTAGTACCAAACACCAGAAGTAGAAAGGTAATTGAGAAAAAAAAATAGATAAAATAAAAATGTTGGGAGAACAATATTTTTCTTGAGTTATCAACTTCTTTTTCAAAAACTTCAATGATCTTAACCGTCGTTCTTCTCCACAATGCACATTTTGTTCTTCAATGATTGATGCTCTTTGTGATATTAATAATTTGATGTTGATTTTTTCACTGTGAAACCCTAAAAAAAAAGAAGGATTTTTAAATGACGATTTTGAGAGAAGGGTGGTTATGGAGAAATTTTGTCATCTCCGTTTGAAGTTCACACAATCCGACGATAATGGTGAAATTATGTATAACTATTATCTTTTCTTTTCCTTCTGGAGGTGTCCTCACTTATTTAGAAAACTATTCAATTTCTACATAGAGGGGTATTTAGACTTTGAGTATATCATGTATACTTTTTTACTGATATTTTTGTTAAATGGTACCGGCCCCCATATATTAATGAGGTATGAATTGATTTTGGAAATGAGTCTGTTTCTCCTCTCGGCCCTATCAAGGACTAGACTACAACGCATTCTCATGCCCAATAAAGCCATCCGATAAGAAAATAGCACAGTTGAACCAACCCTTGATGCAGAGTTCCACAATCTTTGCCATTCAGGGTATGGGAAGCAGATCTGTGGCTTCCATAGCAGCTAGTGGCCCTTGACATACACACCCACTATCAACCCAAATCTAAAACAGTTACAAGATTAAACAAAAACCAAGAGCTGAACATCAGAACTAAAATTTTCAACACCGCCCGCCTGCTTATTCAAATATTTATTCGCATTTGACTAGGTATAATTATCATTAAAAGAGAATCTATCCCAATCATGTGGGTACAGTGAAGGTTATTTTATGAAATTTTGAAGAGATGGTGCCATTCGACCAGCGGATTGAAAGGATTGTACCATCCAAGAGTGCAAGTCTTTGTGAAAGAAGGATGACATTTAAATCTAAAAGATAAACCAGATGCCAGAAAGAGGGACAGAGAGATGAGATCCCAACAGCAGTGCCATCAGAAAAGATCAGCGATGATCTCCTCCGCCATTCATAGTAAGAGTCCTGGGGAAGATAGCACATATGAAAGTTAATAGTTATCACAAACAAAACGAAATAAGTTGAACAAAGGAATTACTTGTCAGCATAGAAACTTTGTCGAGTATAGTAGACATCTTCTATTTATAATCACAGCATATTGTCAAGGTGCACAAATATAGTTTCCTATATCTAAATTGAAGCACCTAAAAGATAACTAAAAAGAAAAATACAAGAATCTCAATAAAGCATCTATTGACATAACTGTCAACAAAGAGTTCAAATAAACAAATTTAAGCTTGAGTCAGGAGTTCCACCATTTCTAAGGTGTGTCTATTAATCTTTGACCCCTGGTAATCAAGTTATGACTTATAAGTTAACTATTTCATTCAAGATTCTTAGGCATCAGGGATAGATAGGGAAAGCGAAGTGCGAAGGGAATGGATGTCTGGGCGGTTGAAAGAGTCATGAAAACTAAAGTAATGATAAAGAATACAGGGGGTTCAAATACCTCCCTCTCCATCCGCGAGGTCATAAGTTCGAATCGGATCAACTTTAATGATAGATGAAATAGTAGCTTATGTTATGATTTAGTTAGGACTTTGTCTTGCTTATATGATAGTCTAAACACATCTGACTATTTCATCCTAAGTTCTGGCGCTGGTTGCTCCTAGAAAGTCTAAAACGCATCAGAGTACCATCAGGACAATATTTTATTTAAAATCACACATGAGCATTAATATATGGGGAGAAGCTTAGGAATTCAGTTACTGTCACAAATATGCAACAGGCAAAAACAGTTGAAAACTGAGTATTTATAAGTAGAATAAAAAAAAATATTAAACAAAAGGTGCCTTTTTCTATAATAAGCATAACAACAGCAAGCATATATGATCAGAATAATGGTCACAATCAGTGGAGGATTTCAAGCGGATTTAGTGAGGAGCAAGGACCCTCAAATTAAGCCAAGTGTTTTAAGTGAGGTCCCTCAGTGAACAACCAAATAAGGTATTTAAACCCCAAATCCATCCCTCAGATTAAGCTGATTATGGTGTCTGTTAAGTTCCTAATTCAGATGAAAAATGGAATAGCAGCCATAATTGCTTATCTGCACCAACTCAACTCAACTAACAAAACAATCAACCCAACTATTTGGGGTCAGCACCACTGCTACAAAATTAAATTAGCATTTGAAGTATTCCCCAACTATAAAAAAATAGCCAGTTATAAACAACTTAAACAAGCCTTTATTGCGACTATTTGGGGACTACGTCAATCATGAACAAAGTGAAAAACACTGTCATGCAACCAAACAATGATCACCCAACATTAAGCAGTAACTGCATCAAAGATTATTCTTAGACTTCCCTTGTAACAGGCGCATATAGGGAATTAGGGATTGAAGTTTCGGGGTGAGGGGGGACCATATGATACGTATAATGTGCTCATACTGACAGGTTATGAGCTTCCAACTTTTCGAAACCAAACAATGATTACCCAACATTAAGCAGTCACTGCATCAAAGATTATTCTTAGTCTTCCCTAAAATCCCATCAGGATGTACCCTAACATCCGTATGATATTGATTTTCTCTTCCTTTTATTTTTCAACACTCCAAAACCACTTTTTGCATTCTTATAGTCCAGTAACAACTGAATGTAAGCAAATTATAATCATCCTCACGAAGTGATAACCAAACATGAAAAACATAGTCACCACTAAGAAAAACCAAACAATTATGGTACTCTAGACCAGTTACAAAAGCCAGACAATAGATGATCCTCTTGAGTCTTGACATAATGTGCAAGACAGGCACGACATATCCAGGATCATTAAATTCACAAGGACTTTAAACAGCTGACCTTGTCAAACTAGAGTCTCTTGTCACCTCATATGCTACTCAAACAACGTGTCACTAGTACCATAACCAATCACAAAATCATCGGCAAGATTTTATAAGCAAAATTATGGTCTAAGACCTCACCACCCATGGCTGTATTTTTTAACCCTCTACAAACATGTTACACCTGAAGAATATCATATTCACCTGCAAGTGCTTGTACCCTTACACTGCTACAACACAATCACCAAAGTAGAACCACAGGAGATATTACAGTTGACAAGATATTGGGACACGAAAACTGTCGCCCAAAAAAGAAAGAAGAGATTTAATCTAACCAACAAAAGAAACAACATCGTTGAAAATTACAAGAGTGTGGAGTATTAAAATGCCAAGTACAAAGGAGTATGTAATGTTTCAAGGCACCCACTCACAATACTTGTCCAACTCAACTACCCACCCAAGCAACCCCCAACATACATTCCCTTTTGAAATTAACACGTTTACATGGAGCACAATTTGTTGCACAATTGCGATAAGGTTGCTAATGAAACAGAGCCAATTCCGCACAAAATGAGATGAAAGCAGCCACTCGCAACACAATAACCGACTTCAGAAATATTAGGGAAGTGGAGAGTCCACCACTAGTCCTCAATCCAACCAAAGATCAAGTGCATTTGCATAGAAAAAGGCTACCAAATTTTTGAGAGTGATGCACAGTATTGGCATTCTCATTACATTTTTTCTTTTTCATTTTTTTTTTGATAAGAAATATAACATTTCATTAATAAGATGAAAAGATTACAAAAGGTGAACAAGAAATCCACCAATAGAAAAACAAAAAGGAAATGAAAAGGTAAGATAAACTAAAATCATTAACGATAATCCTCTAACTACATGTCACGGTCCAATCTATACTAAGGGAAAAGAATGGCACATCCTTGAATTCTTTGGATACCACTGTGCAAAGGTAGGCCAAGCATTTCACTTCATCCCATAAAAACACAGCGTACTCTTCCTTTCCATCGAAACTTCTCATATTCCTTTCCATCCATACCACCTAGATAATTTGCCATAACCACACATTCCACGAGATGGAAGATCAACATCCCTTCCCAAAGATACCATGATTGATCTCAAATAAAGAATTACAATCCCTTTGCATTCTCATTACATAAATGGCTCTAGTTACCAAGGGTGCTTAGGCTTTACCGACACAAAGTGGTTATCCCCAAATTAAGACTTACAAGGTTGTTAATCCGAGCATTTTACTATTGCACTATCCCCAATACTGGCAGCATACCACAAAGATATGAAGGACAAGAAGAAAAACTGCTAGTTATTGCATCCTCTCCAACCACTTGCTTAATTTGCACAATTCGCCCTATTCATCGCTAAATGGACCAATTATCCGGGCTCCAAATGTTCTTCCCAGCATAAGAGTAACAATAATATTCAGATAGTGACAGAAAGCATCTTTTATTGTATAAGGTTCTCTCAAGATAAACACGTAATGCTACTTTGATTACAACATGGAGCAAGTTAACAAATAACTTAGGAAGCATTCAACAATACTGAACAATGCCCTATGCCTTCAAATTATCATTTGATTGCAGCAATCTCTGAGTTTCAAATAAATCATCAAGACAAATAGACCAGAAAAACTAAAGCCCTTGGTCATCCTCAATCAAACTGCCACAAACCCAACACCTCACTAGAAGTCCCTAACAATTAAAAATTCATTCCAGTTAACTACAGTTCTATAAAACCTTGTAACCGAAAATACACAGTAAAAGGGCAAAGGCATTTCCATGTCTCATCAGTTTCCTTCAATCATCCAAACATAAACTCCAACTTACTCGAAAATATGCTACAGATGCGATAATTTCCGTCAAACCAATCCATAGATGCATCAAATTACAAATAACAATATCATGATCACTCAGAATTCCATATCGATCAATTAAAAGGGAACTCACTTCTTGTGCCGACGGCTGCGTTTGGGTCCCCACCCTTCAAGCTTAGCAACTGGGCACCCGCATTTTGCCCAGAAAAGCAGTACCGCCCGCCCATTAGGCGGCGCCATCTTCCTCAACTCAGCACGCAAGCACTCATAATCAGGATTAGCCTCACTCCCACCTTTCCAAGGCAATTCATTAATGTCCTTCACCTCCTTCCCTCCAGATCTCAAACAATCCTCACCCTGCATCTGCAAATCGAACTCCATCGCCTTCTTCAACCCTCTACACCCCCGATTCCCACACTTCCTCGACCTGTACCCACAACACATATCAAACGAAATCACAAAGATGGTGAAGAAGAGCAAGAAAGAGGTGTAGTAAACGAACTGGGCATCGCGGAAAATAGTAAAAAAAGTGGAAAAAGAAAAGATGGGTAAGAGAAGAGAAAGGGACTGGAAGATGTAGGAAAAATAGGAGGAAATCAAGAAGATGCCTGAGAAGAGGACAAGGATGAGGATGAGGATGTCGAGGGTGGCTGATGTCAAGTGTTTGCAGAGGATAGAGGAGCAATTGGGGAATTAGGGCAAGAGTTGTTGTGGTTTGAGGTTGAGGGTCTTTTGGTGGAGATGGGTTTGGAGAGAGAAGGTGAAGAAGAGGGAGCCATGGTTACGGTGGTGGAGTAGAGGAGGTGATGACGCATGTTAGTAAAATAGAAGTTGTTGTGTGGAGGTGATGGTGGGAACGCGGTGCAGGTGAGAAAGGGTTTTCAGGTGACATGTGGAGTTTGGAGGGGGGGGAAGTGCGCATGTTAGCGTGATGGTGGAGGCGGGGATGCTTACGTTTGCATCCATCCATGTGTGAGACAAAAATGCTAATTCTAGTTACTTTTTAAAATTTCACCTGAAAAAAAAGTTAGAGTAAAATACATTTGTATCCCCAAACTATGTTATTTGTCATTTTGATCCCTAATATTTTAATTGTATCAATTTAATCCTCAACTTTTTAATTTGTGCCACGTGCATCTCACGTGATCACACTTGAAGTGCATTATTTGAAAACTTTAGATGCTAAAGTGACATAAATTGTAAAGTTGAAATACCAAAATGATACAAATTATAAATTTGAGAGACCAAAGTGACCCATGAACATCTCTGTTAGTCCATTCAAATTGTCGGTTTCCGATTAGGCCAAAATCGTATAAATTAAGAAGTTGAGAGACTAAATTGATATAATTCAAAGCTTATAGACAAAATTGACACAAAATACATACATGAGAGATTATTTATGTATGTTACTCAAAAATTTATTTTAAAAGATTTATTCAATTTTGAACCTATGTCGCCCCTTTCACTTTTATCCGCGTGTAGCTCGTTTAATAATTTGATTGTTTCAAGATCGATTATTAAGTTTAGTATATTTTGAGGAGCTGAGTTCCATTTTGGCTCGACTTTGGCTCAAATGCTCGTAAGTTTGAATAAATTTTGTGCAAAAATTTAAAATCGGTTTGGGTTCTAGCTAAACAAATGACAACTAAACCGAGTTTAAGCATAAGCTTAATTCGAGTAACACCCCTACTAATGGCCACCTATGTGATCTCTAGTATGTTCAGTTCAAATGTTTCCTTTAACAAAATCCAACATGGAAATGTATAAGCAATGTGAAAGAAACAAATTTATTTGGGATTGAACTCTGATTTGGTAAACTGGAGGTCCGCTCAAGGCTAATATGGCTTAAGCCCCCCATTTAAGCATCTCAAAAGAAATTGATAATTACATTAGCACCCCCCAATGTGCAAAAATTCCTTAATTCATCCACTCAATTCCAAGTGTACGCAAAAACCCCACGCCATGCACGTAAAGTGCACTAATTCTTTAATTCTACCTAACGTTAGGAGCCCGTAAGTTCACGAGCTTTGTTCGGACCATGATGACAACATTTCCAGAATAACCAAGGGGGGAAGGGGGGGATGGCTCGTTGCAAGCCTCAAACAGGTGGAGGTTGCAAGAACATTCATAATCCTAGCAGCAGAACAACTGGTGTGGTGAACTAGTGTATCCGGATGTGGAACTGTTTCTGGCAGACATCAAACAAAGAAACAAGTAGTAGAAGGTGATTAGTTACAGTAGGGAATCTATTTTATATGTACATTACACCCAAATAACATACAGAAGGATGTTACACAAACTTGCTGCATATATCTTTAAACAACATTAGAAGTTTAACAGCTCATGGGAACCTCCATATCTATGATTTAGAAGAATTCGCGATCAGGGAAGAATAAAGGAGCTAAAAGGGACCAGACATATAATCCAGCAGTGATCCACTCGGAGCCAATGCGAACCCAAACTGATGTCCAGCCAACATCTATCAGGTCGGAGCTCTCGGAACTGCTGGTCCACCCCGAAAGAAGCATGGCTGAGTACATGCTAGCCAGCGCAAATATGAGATGGAAGAATGTGTAGGAGTAACTAACTGGCCGGGCCTCAGCCACCGTTTCTTTCTTTTCTTTACCTCCTTCAACGTCTTTTGAGTCAAGAAGAGGTTTCTTTTGACCTGTATAAGAAGATTTTATCATCATGCCTAGGAGCTTCATATCCAACAAACTGACAACATCACAGAGCAACCCTTAGAATCATTATTAACTTTCCCAGGAAATTTCCAGCAAAATTATACAATCTTTAAATATATTGGATTTGCAGAATCGATGAAGGGACAAGTACTCTAGGATCTTAGTAAAAAGTTCTTTTTAAAAGAAAAGCAGCCAAGAGGATGTCCACGAAACATAAAATTTTGTTAAAGGGAGTTGGTTCTCAAATAAAATAAGGGCTTAGTGTGTCAATAATTCATTTAAGCCCATAGTCGGTTAGCTTATCTATGAATTAGAGTCGGTTGCCTGAACTTCAGCATTGCCAACCATCTAGGCACCTTCGGGGTAGCTGTTAGGTAGAATACAAATGCAGTCGAGATCCAACGTGTCTATTAGGTATTCACTCTGGCCACTATAGTATAAATACCATGCAGAACATAAATGCAGTTGAGATCCAACAATGAATTCATAAAATATCCAATACAGCTGCCAGTTGAAACTCACCTGCATTAGGGTTCTACATGCTAGTCATTGGACTAAACCCGGAATAACCACAACTAAATATGGAGGCAATATGCTAAAGTAGGACGGTAAATACAGTTTCTATGCAATGATTGCCATTCATGATTCGACCATGTAGTGCCTTGGCATCTTCGTTTACAATAAAATGAGTAACTTCTGAGTGTTCATATCTCTTTGGAGACAAAAAGCAACAACTTGGCTTGTTTCAGGAAGTAGTATTGGATATGGCAAATCTCAAACTGTAGTTAAGTGAACAAATTGCGAAGAGTTTAAAAATAGGGTTTTACATAGTTTTACATACCTGACTTAGGAGAAGATGGTGGAGATAGGAAGGTCGTTGAGGATCCAGCACGAAGAGCAGAATAGAGAACTGAGAGAACCGTTGTGAGCATTCCCAGAACAAGGGTACCAGTGGAGACTGCTACGGATTTGTTGTGGAGACCATTGCACTCATAATCCCGAGGTTCACTGGAGAGACCGGTGTAACACACATATGCACAGTAAGCAGATATCACAGCAGCAGGCAACAGACTACCGTTTACCTGTTCACAAAAAATATTCTTTTTTTATGTAATATAAGAAAGCAAAATGAATGTGGCTCTTTCCAGATCTGAACTTTTCAAGTCTTGTCGAATCAACAGTCATTTCACCAGTGTTTAGTAAGAGGAGGAACACTGAACTATGAATACTCCCTTCTCTAAAATTTCATGAAATTAGTTGTTATATTGCAAGTCTTAATAGCAATTTTTTTGACATCCAGAACTGCATGACACACAAGCTACAATAAAGCAAACCAAGTAACAAGAAGGAACCCCTAAGAAGCAGCAAATATAACAAAATGTAACATATAGAAAACACTAGCTGAAAATTCGCCGAATGGCAGTATACAGGGATACTTAACACTTCCTAGTCATTTGAGTATCAGCACGCTCAGGACCCAACTCTAAACTCTCGTATGTCCTTCATTTTCTCCTTTTCCAACTTGATTACAATACCTCTAAAAAGACTATCCACAACAATACAGGAATCAGCTTCCCTGGTCAAACTCAGTCTTCCAAGTGGTGGTCGTCAGATTCAAAATCGTGATGATCTCACACTTGACAGCCCGAGTTTTGTCCATTACACCAATCAACGGCCCCTAATAGTGTCTTTCCAAACATTTTGACATCCAGGAATCAATCATATGGTAAGCATTGTCCAGGCAAAGTTCTCAACCATATGGTAAGCATTGTCCAGGCAAAGTTCTCAACAAATTTTCACATTGCTAATGTCTAAGGCTCTAAGCTATCCAATATAGAAGCATCCAGTCTGTTGGAAGAAGATAGCAATTCTCCCCTAGCTTTTTGAGCAAAACTTACATTTAATTAGTAGGTTGTAGAATTGCTGCGTCCCAGTTACATATCAAGTTCTATACTTTAAAAAAAATCAAAAAACAATTGGCAACTCTCTCAGAGAAGAGCACCTCCCTCTACTGTTGCCAATCGACATAAGGTTTAAACAGTTGCACTGCTCCACCTCTACAAGAACCTGAGAATAACCCAACTGCTGGATACTAATTAAATTCACATTTAAACTCTGTCCCCTGTATTTATGAACCAGACTCTGGCTTTTAAGTAGATGAATGGCAATAGAAGAAAGGATTATCATGTGCTTTGCTTCACTTATGGCATTTGTGGTTTCAAGAAGGCATTTATTATTGGTTATTATTTGATAAACAGAAACCTGTTGAGTCATTAACAAAACACTCACTCTATGTATAGTGGTCCAAGGATGTTAATAATTAAGGAGATTAGAGATGCTACTAAGATCCACAGACATGAACAGAGATTATTTTAGCAGGTCTCCAGAGACATAGGAATAAGAAGGACCGGATGATGTTACTTGGTGAGGAAGACCTAGAGTTTTATAAAATGCATGCAATAATGAAATTGACCCCCTTCGAGTTCGTATAGGAAATTGGTAAGGACAATTGGATCTGGGTTAAAGTTAGACACAACCATTTTCCTCGTGAGGGTGGGATGGTAAGCTTTCACCATTAAACTTTTCAAGGATAAAAAATGCGTCTCACTGTATAATTTTTGGAGACGCAGTGGAAAAAAGAAAAAATTTTGAAAACATGTAGAAACATAAATTAAAATCTCTTTATTTACATAGATAAGCTTAAAAATTGAATAAATGAGCACGTTTATTTTCTCAACATTCATTTATACTCAATAATATCAAGTTGGATACGAAAAATAGGTTAATATAAGGCATAAGTCATTTTAAGTAATGTCAAACACTACATTTTCATCAAACAAACACACAAGATATTAAGGTCTCATAATAAAAATACAGTTGAGCATCATACGAATGTTCATAGTTTTGTGCTACATCTATTCCGACGTAGAAATAATTTGAAAACATGATGAAAACAAAGGGAAAATTGGACATTTGTTTGCGAAATATTTCAAAAGATTGATTAAAACACACCGAAAAAACGACTCAAAACATAAGAACTTTGATATTCAATCACTAATTCATTTTAGTTTCGATGGAAATAAAAACGTTTTGGATGTTTCCAGAAGATATTTAGTTCCTTGAACCTTTTACATATGGGCTTAGTTGTACCTTGTATATATATCATGAACATTATCTCCTCGAAAAGAGATAAAATAGTCACCATTGAAAAAAAAGCACACTTTTGAGTCCTCCCATGAGACATAGCAATGTGATTGTGATCAGTTTACAGCCATCTTAGATCCTTGTCATATTTTATGTGAAAGATTAGTTCAGGTCTTTTCATCATTTGAACTCTCCAAGTAACCATGATTTATTAAGAAAAAAATTCCATGAAAAGCATCAGCACCGCAATGGGACTGTGGCAACTTGCACAACATACAGTAACTAATCAGAAAGGTGTCAACAATCCCTAAAATGTCAAGGTACCAGGCATCAATAGAAAAGATACTTTCGTTACCTGCGGATGCAATGCGATAATCCCAAATGCAAATGCAAGAACCATGGTCATGACAATGAAAAAGATGTTAAGACCACAGTCATGGCCAGAAGGATTGAACCAGATAAACAGAATCCCCGAGCCTATAAATGCAGCAAGATAGCAAGTTACTGATACAGCAAGTAAAGCAATGTACCTGAAAACACCCATCAAAAGATTAGAAATAGGACAAAATCTAAGTCAAGTAAATGGTAAGAGCCTACAACTTGAACCAACCACTTCTGTTCATCTTTAGCAACCCATGCATCATTCCATGAATGTGTAGCATCTAATAATATAAGAACTTGAACCAATAAAAACAACCCTGCTCCAAATTTTGATAGAGTTCCTGCAAATAGAGTGAGTTTGCAACAGTCAATCTACGAATTTTATGTCCAAATAACAAGCAGATATGTTACACATGTACTTAGAGGAACTGAAGAGGTCAGAATTAAGGATGGGCATCATGTCCAAATGTTCGACCCCATCACTCAAATTTTAATCAAAGACATCCTTATAATCAGATGGGTAAAAAAAAAGATTACACAGTTACAATACTCACTGCTAGTAGGCCATTCCATGTGATGGTGTAGCCATTTGTTATTTATTATTTCAATTTTTAGTTATATAGTATTTATTAAATTGAGATTAGTAGGGATAAGTTGATAGAGTTTTAGTAGGAGAATAGTTCTTTTTAGTAGGACACTTGGCCTATAAATAAAGATGTATTTCATATCATTTAAATCAGAGTTGCATATTAGTTTGAGAACTTTCTGTGGAAATTTGTGTTTCTTGATCTAATCCTTGTGAGGATTAGCTGTCTCCATTCTTTCCCTTCCCTCCCAGCATCACCATGACTATGTAGAAAAGAGGAGAAAAAATTTAAAACAACTATTTGGACAAATGATTATCCTAAACTATTTGGTTGTAAGGACAAATTTTCTTAAGTCATCTTCAGATGAAATTTGGCTCATCAAAAACCCCTGGGTGGACATGGAGAATGGAGTATTCTAAAACCCCATCATAGGCCTCGGGCGTGCTGCGGATACCAATAAGAGATGTTGTTAGTGATACACCTCTGAAACAAATTTTCTCATATGCAGTGACCAAAATTATTGGGAACCAGAATCTGGTGTTCCTCTCTCCAAAATCACCAACACCCTAAAAATGAAATCATAGCTGGAAACTCATATAATGTGAACTGGCAATGCTTGTCCACTGAGCAGTATAAATGAAAAAAGTATCTAAGCTTCTACTTCTACGAATTGCGCCAGTTCCAATTTTAATTTTCCAGCTACTTGTTTCATGGTTTAATTTGAGCTGTTTCAAAACGAATTTCAAGGTTTAGCAGTAAAGCTTACCATAAATATCAATGATGACATTTGGGAGGAAAAACATGAGGACGACAAGCAAAACCCAAATCAAAATCTTAGCAATCCATCCACCATGGTGCCAGGAATCGCGTTGGTCATTTTGATCCTTCACGCCAATCATTAAGAGGGCAAGTACTGCGAAAAACAAGAAATTCCCAAAGCTGACACGAAGAACTGCTTCCATTTTATACCATTCCTCTGTGTGAGTATCTGAATCGTTTATCCCTGCAAACCATTATGAGGAAATTAAGTGGGTAGGAATTGGAAAGAAGCTCAAAATTTTCTTCCACCCGAATCCAAATCATCATAATACAAGATTTGAAAGCCAAACAGAAAACAAGGGAAACAAACCCAAATCAAAGAACATCATGAAGTCTCGAAAGAACCCAACTCTATCAATCAACCAATAAATATATGATTCTTATACGTTAATATACACGTATAATGAATAAATGGATAATACCCAATTGAGAATTCGTGAAGAAAATGAAAAAGGGGGTATGAAGGACTGTGAAGTGTACTAACATGGGGCTTTCTTCAAGAGAGGAGCTCCGACTTCTCTGAGAATCCAAGAAACGATCAAAGAGATGCCAAATAGACCACAATAAGCAAGTCTAGCAGAGCGTTTTGAGATCCCAGAGGCCACCGATGAGCAGAGACCGCACGTCAGAGAAGCACAGCATGAAGCACAGCAAGACATCTCTCTCTTCTCCCTCTCTCTCTCTCTCTCTCTCTCTCTCTATCTGAATGAATCGAGGTGGGGTGTTTTGAAATTAACGTAGGAGGTTGGGCTTATGGTTTACAGTGCTGTGATTTTCAAAGTCAACAGTTCAGAAGGCCATAGTTGCCTGCGGGTAAGACTCATATGCCATTGGATAATGTTTGCTTTTGACCCATCAAAATATAACTATTGGATTTGGTCGTCTAGCGAGAAGACATATTAGGCGTATTAATCGGGTCGAACTGCATCATTTTGTATCGGGTTAATTTTAAATTTGTGTCAAATATTTCATAACTCAAAATTGATATGTTTAATAATCGTGTTTTGAGATGTGTAAATATTAATCTGATATAACCATTAAATAGATTATTCGAACCCGGCATATTTAATAAACTAGTCATTTTCTAATTAACACACATAATATGATTTATTTAACTTATTTAGCATTGATAACATAACTTGTTTCTACACCAGTTTATTACCATTTAATACATCATTCAATCATTCATTCAAAATTTTAAATAATTTTTTTATAAATAACATATCGCATCTCCTCAAAAATTAACTAAAATTCATTTAAGTTTCAATCCAAAAATTAAAGTAATAACTATACTAGTATATTTATCATAATAATGTTAAAAATTATTCTGTCAATTATCATAATAGATCAATAACTAATAGTAATAATGTTAACACCATATCAATCATATATAATATATAAATTATATTGTCATAAACAATTTACAATGGGTTAGGTCAGGTTTGTATTCGAATTATGTCAACCCGTTTAAAATATATAGGTTAATCAAGTTAAAATCGGGTTGACCAGATTTTGACATAAACCCGACATGATTTTTTTTGTGTTTAACCATGTTGACCTATTTTAATCCATTAACTCGTTTTAATTTCGTGTCCGACCCATTAATTTCGTATTCGATTTGTATCATGTTAAAAATTGACAGCCCTAAAACATATCCATTTCAAAATCGTCTTTACTCTTAAATAATTATTAAATAGAGTTCGATTTATGAGATACTCATATCTTATTACTTAAGTTTCGGTGATAGTGTGGTGGCAAACTACTCCAAAAGAACATGTAACTATGACTAACCTAATATTCTACATCGGGATAAACCCCCGTAATCACGACTAAAATGAGCCACTGCCTATTGTTCGCCCCTCTCCCCATTTTATTGATAAAAAAAAAAAAAAATTCATCAAAATATGATAATCAAAATTTTAAAAGAAAAATATATCTTTATTATTTTTAAAATTTTATATTTATTTTTTATATTTTTTGACAGGAGAGAGACCAACTCACAACATTAGCATCCAACAAACAAAAATAGTGGTCAGAAGGCTAAGTGCTAATCTCTCATCCTTAATTTAGCATCATATTATTTCATTTCTATTTTAAATTTGTTTTTGTGTACTCCATGATAATTAACATGCTGCCATATTTATAAATTAACACATTATAAATACTTTTAATACATTTTTGTTTGTCAAAAAAAAAAAAAAATGAAAAGCAGGATGATAAATTAAGTGGGATAAAAAAAATTAAATTTAAAATAGTTTTATGAGAATAGCCACGCAAGTCACATGAAATTATTTAATTTGATATAATTAATGCATTTTTATTAAATAATACACTGTTATGAAAATCTAATACTTGATGATAAAAGGTAGGCAAGCGCAATGGAGAGTCTGAACAGGACTGAGGTAGTAGTTGGTTTTTGAAGAAGTTGAAGAGAGTGAGAGACTATCTGGTGTAAGTTCAAATATATTTAAAAAATAAAAAAATTAAAATTAATATATACGATTTAAAGCTTATACAACCAATTACATTGAAATAAAAATAAAGATTGATACATGAGGGTCATATATACTCTTTTCATACCATATTGGTTTTTTTAATGGAAGTATTGTCTCTTTGGTAAAGACCAAACATAAAATATTAGTAACTCCACATGTGAAAGAAACAAAAAAAAAAAAAAGTATACCTTCACTTCTAAGTAAAGTTGAGAAAAAGACACAATTAGACAAAAAAAAAAAAAAAATTAGGGGAGTTGTCTACGCTACCAAAAAAATAAAATCGATATCCTATTAATATTTATCATATTTATGAGTATTTTTATTATTATTGTGAGTATTTTTACCATTGTTGTGGTACTGAAAAACGTGATAAAAATAATTATCACAACAGTTGTAAAAAATATGATAAATCACCTTAAAAAATGGTGAACCCTCCCACATCTAGGTGCCCTTGTCTTGCAGGTTAAACAAGACATCACAGAACACCAGAAATATAGCAGAAACCCAATAGCTATGGCACCATTTTTTATTTTTTTTTTCTTTTTTGCCAAACCACTAAAATTTGATCAACTCAAAAAAATTTAAAGTAAAAAATGTACTGTAACGCGAAATATGCGTAACAATCATAAAAAATTAAGTTTTCGATACCTCTATTTGATTATTTGACAGACAAATATATAATAGTTATCTGCCAAAAACAAAAATTATTACACCATATTGCACAGGATTTTATTCTTCTCTTGGCCAAAAATACAATACCACTCTCAAAAGCATCGGATTTCGCGAGTCGGGATATGATTATCTCTTGTTCCCCTTCTGGGGATCATCAAGATTTTCCATGTAACCTTGTTGAAGGAGAATCATCCTCACCAGATTTATTTGGGGCTCTGCCCATGCTTACTCTGGCCTCCCTGAGATATTCAACAAGAAAAGGTTGAGACAACCATTAGCATTTACAGAGAACACACTAGCCTACAACTAAAATCTATACATTAGGGTTCATGTCAATGCATTTACCATGTATGTTCTTTTGGAATTAAAAGGGAAACAAAAGAAAAAAGACAAATGACCGACACATTTCAACACTAAATGTAGAACAGTATGATATCACCATTTATGCTTCCAATGTTCTGGTTAAGCCATTTTCACTTTTTCTTGGGCTGAGAAGAGAAAAAAAAGAGGGGGGGGGGGGGGTTGGCTCTTGTTATGTGCAATAGCATATGGATGAGGCGTTAGATTAATTTGTTGGTAGTGGGATGTGGGGATTTCAAATATTATCAACTTTCACTTGTTCATTAAATGAAGCCTCAGAGGCACCCTGCTGCATAGAATTGTAAGTTTTACAGATCCAGATGATATCCATACGAATGAAGAAAAAGTCAGGCATGGAAGGAATTCCTGTTCTCAGCTCTAAAAGTTCAATAACAAGACAAGCTATAGGTATCGAGGATGCATAATGTTCACTTACAGCTCCCTTGTGGCCAGTTAACCTCCGTACTGATGGAGCACGTGCCACCGACGAAGCAGCTGCTGCTGCAACCACACGTATCCTGCAAAATGGGAAGCATTTCTCAATATTTTTCTTCCGTCTTAACAAATTTCTACACTTCAATGCAACTGATTCTCTATAGTTCAAGTACCTTCTATGTACATCAACAAATTCATCTGTCTCATCTACAATCTCCTCCTGTATTGTTGAAGACAAATCATCAGCAAATGGTTTTACTGTTGAATGTTGTTGAGCAACCTATTAATAAGGTGAAGAAATAAAAGCAATGACAATCACCTGTAGAAGTTCTTCAAATACATCTTCTAAGGTGATGATACCAATCACTTCACCATCTTCAATCTCCTCTGACAAAAGAATTGTCACTGCATCATTTTGTTGAGAAGAGGTTTGTCTGCTCAGGCTGACAGGCCTTGGAGCCCTCTCAATATCAACGACAATGGTTTCTGGCTTCTCACTCGGCTTGGATAACAAAGGAGTAGTTAGCTGAGAATCCCCACTACTGACTTTGTTCTCTTCAGGTTTTTCTTCATCAACAACTGATGGAGGGGGCTTACTTTTGCCTTTAGCCTTCACCACAGCTGCCATATGACTGCTACCCTTTTGAAATTCATTCAATATGTCATACAGAGGCATATCTGCAGGAACCCTGGATAGATTTTCCACAATAACTATTTCATATTTTGTCTTTAAGTTCTGGAAAGCAAACATAAGCTTGTAAACGACTCCATAAACACACCGTGGAATTCTCCGGATAGAAATAGCACTGACAGGGGTCTCCGTTTCTGCTCGTACAGTAAGTAGACTTTTTACCTAATTTTATGCAGACCAAAAAGGTAGAGAATAGTATAACACATAAGAACACTGAACTCATAAAACATACTGAAAATTTTAGGCTCTAAAACCCACCAGCAAAAGTCCAATAATGTTCTTTGGATTTCCGGCATACACAGGAACTCGGCTATGACCCCGAGCAAGAATTTTCCCCATTGCCTCCCTATAACATTAAGTAGGTAAAGCAAGTGACAAAAAGTGATGAAACATCAATGCAAGATATGTCTTTATTCTATAATTTACTCCTACTAAGAATGGGACTTATTTGGATATGAATGCATCAGTCGTAGTGATTGGAGATCCAAAAGTATTGTCACAAATAGGCATGATAGCTTTGCCCAAAACCACCACACAAATAGAACTAGATAATGTGCAAACATATTGCACAAGATACAAACCAAACCAAACCAAAAAAAAAAAAAATACAGAATGCTTATAAGAATACGCAAGTGCACATTTACAAGTGAATACTACAATTTTGATGCATTCTAGTATTGAACTTAACAAATAAGACCAAGCTTCTTTCTTCTATCTCTTGAAATTTTGGATGACAACCAGAAGAGTCAAAGCAGTTGACATATGTCCATTACAATTTTTAAGAATTAAGAAACAAGGTGTATAAAGATGCTTATAGTGCAAGGGTCTTATTTTGGTCAGCTGAACTGCAGATCATCATCAGACGGACACATGACAAATGATTTATATATACAGCTATCATATGGACAATAGTGCTTCAGTGCATGCTCTATCCTTGTTTTAGTGAAAGTAGTTTAAATGGCTTCACAGAATTACCAAGCAGTGAAAACTTAAAAGTTAAATAGCGCTATTACAAATATAAAACCACTCATACAGACAACTAATCAATACTATGATCAAATCCTATCCCAGATTTAATGCAATTGACTAATCTGAAATCTAAGTTCTGTACAACCCTGTCTGTTACATAACCACTGCCCATGTGAAATAAGGAAAAAGATTTTGCCCAGCCTGAGTTATGACTCAAAGGGAAGAACTATATGGGGATGATTGAAAGTTGAAACGTTTATTTACATTTCACCTTCGCCAATAGGGCAAGGAACATTCACCACTCCAAGTTCCCAAGTTCAAGTTTATGTTGGTTTTGGCAAAGCTATACATATTGCTTAGCGCTTGGCTATGCAATATATGTGGCTTATCCACTCTATCACTGACCGCAATGTCAGACGATAATAATACCGTAAGAGCTAACAGCAACATACAGCTTTCCAGAATAGCAAGCTTGTGAAATTATAATGCGTACAACTTTTAAAATTTAACCCGCTAAAGGTTGTCACGAAAGACAGCTTCATTTTATCAGAGTTAAAGTCACAATCTCAATTGAATACAGGAGCAACACTAACCAGTCCAATTTGGAATTGACATCCAAGGAAAATGTTGACTCAATTGGTGTCATAGCCTCCTCAGCTGTCTGTTTTCAAGAAAGAAATACAAGAGGAGTTTAAGAAACTCATTGCAATTGGGTCACTTGCCTAAAAAAATTTAGGATTTAGGAGCAAGCATGGTAAGGAAAAAAAAAGTCAAGCATGGAATATGGTCTGGTTGGAATCAATTCTGCAGCATTAAGCAACTTAAAATGTTGTTTAGCAGAAAAAAGGGAAAAATCAAGGTTTAGCCCTTCCATATTGGTAGAAAACATTGGAAATACTTGGTGCTTAATTGTATTAATAAATTTTGACAGGAAAAAAATGAGGCTGAAATTGGTGTGGCCAAAATCTTTATTAGATTGGAAGAAACTGGCAAAAGTTAAAGAAATATCATCCAATTAGGGAGAACAAAAGGATCAATCAACATATTCTGTACATTCAGCTTATCACTTTGGCTGGAAATCAGTAGTTTGGAGAGCTTTGTGTTCAGACCCAAGTAAAATATGTAACTCCAAAAGAGGGAGGGAGGGGGTGGGGGAACAATAAATTCTTGAAATTTATACTCACGTGTAAGTAACTATAGACTCCTTGAACATAAAAAATTTTGGACTAGTATTTGCATATTGTCATCAACACAAAACATGTTTCGCAATTTCTGGTGCAATTCCTCATTCTTAGTTTGCAGAAAATATAATGGGAATAATTTTGAACAGTGCTGTGAACACGAAGCAAACATTCGATGAATAAAATTTAACAAATAACAGTATCAGAGTAGTGTGCACCTTCTCAGTCAAATCTAGGGCTCCACTTATAATTGTCGTCTCATCATGAGTGAGTTCACCTCCCTTGCCAGCCTACATAGGGAAAACAATTACATTTTATGGTGTATCTAAAAAGTCAAGTAAACTTGGGAATGTTATTTTATTGTTTCAAACTGTCTCCCACTACTCAATAGTATCGACTTTTGAGGATTGCTGTATTGTTATTCATCCGAATTCCATGTCTAGCATACCTCCTGGCCGTGGATGGAGACAAGGGCTTTCAACTGAGCTCGTCTAAATAGTGCTTCATTATGTCCCAATACCCAGTCAAGAATCTGGAATCAAAAAACAGCGCAACTAAACCAATACTGTAGACAAATAACAATCTATCATAATAGAGCAGCAGAGACTCATGATTTCAGCAAAAAGAGCACAAATTGAGATTATCAGGAAAAAGGAATTTTTGTTATGTTTATACTTTTGGGTGCCCATCAAGCTGAAGGAAGAGAAATTGGGTGATGAGATTCAATTTGTAAAAGTTCATTTTCCTCAAATCAACCCAAATCAAGTAGTAGCTGCTATAGCCCTTCTCCTTTGACCATTGTCTTTCTTTTTATGCACAATTACATAGGACTCACATTCGAGGTATTGTAGAAATAATATTTCACCTAGATTCAAATTCTGCATTAGTTTTTGCACCTTAAATAGACAATATGAATTAAAGAGCATACAGCGGAGAATCATTGAAAATAAACTAATCCAAGCACCCGAAATATATAGATGTCAAAACTAGCAGATACTTACCCCACAATGCATAAGGTAATGTAGTATGGTGGCTGCTTGTGCAAATCACATTTTGTCATTTTCCTCTACCTAAATCCGTGTCTATAGGGCTAATTTGTAGGCTCCATGACTTTTCTTGGAGCGTTGATCATACTATTCCCAGGTTCTCTTATTCTTCTGGTGCCGCACAACCCAAATACCGAACCTAACTCTCACTTTGTCCTTCAATAGTATCCCCTTCTATTTTTTCATGAATCCATCGTCCATCTTTAGTTATACAATCTCAATGCATGATTCGTCTCCAGTTCTATAGATTCTTCTATTGACATTGATCCATATCAACCTTGTTTAGATGTTCACACAAGGCCAGGAGGCGTGTCCACTATTGCATGGCAAGCTCATGTCACTGCAGTGTAATTTCTGCAAAGCATGCACATGTAGTTGAGACAACAGAGCATCTCCATCCAGCATCCCACCAATTTACTCAGCTAGACAATAGAAATCCATCTAAGCTATGACACGGACACCAAACCAAAGGTCATCAGGCTGTATTACCAACAAGGGGTAAGACAACACTTCAAACTGGGCGAGTGTCAAGCACCAGTGTGGCATGACATGGCTTTCTAGAAGGGTATTTCAGGCATTTCCCTGTGAAATTGTACTTCAGGCAGGTTTCCAGCCATGATGGCCTTGAATGTGCGTGACATCTGCTCTTAAGGTGACCATCTACCATGTGACGCCCCAGTCAATCTATTTGTGAGCGTCCAACATAACATGTCTTTTTTCCCCTTTTTGGTGGCAGTAGGAGTGGGTTGGGAGGGAGAGATCTGTGGTCAGGTCTTGGGGGTTGGGTGTGGTGGTTGGGAGTGGGTAGAGTCACACAATGTCAAACAATATATTTAGCCACTTTATTTTAAGTAATCACATGAAAGCTAAATATATTTTCCCTTTTAAACCTTTTCCCTGTTTTCAAAAACGGCATTAAATTGGAGCGGAAAACCTGTGAATTCTGACTCATAAATTAAGCATTTTTCATCATGTGGCATAGGCATTACCTTTCCAATAGGATAGGCAATTGGATAGCAAACAATCATCAAAATACGCACGAGCCAAACGAAATTTGCACCTACAGCCAGTCCAAATCTAGTACATATTGCTTGGGGAATGACCTGAAAAGAGGCAAACAATTAATAGATCAAAATCCATCAAAGTCGAACGAAATGGGGTACAATAAAACTTAAAGCCTAATAATAGTTTTTTCAAGCAATATACCTCTCCAAAAAATAGAACGAATGTTACAGAGAGCAAGATGGCAACAACCTGATTGAAAATCTTATCCAGATAAATAGGCAGGGCCTGCAGATCGCAAGTATCAAACAGAGGCTATAAGTGAACTAAATCTGCTTATGACATTAGAAGTTCATATGACTAACAATCTCCATCAAACAATTGAATAGAGATAGCCGTAAGTAAATATCTCCACAACCCATTTAAGATCATTCATCAAAAGTATAAGAACAGCATTGTTTCCAATGCTTTCAGCAACACAAAAATTACGTGGTGAATGCCTTTTTTCTTCCTTTAGCCATCCTTCCTTTCCCTCTTTAGATCAGTTCCATATTCCATATTGTAGTGCAATTAAGTACGTCATACACTCAATTTTTATAAGAGGTACATGATGAAAAGGGTAGAACAATGCACGAGGAGGGTCATATAAAATATTTTCCTTAGTTCGATATTGTTCAAAATTCATATATTGCGATGTGCATATTATGGTTATTACCTGTGGTTATATGCATACATGACAAGTTATGTTGCACAAAGTTAACCATATGGATGCATTAATCTATTTACACATGTTAATATAATATTAACCTATAATCACAGAGTCAATTTAATACCTTCAGTTCACTGGACCTCATCTATTGTACATCTACTTCTGTTTATTACACTTCTTTTATAGTTTATTTATTTTTTGAGTGCATATGCTTTTCAGTGAGCAGCAGGACACATATGTTGGAAGTGTATCCATTCTAAGAGAATAGAAGAGACATCCTGTATATAACACAATTCGACAAATTGCAAACAAATTATACCAGTCCCTTAACAGAAATTCCAATCAGTTACCTCCATGGCGGCAGCATTACATAGAAGCAAAGTCACAAGAAGCTGGTGTTGCTTCTGAACAACTGGAAAGATGGCAGCTGAAAATAAAACCAGGACATCAAAACCAACCCTATATGACAATAGAGGATAATACATGTTCATCTTCAAGAAACATTACACTTACAAGTCTACAACAGAGGCAACAGTGCTTGTTAGATTTTCTTTAAATTTTTTTTAAAAAAGGAAACAAGTCAACTAAAGAGATGACTTTTCTGATCTTTGCCCTAGCACCTTCAACTCATACAAAAAGATCTGTTATTTGACATAAACTTCTCCAATGAATCAAAAATTCTAAATCCAATACTCCATTCTCTTTATGCAATTGGCAATTTTGCCTCCTGCATTGTTTTTGCTAACCAGCGTCTATTAGCTTGAGCCTTATACTTAGAAAATTAATTACTATATACACGAACCTATTCCAAAAAGTCAATCACAAAATTTGTTCCTTGGTTAAAACAAAATAACTCACACTGAAACAAGCGATACAGCAAACTTCACAACATACATCGTCACTCCTCTCAATGCAATTTATCTAGCAAAAATAAAATAAAAATCAACTTCAGATTCTCCTAATTACACAAGGCAAACTAGTTCAAGATTGTTAATGCTGCATTTGGTAGCATTGAATCAGGCCTTTCCAAAGGAAATTATATGAACTAGTCTTTATTCAATTTCATTTGCAAACCCCTGATGTAATATTCCCAAAATGCAAGATAATTACATGTAAAATGCATTATATTAGTTGTAATTATGATAATTCGAGAATTACCTACGTTTTCAATTCAGGCAAATTTTCAATTTCTGGAGTCAATTCAAACTTAATTTAGTACACACATACACGTTCTCTCCCACAAATCATTTCCTACAATTTGTTTTGAAAATGGAATATCCGGTCATGACTCGCATAATCAACTAAGAGTTGGAGTCACTAGTTCTGTATTATGAAGATTTCAATACACAAACCAAACACAAAAAACCCACTTGCCATTCTATTCTGTTGTCTATAGTTTGTAAAACAGTACCCATAACTAATCAATCTAGTTAAAAACCCTACATTTCATGCATTCAATTATTCACATAACCATCAATATTCATTGAACTCGGGCGAAAAAGAGACTGACCTGCTTGTTTTTTCTCGGCGGGAGTGCCACTGCGCTGGAGGATTTCAAGATCGACAAGGCCCAAAGACATCAACCCCAAAGTGAGGCCTGACATAATACCGGCGAATAGGACGAGAAAGCATGAGATTCCAGCGTATACATACCACCACACCGTTCCAAACTCTATTTCCGATTGCAATTCTATCCCCGTGTTCCTCGCAGCCATTCGAACGACGGCGACCGCATTGATCAGATGCATGATGGTCTTCACTCTCTCTCTTCTTCTTCTCCTCCTCCTCCTCCTTCGTCTCAATCTGTGTGTGTGTTTTCGTTTTGTTTCGGTCGTGTCTATCAGGACAGACCCGTGGAATATTCAAACTTTTTTAATTTAAAATTTGACCATGTACGGATGGACCAGACGGTGTTTTATGAGAATCCCCCAAACATTTGACAAATCACATGAATACCTCGTAGTTGAAATTAATGTTAAAAATCAAGGTTACCTCCTTTTGTGTTGTTAAAATAGTAATGATTTAGAGGTGTCCATTCATATCTAATCACTCATTTCTTTTCCGGACCCCTAAGTATTACAACTTGTCTCCTCTTCATCCTCACCCTCTCTCGACTCCTCTATCTTCACCATAGCATATTCTTTCATCAAAACTCTCTTTGGTAGCCTCTTACTCCATATAAACTCATTTGTTCTCTTATCTCTCATATCCATCTCAAGTACGATATCTTTCTACTCTCTACATTTTACAGTGATTTTCTAATCTAGGTTATGCTAGGACTCACCTTTTACGGAAGAACCTCGTGGATGAAGTCTTAGGTTTTTGGAACATTAGATTCTTAAAAATGTTTGTGTTACTTTAGCAGATATTCTCATTTTTGTTTCTTTCACTTCTAGATCTAACGTGCCACAAAATCAACATAGGTCGAAAATAAGTTGTTCTTAATGTGGCTTTTAATTAGATCAATTTAACAAAATCTAGAACCTTAATGAGTCAAAGCTTGAAACCTTGATCAATTATGTTTCAACCTTAAACATGATTGGATATTTGTCGTAGTGTTTTGATAATTGACAAATTGTGAGTAGACTATGGCTACAAGTGGTTGATTGATTAATTTTGGGAGTGAAGGTAATATGTTGTAGTGGAGTGGTGCAGTGGTGTGACTCTAAAATTACAATAGGAATGGGTCAAGGTGATATGACTCTAAAATTATAGTAAGAGTAGGTCAGAGTGGGACAAGGTAGTTCTTCAAACGGGTGAGAACGGTGGTTGATGTTGACACTTAAAGGGAAGGGATAGATGAGATGGAAGAAGGGGTTGAGGGAAAAGGACAAACCAGAGGGCATCAAGCGAGGATAGACACTAATTCTACTGTACATCATCCTCAATTTTTGGAAAATTATCAAAAAATAAAAAATTATATGAAATTTATCAAAAAAAATAAAATTATAATCTAACTTATTATAATAAAAACACGTTTCGTCTATAATCTAAAAAGATTGGCGGCACTGAATTCGAAGTCTCCGAGCCATTTCAACCACTTATTTACATCATCCTATAATTAAATTCTATATTGGGCTCAATAGAGTTATTTTGCAAATATCACGGGTTGTCGTGTTTTTTTGACAAAGTGAAGGGATTGGAGTGAATTTTACCTTTATATATTATTTTAAGTAGAGTAACATGTTTAAGATCTGGCTGCTGCAGATGGTGTGAACACAAGTATAGTAATGGGTGATATGCAGAAATTCTTTTTGACCATTAAAATAATTAGTATAATAATGGGCTGTCAGAAATTCTTTTTGAACACAGGGATTAGGATTATTCCTAAAATTACAAACACTTGATATGAACAATATTATTATTATAATTACAAGTGTTTAAATATTTTATTACTATAATATTTTGTTTTTATCCTACCCTATTGGTCGACTCCCTCAAAAAATTGAGTATGTCAATGAAAAAAAATTTGGTATTTCGTAAAAATTGAAAAAAGATTGTAAAATATTCATAAAAATTTTGTCTTCCTACCGGGTCCTACACGCACCACCCCCCCCCCACATATATATATATATATATGTCCTTGACATCGAGGGCATGTTTTTTGCTCTGACGAAGGCACAACTCTAAAGGAACCTGTTCCTCTGCCATGTGCTCAGCGTCGATTTACTCTCGGACACGTGTCCTCGGCTCCAAATATACCTCTATTTTGGGGTAGTCACGTATCCTCGGCGCCAAAGACACTTGCTGCACTCGAGTCTTGCTATGTATCTTTGATTTTTGGAGGGCTACTGATTAACATCTAATAGAGTCTTAGAACTAGACTGGGGATTATGAGTGTGCTCTCCCCAACGAAGTCAGAATGAAAGGATGGACAGTACCCTCCACCTAGGGGAATTAGACACGTGACATGGAGTACAGGTTGAGGGTTGAATGGACAAAAATGCCCCCGCTGACATACGGCTATCTCAAGCAAGTATTTAATGAATCCTCAGTTGATGGAACATCCACAGTACCTTGGGAAGCCGAAGATATGGAGCATTTAGTGCTCTGGGGACCGAGCATTTAAAACCTCCACATCAAAGAAAGAATATTAAATGCTCAGAAGCCAAGGCAATTAATAATAAGGTCTCCCCCATGTAAAATAGGAGACGCACTGTCCCATGTTTGGGTATTACCTACTACCTAGATCATCAGTAATGATGAGTTTTTAGGGATATAAATAGCTCCCAAAGATGTAAAGTAAAGGTACGCAAAATCACTCCCCAAGAACAATACAGTGTTTTCTTCTTTCCCTCTCTCAAAGAACTAACTTGATTGTCGGAGGAGATACACCGAAAAACACTTTGGCGTTATTCTAACCTGTTTTTTGTGTGTCAGGAACAGCTTACAATCCGCCGGAATCGATAGAAAAGCCCCTGGAGCAATCCATCATCACTCCTTATATATATATATATGTATCTTATTCTTTATCTATGTCTTTAAGACATTCCGCAATAATCTGACATTTAGAGTCAATGGGATAATTATTCCAGTAACTAACTTGGTAGTCCCTGATTAATTTGAGATCATAAATATCATAAGGATATATCCTTTCAATAAAGTTAGAAAAAATGTAAAATTAAGTTCCATATATGGAGACAAAGTCATAGGTCTAGGTATAGAGAGAGATTTATCTCCAAATAACTTTTCTTTACTGTCAACTTTATCTAACAAAGATGTAACAACTTTAAGTTGTTTTGATGGGTTTGCTTTATCAGTATCACTTTTATGTGATAATCTCTTTATAAAGAGTGGAGGATAATAAACATTTTTATATGCATTAAAATAATATGTATCCTTATATGGATTGAAATAATATGCACTTTTATATGCATAAAAATATTTTTATATTCATTAGAATAATATGTATTTTTATAAGTAAAAACTTTGGTTCTAGCCGGTTATACCACAAAGTTTATTTATCATTTCTTGACAAAATCCTTCAAGGACAATATTCTCCATTAATTGCTTATATTTCCAATCATAATATTAGTCATTAAGTTCAAGTATAAGATAAAATTTTAAAGATTCTCTTTTGACTCTTGCAATTCTTAACAAAAGATAAATACATGATCAATTAGTTGATTTTTCATAGCATTACAATAGAGACACCAAAGTGAAACCATGCAATAATTACTACGTCAGGTAGCAGCAAAGCTAAAAATATCTTCACCTCCATAATCACAAATACAGTCAAGAAGTTTTAGAGATTTGATAATAAGATCCAAAGAAAATGAATTTGGGTTATGACTCATTTTTGGAACTTCTTCTACTTTTCTTGCAAAATAAACATCACTTCCCAATATGTTAGAAGTTGATGAGAAATTTATTTGATTTTTTTTATTAATAAGATTTTCTTTTATTTGATTTATCAATTTTACTTGAGGCGGAGTTATAAACTCAAATAATATCTCTTGACCATTTATGATAGTCAAAATTCCTTTAGAATTGATTCTTTCTATAGGTTCGATTAAAAATAAGAATGATGTTCCCAAAATTATCAATTAATTTAAATTATCAATAACACATAAAAGTGGTAGGAATACAAATTTCTTGGTTACATACAAAAATATTAGAGAGTTTAAAATTTATATTTAAATTTGAACTATCAGCAGTATTTATTGACTGAGTAGTTTTCTCAAAATATTTAGTCGAAATTAATCCTGCTTTTATGCAATTCATATTTGCTTTACTGTCAATTAAAACAATAGTTTCGACAGTAAACTCAGAATTTATAACTAATATAATTTTAACATACCGTTTTTGATAAATTGTTTTTTTTCTAATACATTTAAATATTCATTATTTGAAGAGTTAGATGGTGAAACTTTATCATCCTTAATGTCATTTTCCTTAAGTGACATTTTTTCTAAGGCTAAAAGCTTAGTCTTTAAGACTTTTATGTCTTCTTTGACATTATGAACTTCTTTTTTTAAGTCTTGAACTGTAGTAAGTAAAACTTCCTTTATTTGGAATGGATTTTCAATCATGTCACTTTCGGTTCTATTAATGACTTCTCTTAAAGAATACAGTTGAGACAAATTATGTCTATTTTCTTCTGAATTTATCTCTAAATATTGTTCAATAACTTTTTTTTTTAAAATTTAGATCTTGAATTTTATCTATAAGATCAAAAATAAATGTGTGATTTAGTCAAAATATTTATACTTAATTTTTTCATAGCCTTTTTTGCTATATAATAATAACATATAGAAGCAACATGATCAAATTTTTTACACTTAAAACATTTAATATTCTTTTTGTCCTTTTCTTTGAAGACTTTTGTAGAATTCGTAGAGTTGCTTTTATGTTTTTTTTTTATGAAAAAGTTGATTTGAATTATTTGTCAGAGAGTCATTGTTTGAAATAGTCAAATTTTTATCATCAGTAGTCTGATCAATTATTGTATTCATTGTTTGAAATAGTCAAATTTTTATCATCAGTAGTCTGATCAATTATTGTATTGATCTGTTGATCTTCTATTGTTTCTGTTTGAGAAATATATTTTAATTTTCTGTTGAGTTCATTTATAAACTCAGCTTCTTCAATATCTGGAAAACAAATTTTTATTTCATTTAACTGCTTAGTATTAGATGAAACATAATTGGTCAAAAACCAATTAACAAAAGAAGTTATCTTTTTTGCCCTTTTTATATAAAAGTAAAATATTTATTTATAATTTTAAAGTTCTTTCGAACTCATTGTTTTAAAATACCAATTTCTAAATTCTTCATATTTAGGAAAATAAAATTCTTTATTACAGGTTTCTTTTATCAACTGTAATTCTCTTGAGTGTAAATCCATAGAAACTATAATTGGAATCCGATTTCGGATGGGGTTGGATTAAAGTCTTCTTCCTGTAACGATGAAGATTCATTAGCTGATCTGTATATACCATGTGGAATATTATTTCTTGAAATTTTAATTCTTTTAACTATGAATTCTTTATCTCTTATTTGATTTTGGACCGAAAAAGTAGATTTTCTTAAAAGTGTAAAAGGGCTATTATCCAGCGATGAAGTTGTTGATTTATCAAAAGATTTTAAATAATTTATAGCAAATTTTATTGTAACATCACCCTGGAATGATTGGGTGATCCGAATTATTTCTTCGTATATCTATGGTATTTTAGGGACAACAAATTCCAATTGTGAATTTCTTCCATTGGCCTACTCAATTAAATTGTTAAAATGATTCAAAAATTAATAATTAAAAAATATTTTGTTTACCCCGATTTTCTATCCAATTTTTTTAGACGGAATTCGAGTAGGAATAGTACACTTGATCGGGTAGAGTAAGTCAAGAAAAATCTCTTTCTCAAAATATTGGATAGAAAAATGAAATGTTACATTTTCTACCTGTAGGGTAAGGTGAACACCCCTAATTATAATGGGTCCATAATACTATATTGAAAAATAATATTATACATAATAGTATAACATGAGATTTGGCTAACAAACGAAATATTAGATACGATTAACTAAATTATAATTCAATCATTTGATTCCTTGTTATGTATAGGATTATTTGTAATGCGCGGTCATAATTAGGGTAATGTGAAATTTATAACATAGTAAAAAGTTGAAATATGAAAAACGTAATATTTGGCGGAGAAATTGTGAAAAAAATTATATTTAAAATAAAAAAAAAAAAGAAAACAAGTATGACATTGGGTTGAACTCCGGTTTCAAAATCTATAGTATATTAGGAGTAATCCGTGTCTGAAGGTATGGTGAATGATTTTGACAGAGGTGTTGATGGTGGTTGGATGAGTCTATTTGAGACCATTGTATGGATTTATTAAAGTCTTTCCTGTTTTATATTACAATAGTAAGTAATATATATAAAACAACCAAATTCTTAAGGAGAAGGCTTGAGAAAATTTTTATAATTTTTATAAAACTTCTCTCTTACTTTTATAATTTTTAAGAATTTTGAATTAATAAATTCTCTATTTTCCAATTATATTCTACAAAATGCCTTCAATAATTATCCATAAATTCCCTCTAACCATAATTTGTTTAAGTTTATTTTAAATATCAAATTTTATAATCCAATAATTTCTATTAATTTTTTTTTACTAACAAAATGATGAGTGAGAAAGAGTATAAGGTGAAGAAGGAAATACTAAGTACCAACCTCTATTCTCTAACTGAGATCATCGTTCTTGAGTTTATAAGTACTGACCTCTTGTCATTTTGAGAGGTATCTCTTTGATTTTTTTTTTTTTTGTCAAAAATGTCTAAACCAATTTACACGCATCTCGATTAATTAATTCCTTAATCCGGTGAAAGATAAACTATTCACGCAAAAACTAAAGTATTCATAAAAGATAAATCCATTGATATATATATATATATTTGAAGTGGCAGGACAAATTTTTCCACTATAATTTTGAAAATGAACGTTTAGATGCCCTTCAAAAGTAAGTAAATAGATCCGAAACATATAAAATGCAGTTAATCCCGCTATGGACCACTTTGATTAAGGTGATCTAAGTTTATTATTCCTTGCATTATAGGTATGATACGAAGGAGCGAAAGAGTGGTGAAAATCATGAAAGCCCTGGGCTTTTCCAAAGAAAAGATGGCTTCGATTTCTATTGCTATTGCTAGGAAGGGCTTTGCAGGCTTATAGTTTCTCTCGATAGATGGGCTAGCAGAAGCAGGAGAGCTCAGGGGTTCCTTAGATGCATTTACAGGCAGGGGAATGGGAATCATTGTTTTGCCTTCCCGGCTGTATTACACACACCATCTTTTTATATCATGTTTGTATAAAAAGGATGCCATGGAGCTTGATCAATTGATCAGTAAATAAATAAGGAAGAATGTTTTGGTGTGGAACTGGTTGGGAATAGGACTGGCTGGAGTACCTCCTCCTGTAACACACGAGCATCTAATGTTGAATGGGACATACTGTACACAGCTTACTTGGAAATAGGTTAATTCGACAGTTTGACTCTTTTTATTTCATTTGCTACGTAGGATATTGTCTATTATCCGGTAGGGGTGACAATCGGATTGTATTAGGTTGTGTACGTGTCGTATCTTTTTAAGTTTGTATTGGGTATCAGTTAACCCTAACGCAATCCATTTTACTAATTATATCGTATCGTTTTGATCTATTTATTTTCATGTCGTATTCGTGTTGACTCATATAACTCGTGAATAAAATATTTAACGCTCAGTTTTATATCTAAAATTTCATTATTACTTAATAGATTCTATGCTTGTATTTTTTTTTATAAACTAAAAATTAAATTAATAAATACAATAATAAAAATGAGTAAAAATATCTTTTTTTTACAAGAATTTAGTCACTACTTTGATATGAACTCAATCAATTTATTATTCGCGTTAAAAGAATCGTATTATATACGAATTCGTGTCAAAAAATGATCAACTCTAATCACTCATTTTGTGCAAATTTCGAGTCATGTTTGAGTTCTATTAGAAATAATTGTCACCCGGTACCAATTCTGCATGCTCTAGAGCAGTCCATGCAGCCATCTTGCAGGAATTCGCCCCTCTATTCAGAAGTTGTATATAATTCCCACTTTTGTGAGTAATTTAACATATTTATGGGTATTTTTATTATATTTGTGAGTATTTTTATTACTGTTATGGTAATTATTTTTATTATTTTTTTAAATACTACAACAGTAATAAAAATACTCACAAATATGATCAATCAAGATATGATGTCGAAAAAAAAAATTGATACCATATCAAATCCATTTTTTATATGTTCTTTCATTGATTAATTCCCATTTTCTTTCATATGGCAAGTTGGAGAATTCAAGTACGGTCTCCTTTCAGCTTGTGTATCCTACCTTCGGACAAACCAATCATGACATAGCAATCTATGTCATTCATAGAGGTCGGTGATGCATAAAAATGTTTATGCAAAATTAACCAATCAATGAAGTAAGAAGGGTTCAATACATGCAAATACAAAGATTTGGTAGATTTGATCGGTGTGACCTATTATATTGGGAAGGGTTACGGTTGCTAGAGAATTTTATTACTCATATGTGTAGAGTACTGAGATGTGTGTGATGTCCTTTATGTGTATGTGAGACTTATAATTTATAGAGAAATACACTCTTTGTGGCGTTTCAGAGCGGGCTTTAATAGAAGTGCCATTGCGAGGAGCTCTGATTAAGGTGTCATTCTTGTGATGGTAGTGGATGGTTCCGTGATGTTTACGTAACGAACGATGTAGTTAAGATTTGTAATTCACACTCTGATTCTCTTCTTGAAATGAAAATTTCACACGCGTCACTAGTAAATTGAGTTTTTCAAGACAATAGACTTGGCTTGGGTCGGACTGCACATGTTACTTAAGTCTATTTTTAAACTGAGTCAGGCCTGAATTGGACTGGGCCGTGAGATGTACTTGGGACCCAGAATATGTGGCACTTTCATTCATGATATAACCATTATTGCCGTTTTTTTCATTTGATTTCTCAATCTATTATGTTGGAATGTTCAAAACAATGCTGAAAGACCTAGCATCTTGCAGATTTCACTCTCCTTGTGCTTATATGGGTGAGCTGCGACACAGACTTTTCTGCATTTTATGATTGATATTGCTTGATTTGTCTTAGCCTAAAATGTTTCGAACTCGACTCCACGATGAAATACTTAGGTGGGTGAGGGTGAGGGTGAGGGTGAGTAGGTGTTATATTATCTATGACTTGTACAAAGTCTTATCAAAACACAAATCACTGTGATCGTGAGACCAAAATTTCCAATTACAAAAGAGCAAAATTGTTCGGAGAAGTGCTGGAACTTTCAGTGCTACGCTCCCCACGTCTGCCAAACTGACTCCGACATTGGATGGTTGGACTTTCTGATAGATGTTGGAAGTCCAATTTACAGTCTTTGAAAACTTCAACTTTGCTTAGTCTTTGTGTGGCATCTCATTCTTTGCTGTGCTCTCTCCCAGTGCCAACCCTTCTTACTTTGAGGTTCATTATACTTGTCATTTTCTGGAACAGAGTATAATACACCATCTAAAGTAAAAATTCAATATCAGTAGTATTTCCTCTACATTTAACGTTGTTTTGCTGGCCATTGTCCCACAAACAAAACCTTATGAATTGGTCTTTCTTTTTCGTTTGGTGGCTTTGAAATATGCACCCCCATTTCATTTAATTCTATCCAACTCCACACAGCTCAACTAATAAAGGTGAATCAATGCACAGGCAATGACAACTGATTGTCAATGTTATCTGTAGAGACACTTGTCTTCCCCCACTAAATGCTGGATCATCATTTAGGTGAACCTTTATGGGTAGCAAAAGAGGTGTAGGGTTTATATATACCACCTTACCCATTGATATATGATGTTATTGTACATAATTTAAATCTTGACAATTAGGTTATGACTATTTTATCTTTTATGAATATTCTACTTTCGATATGGATGACCTACATTTAACTGTACCGGAGAGAAGATTAGTAAAAGTATGTGTAAACTGGTCTAGACACTCCTCATTATTGAATAAAAAAAAATGATGTTATTGTCTAAAAAAAAAACTAGCACCTACCCTCTCTATTTAATATAATAATTATCTTTTGTAAAAAAATAGGATTTATCTTATTTATTTGGTAATATTTTATTATACGATAATATCACATGACAATATTGATGTGTTATCACTATTTCATTGAATATTTACTTGTAGAAAATGCCTTCTTTTTTATAATTCATCGGTTGTGCGTGAATCCCAATATTCATGAGTAATATTGGCACAACGATAGAGTTTTCTCGTTGTGCCTTAAACATGTTGAATTAAAATAACATCAACGATCTTTTTTTATATATAGAGATAAAAATATATATATTTAATCGTAACTATATATTATAATAACAAAAATATCGAACACTAAATTATTATTTTATGTTTTCTTATAGAAGTGGTGCATTGGGGGGATTGGGATTGCATCACAGTGGTTTGTACCATATCAATCACTTTCTCATGCTGCTTTTCAACTTTTGTTTAATTTTCATATTTCATTTGCCAAAAAGGCACCGCAGAAGCCGTTTATGATCATTTTGATTTTGACAACCACGAAGGGTTATTTATCACAATGTAATAGTTTAATATATAAAATAAAATAAATTTTAATAAATTTATTCGACGATCTCAAATAAATTCATTCAATGATTATCGATATTTCTCTCAAAATTATTCATATTGTACCGTTCTTTCAGACACGATTACCCTTAGTTTTTAAACAAAAGTGAGATTGATTGATTTTATTTTTTAAAAATATCACAATTTAAGTTCAAATGTGCTGTATATAAATAATAAAATTTAAAAATTATTGCATTGCGATAAATAACTCTACTTTTGAATGGATTTGAACAAAAAAATCGGGTGGAATCAATTGTATATAAGTAAGTCTTTTGCAAGTAAATGGTTGAAATAAACATTGAAATTTTAATTTAAAAGAAAATTGAAATTTCTTGAAGTGCTTGCTCTTAATTATTATTGACCCACTAATATGCCGTTGATTACACTTGAAATCATGCAAGTAATTTATCAGGAAAAAAATTAAAGAAATATGTGGTAAAAAATAATTCAAATCCTTCTTTTTTTTTTCTGTTAAAAAAAAAGACTTTTCAATACCACAGCTTATTTTTTTTTAATTCATAAAGATATGACACAGATAATTTATTTATTTATTTTTATTTAATTATTTTTAAATCATGATTATAATAATGTAAAATTTAACAACGGAGACAATAATTATTAGATCAATCGCTAATTTTTTTTTTTTTATTTTTTTATTTTATGGTTTACAGAGGGGCTAGAAATTCCATGTGAGAGCAACCAACCAACATGCACCGTTGATCCACAAAGAGACAGAAATGCCCCACCAACGCGTCCCCTTTCTTTAATTCGCGTGTCTGTCGGTGTTCGTACTATTTGAACCGTAAATTCAACAGCTTTTCAAGGGTATTATGGCCATGAAAAAGAATAAAAACCGTACTACCACCAGTCCACCCAGGACTCTCTTTCTGTGTCTCTTTCTCAACCTCTCCGTCCTAATCTCCTACCTCCACTCTCTTTCTCTGCTGCAAATAACAAATTACTTACAATATTTATATACACACGTTGTTGAAGAGAGAGAGAGAGAGAGAGAGAGAGAAACTTTAGCTGCATTGAAAAGCATTGGCAAAGTTGCAGATTTTCTCTTATGGTTTTCTCTAATCGAAGGGAAGGAAAACAGTAAGTTTTATACTGTCTTTTTTGCTTTATTTTTCCTAGGCAATGTCGGAATTGAAAATTTTCTAGGAATGTGAATGTCAGAAATTTTCTGGGGAATATAATTTCTTTGTTTATTGCTTTAGACTATTGTGGGTTTTTTTGTTTTCTGGTCGGTCCATGTTCCAGATGCCGGAGAAAGCTACGAGCTTTGCATGGGTTTTCCGGCCGAATCAGATGATTCATTGGCTTTTCAAGGTACTTACACTTGTAGTTTTCCTTACAATCTTGATTGTTTGGAGCATCGATGGTTGGAATTTTAGTAAGTTTCATAAAGATTTTCTTGTTATCAACCTCAATACCACCCAAATTCACAGAGATTTGAGCTCTGAAGATCTTTCTCATCAATCCAATTCAACCTTTCAAGAACACCATGACAACTTTCCCAAGAATTTCACTCACACCCACAAAAATTTCACACAAACCCAACAAATTTCAGGCTCTGGTGGTGATCCTATCCCACTCAATTTGTCACAAGACCAGCTCAATTTTGCTAGTATTAGTCCCAAAAAAGTTGTAAATTTGACCCACCCTCCTCCAACCCCTGGAAATTTGGGTTGGATTTCGGCTGAATTTGAGGCACACTATTCATCAAATCTTTTAGCCAAATGGTTGGCTCCTGGTGGTGAGCCATGTAGGGTCTCGGAGACAGTAAATATCACAGTTCCTGCTTTGGATGGTCATTACCAAATTGAATTATCAACTGGGGATATCCATGAATTTGTTTTTCAAGCAGTGGATGATCAAGGAAACCCCCGTTGTTTGGGTGGTGATTATTTTGAAACTGATCTCTCCGGTGAATCTTGGAAGTCTCGGCCTCCGGTTAAAGATTTAGGCAATGGTACTTACACAGTTTCCCTCCAAGTCCACCAGGATTTTCCTGGAATTTACAATCTCACTGTAATCCTATTGTTTAGACGCCACCAAGGGTTGAAATTCTCACCTCTGAGATTTGCATTCGACAAAACTCTTCGTATTGTGGCCATCAAATTCCACAAATCATCGTTCCTATTACCGGATATAACTCAATGCCAGAAGGCTGATCTCACTAGGGATGTTTGGTCTGGTCGATGGACTCGACATGCCAAGAATGATAACTGCTCGATTAGCAATGATGGCCGATACAGGTGCCTAAAACCAAACTTCCCCTGTCAACTTCCGTGGTGTAATGGTTCTTTAGGGTTGCTAGAGAGTAATGGATGGACCTACTCAACACATTGTTCCTTCAAACTATTTGATAGTGAAACGGCTTGGAAGTGTTTGAACAATCGCTGGATTTTTTGGTGGGGGGATTCAAATCATTGTGATACTATTCGTAATATCCTTCACTTCATCCTGAATGTGCATGAGATCAAGATGGTACCTAGGAGGTTTGATATGAACATCACCAACCCGAATAATCCATCCGAAATGGTTCGAATCACTAATATTTTCAATGGCCATCCAAATGATACTGGGAATTATCAGGGGTTGAATTCATTGATAGACGAAGATTATAGAAATTTGTTGAAAGGGTACTTTTCAGGAGAAGTTGTACCAGACACAGTGATCATGAATTCGGGCTTGCATGATGGAGTTTTTTGGCAAAATCTTAGGAGGTTTATCAGTGGGGCGGAGTATGCAGCAGCATTTTGGGCGGAGGTGATGGAGGGGGTGAGGCAGAGGGGGTTGGTGGCACCGGAAATTATATATCGGACCACAGTAACAACGGGTGGTTATGCAAGAAGATTAGCATATAATCCTTCCAAGATGGAGGCGTTTAATGGTGTGGTCTTGGACAAGTTTAGGAAATTTGGGTTGCTCTCTAGAGTTATTGATGGTTTTGACATGACATATCCATGGCACTACGATAACCGGTGCAATGACGGCGTGCACTACGGTCGTGCACCGGCGAAGATGAGGTGGAGGGACGGTGAGATCGGGCACCAGTACTTTGTGGACCTCATGTTGTGCCACGTTCTTCTCAATGCGCTCTGTGCAAGGTAGGAAAGCAGCAAATGTGGTGCTAAAATACGCGACAGGTGATATCTTGTTTTGGCTAAAGGTTGGGGGTGAGACTGCAGCATTGAAAAATTATTTTTCATTACTATACCGAAATTTACATATATTTTTTTTGATTAAGATACAGCTTTTTTGGGTTAAGCTGCAATACAATGGGATTGTTGGGGTCGACTCCGAAATAACTTAACCTCGAAAAGTTGTATCTTGACCAAAAAATGTTGTAAATTTTGTCACCGTACCTCTTTTGGTATCGAAGTCGTACCCAAAGTTTGGAAGTTGAGAATGTTAGAGAATTTGCTGGCCTTGGTTGATTGATTGCAAATGTTAGAGAAATTTGCTGGCCTTGGTTGATTGATTGCAAGCTGGAACGATAAGGTTTGGCAAGAAAAGGTGGTGTGTCCAGCCAAAGGAAAAAGGTGATAATTTGAGGCAGAATAATGGGTGGTGGGGTCTATATAGTTGGATTATGAGTGGTTTTTTGTAGGATTTTTTTTTTTTTTTTGGGGGGGGGGGGGGGGGGGGGCGGGTTTGTTTGGGGTTCAGGTTGTATCACTAGGGCCATTACCAATGTGGAGTAGTTGTGTAGATGTTCATTATTTTTTGACTTTCTTGTCATAAAGTCCCAATGAAATGAATTGGTTATGCTTGGAATTTTTCACATTTACATGGTACCATGACATTACTCGTCTAATTACTTTTTTGCGACGATTATGATGTGTGAGATTTTTTTAAATATATTTTTTCTCTGATTCTTTTCTTGGTGGATCATTAATCATGCATTCAAGTGGAATTTATTGTATGAATTTCAAGGAGTAGTTTAAGTGATAATAGGGACGAATTGTAAACTAAGACGTCATGAGTTTGAATGAGGTTATGAAAGATTTATCTCTCATAAATATCTTATTTTCGACGTGGATGATCTGTCTTTGACCAAATCAGAGAAATAATTAATGAAGTGTGTGTAAATTAGACTGAATACCTTTGATCGGAACTTATTATATGCAAGCAAACCTCTTAATCGTTAATGATGGATGAACGATAATAAGAAAATTAAAGAAAAAAAAAGTGTTGATGGAGAAGTGAATCCTCTATTCTCATTAGTATAACATGTGGCAATTTTTTTTTTTTCACTTTTTACTCCTTTTTGATGGGGACATAAAATAGAATCTTGTCCACTTTGGTTTTTTTTTTGAAGTGTTCACATGGAGGAGTACAAATGTCAAGGATGTTGGAGGTGCCATTAACTTAGCAGATAAGTAGTATCTAGGAGGATATTTTACGTTTAATGCTATGAGTGTCCTTTATTACAAGTAATTGGATGACATATTAGGTGGACCAATTTGGGTATGGGAGTGTAAATCCAGCTGAGTTTGATGAATATGTTTAGTTTCGATTCATAAGTGTCTGAGTTGAGTCGAATTTAGATATTTGTTCAAATTTTTAGAAGTTTGCAAAAATTCAAGCTTGATTTCTTTAGGGGAAGAGGGAAGTAACATGACTTAAAGTCATTTGAAAATAAGTTGTAAATTGTTTGTCTCTCGTATGTTGTCTCTTGGATGTTGATTATTTGAAAAAAAAATTAAAATTATTTATGGATAGAAACTTATTCAAGTCGAGTCAAGCAACTCATTGTGTAGATCTATTCTTTTAAAAAATAAGTTTACAAAATCTGTTAAAATTCGATAAATCTTATAATTTCAATGAGTTTAAACGAAAACAAAACCGAGTCAAGTATTGAATTGTTTAACAAACCCACTTTGGGGGATGTGATTTTTTTTTTTTGGGGGGGGGAATGGGAAATGTTGATTCGGTCTTAACCCTGTAACTACTACAATGATTGAAGAATTATGAATTTCTATTATGGACCATAAGATGCTACATATAATTGAGATAATATGACGATTGAATATGAGTTGTCTGGACCAAAAAAAAAAAACATTGATGTGAAATATCAACGAGGCAACGGAACAGTAAAGATTTTTTTTTTTTCAATGGCAACATTATTTTGACTGAATTTGTTAACATAATTTGTTAATTTAATCTATCATGATTATTGGATTGACTCGACCTATGACCCACGGTCCGACCCACAATCCATGACACAAGTAATCTATATCTATATTATTAATAAAAATATCTTTGTATGAAAAATTTTTGATTCAATATTTTGCCTTTATAAAAAACTATAAAGACTAACATATCATTTGATATTTAAATATTCAAATTACGATTAAATCCTTTTGTATCACACAAAATTCTCAAACCTGTGAGAAACAACAATAAAGAAAATACACGTCAAAGAAAAACAATCACACGTACAAGACAATATTTACGTGGTTCAACAATTTGTCTACGTTCACGAAAATGCAGGGGTTTCACTATTCTTAAGAACGATTACAGAGAGGGCGGTGGCCATACAAAATCAATCAACTCTAATCACCCAAATGAAACAGGTTTTATATGACTTGCACTGGGCTACAAACAAACAGGCCCAAAAAAATTTTCTTGGGGCGTTGCCCTTGAACCCCCACGAAGCTTGTCCATGAGCACTATACGGCTTGGGCATATCAACCCAAGTCTTCGCTCCATAGACTAAGTCTCAGAAAATTACCCATTAAAAACCACGCAACATTTTTTAGGTCCGGTCATCATCTGGATCAACATAAAACTAAACTCCACAAAAAACCCAACAAATCTCCCACTTGGACACTAATTCAATCACCAACATCAATTGCAATCCTTCCAAGAATAGTCCCTCATCCCTGCAACTCATCTTCATGTCCTTAAGTTAGAAGGCCAACTGAAGCTGCATACAACTTCAGCTTCTCAATAGTGACACCCTTAGTCAACATGTCTGTCGGGTTCTTAGTTCCACAGATCTTCTCAAGTATCGACTGATCATCATTAAGCAAGGACTGTATGAAATGATACCTAATCTGAATGTGCTTCGTTCTGGAATGAAACATCGAATTCTTGGCAAGGAATATGACACTTTGACTATCACTGTAAAGAGTACCCTTCTATTTTTTTTACCTAGTTCCTCTAAGAAACTTTGTAACCAAATCATCTCCTTTGAGGCCTCTAACACTACAACATACTCAGCCTCTGTAGTAGAAAGTGATATTGTCTTCTGCAGGTTAGAACCCCAAGACACAACAGTACCACCCAAAGTGTACACAAAATCGGTGGTGCTCTTCCTACTATCAGTGTCTCCGGCCAAGTCGGCGGCATCAACAAAATTCTGTAACTCCAAACTACCTCTGGTGTAACACAAGCATGCTTATGAGGAACCTTTCAGGTACCTCAGAATCCACTTCACAGCCTCCCAATGTTGTCTTCCTGGGTTGCTCATGTATCTACTCACAACTCCCACTGCATGGACAATGTCTGTCTTGTGCAAACCATAGCATACATAAGTGAACTAATAACTGAAGCATAAGGAACCTTACTCATGTGCTCATGTTCCTCCTCTGTCTTGGGTGACTGATCTTTGCTGAGTCTGAAATGACTATCTAGCGGTGTGTCAACTTGTTTGACTTGATCCATGTTGAATCTATTAAGTACCTTTTTCACATACTCGGCCTACGACAATTTCAACGTGCCCTTTACTCTGTCTGTGATAATTCTCATACCAAGGATTTTTTTTGCAACTCCCAAATCCTTCATTGCAAACTATTTTGACAACTGTTTCTTGAGATTGTTAATCTCGTCAATGCTAGACCCTGCAATGAGCATATCATCCACATATAATAGTAAAATAATGTAAGAATTGCCAAAGAACTTAACATAACAACAATGATCAGCTTCACATCTTTTGAACCCAGTTCTATGCATAAAACTGTCAAATTTCTTGTATCACTGTCTTGGAGCTGGTTTTAAGCCATACAAGCTCTTTCTCAGTTTGCAGACTAGATTCTCTTGTCCCTGAACAATAAACCCTTCTGGCTGAATCATGTAAATGTCTTCTTCCAAGTCACCATGAAGGAATGCTGTCTTCACATCTAATTGCTCAAGATGTAGGTTTTCTACAGCCACCATTCCCAATACCAGTCTAATTGTAGTCATCTTTACAACTGGAGAAAATATTTCTGAGAAGTCAATGCCCTTCTTCTGCTAGAACCCTTTGACAACTAATCTGGCTTTATACCTCTTGCTACCATCATGCTCATTCTTAATTATGTATACCCATTTGTTGTGCAAAACCTTTTTCCTTACTGGCAATTCAATCAGTTCCCATGTCTGATTCCCCAACAAGGACTCCATCTCATTATTCATGGCTAACTCCCACTTGCTTGAATTTTCATCGTGCAAGGCTTCATCATAACACTCTGGCTCACCACCATCAGTCAACAAGAGGTAATTTAAAGTGGGTGAATAACGCTGTGGAGGTCTAATGATCCTGAAAGATCTACAGACATCAGTTACGGGTGTACTCTGATTTACCTGTGATTCTACATTCTCCTTATCTTCTTCACCCCTTTTTCAGGACAGTACTTTCAGTCAATTCATCTAAGTTGACAAAATTCAGATTTCTTTTGATCTATCTCTGTGACATCTGACACTACAGTTGACCTGTCCTTGTACATAACATGTTCATTAAATATCATATTTCTACTTCGGATGATTTTCCTGTTTTGTTCATCCCAAAAACGATAGCCAAATTTCTCATCACCACAACCAATGAAAAAACATATTCTAGACTTTGCATCAAGTTTAATACGAACATCAGAATCAATATGAACATATGAAACACAACCAAAAAACTTTTAAATAGAAAAACTTTACTTCTTTACCACTCCATACCTCTTCAGGAAGTCTAAACTCCATGGGAACTGAAGGTCCTCGGTTTATGAGGTAAGCTGCAGTACTAACAACATCAGCCCAAAAAATCTTTGGTAGTCTAGCATACAACCTCATACTTCTAGCACGCTCATTGAGAGTTCTATTCATGTGCTCAGCCACACCATTTTGCTGTGGTGTCCCAGGAATGGTTTTATCCATCCTAATTCCATGTGTAGCATAATACTCACTGAACCCTCCATCTATGTACTCTCTTCCATTGTCTGACCTCAAACATTTTACTTTCAAACCTGTTTATGTCTCAACCATAGCCTTCCATTTCTTAAAAGTATAAAATACATCAGATTTATTTTTCAAAAAATAAACTCATACCTTTCTACTTGAGTCATCAATGAAAGTGATATAATACCTTGAACCCCCAAGGGATGCAACTGGAGAAGGCCTCCACAAATCCGTGTGTACTAACTCCAATTTTTCAGCCTTTGGTGTTCTACCAGTTTTCAAGAAGCTCACATTTTTCTGCTTTTTTAAGATGCAGCTTTCACACATGTCAAAATCAACAGACTTTAATTCTGGTAGTTTCCCCTTTGATAGTAGCATTTTCATCCCGTTCTCACTTATGTGACCAAGTCTGTGGTGCCATAAGCTTGTATCAGTACTTGCTTCAGCGATTGCAATTGTGTTTCTTGGACTTGATGTCACATATAGAGTATCAATCTTCTTTCCATGAGCTAATACTCTGGTTGCCTTTGTGATCTTCCAAGTACCACCAATAAACAGTATAACATGTCCTTCATCATCAAGTTGTCCAACAAAAATCAGATTCCTCCTCAGGTCAGGAATATGTCGAACCTTTTTCAGTAATCAAACAGACCCATTGGACAATGATATTCGAATGTTTCCCATACCCATAACATCCAAGGCTGTACCATCAGCCAAATACACCTTACCAAAATCACCTGCAGCATAGTTCTGCATGATTTCTTGGTGTGGAGTAGTATGAAATGAAGCTCTGAGTCCAAAACCCAATCATCAAGTGGACTATCTACTGCAAGAAGTAATGCATCTTGTACCTCTTCCATTACAGCATTAGCAGAATCATTTTCATTCTTTTTCTTAAGACTTTTGCATTGCCTCTTAAAGTGACTCGTTTTTCCACAATTTCAGCATTTTACTTGTTACTCTGATCTAGATTTGCTTCTGTTTCGATTAGAATTTCTGGATTTTGATCTGCCCCAACTTGAATTTCTGTCATTACCTCTGCCTCTTGTCTCAAGGTTTAGTGTAGAATCAGATCTGAGGTTTCATCTACATCTTTTCTGCGAATCTCCTCGGGCAGAATTAAATCTCGTATGTCATTGTACTTCAGTTTTTCCTTTCCTGTAGAATTGCTTACTGCCATCCTCATTAACTCCCAACTGTTTGGCAGAGAAGCTAAAACGATCAGTGCATGAATCTCATCATCAAAATCAATTTCTATAGACGACAATTGATTTGTGATAGTGTTAAACTCGTTCAGATGTTGTGCTACTGATGCGTTTTCTGTCGTCTTCAAATTGAACAGTTTCTTCATCAGATGCACCTTGTTGTTTTCTGACAGCTTTTCATACATACCAGACAAAGCCTTCATTAGATTTGTTATAGTTTTTTCCTTTACAACATTGTGCGCAACAGACCTAGACAGAGAGTTAACGTGATAACTCCTAGTACTTGTCTGTCAAGAAGAGTCCAATCCTCATCCTTCATAGTCGCAAGTTTTTCCCTTAGAAGCAGCAGATGCAACTTCTTTCCATAAAGATAATCCTCGATTTGTATCCTTCAGAATTCAAAGTCTGTGCCATCGAACTTTTTCTATTCCAGACGTCTTTCCTGCTTCCTCTGCCATTGCTTCCACTCAACCCTAAACCAGGCTCTGATACCAGTTGTTAGGAAATTCACACAAAATTCTCAAATCTGTGAAAAACAACAATAAAGAAAACACACGTAAAAAAAAAACAATCACACGCACAAGACAATATTTAAGTAGTTCGGCAATTTGCCTACGTCCACGAAGCTGCAAGGGTTTCATTATTCTCAAGAACGATTATAGAGAGGACGGTGGTCGTACGAAATCAATCAACCCTAATCATCCAAACGAAACAGATTTATATGGCTTGCACCAGACCACAAACAAACAGTTAGATTCTATTAGTCAACATGTCTGCCAGCTTGAATTTTCGCAAACAGGTTTGTTTTTCACTTTTTACTCCTTTTTGATGGGGACATAAAATAGAATCTTGTCCACTTTGGTTTTTTTTTTTTTTGAAGTGTTCACATGGAGGAGTACAAATGTCAAGGATGTTGGAGGTGTCATTAACTTAGCAGATAAGTAGTATCTTGGAGGATATTTTACGTTTAATGCTATATGAGTGTCCTTTATTACAAGTAATTGAATGACATATTAGGTGGACCAATTTGGGTATGGGAGTGTAAATCCAGCTAAGTTTGATGAATATGTTTAGTTTCGATTCATAAGTGTCTGAGTTGAGTCGAATTTAGATTCTTGTTCAAACTTTTTGAAGTTTGCCAAAATTCAAGCTTGATTTCTTTAAGGGAAGAGAGACGACTTAAAGTTATTTGAAAATAATTTGTAAATTGTTCGTCTGTCGGATGTTGTCTCTTGGATGTTGATTATTTGACAAAAAAAATAGAATTATTTATGGATAGAAACTTATTCAAGTCGAGTCAAACAACCCATTGTGCAGATCTGTTCTTTTAAAAAATAAGTTTACAAAATCTGTTAAAATTCGATAAATCTTATAATTTCAATGAGTTTAAACGAAACAAAATCAAGCTAAGTATTGAATTGTTTAACAAACCCACTTTGGGGGATGTGATTTTTTTTTTTTGGGGGGGATGGAAAATGTTGATTCGTTCTTAACCCTGTAACTACTACAATGATTGAAGAATTATGAATTCCTATTATGGACCATAAGATGCCACATATAATTGAGATAATATGATGATTGAACATGAGCTGTCTGGTCAAAAAAAAAAAAAACATTGATGTGAAATATCAACGAGGCAACGGAACAGTAAATATTTTTTTTTTTCAATGGCAACATTATTTTGATTGAATTTGTTAACATAATTTGTTAATTTAATCTATCATGATTATTGGATTGACCCGACCTATGACCCACAGTCCGACCCACAATCCATGACACAAGTAATCTATATCTATATTATTAATAAAAGTATCTTAGTATAAAAAATTTTTGATTCAGTATTTTGCCTTTATAAAAAACTATAAAAGCTAACATATCATTTGATATTTAAATATTCAAATTATGATTAAATTCTTTTGTATTTAAATAACAAACTAATCTCTAACATATCATGTAAATTTTTCTATTTTTGCAAGGCTTTGAATGGTTATGTTATACTTAACATGATATATAAAAATAACATTTTTCTTTTTTTCCAAAACCCTATATTAATACACATCGATAACTCTATTGATATAAGATCATCTCTAATGACAAAAAACTGATAAATTTATCTTTTCTCTTAATTCACAATCAAAATAATTTGGTAAAAAAGTAGTAAGGCAAGTAAAAACAAGAACGACTAAAAACAAGAAAAAAAAAATCAAGAAAATAAAATGCTATAACTTTTACTGTTTGGTAGTTGGAATGAAAGCACACAAAAAATGAGTTAATTGAATATTTATAGTTGTTAAGAGAAATAAATAATTTAAGTATAATAAGTATGAGGTAATACCTAAATACATAAATTAGATTTTTTTTTATGTATTTTATCAAATCTTTCAACAAAAATTTTCACATGCAACGTACGTGGTGTATTGCTTATAAAATAAATGTGTTTAGTGGTTCTTGTATGTTAATGTGTGTGTAGTTTTGGAATATTTTTTTGAACAAGGAAAAAGGAGAAGATGCGACCAATAGATAGTGACTCTCTCTAGACGACCAGTAGGTTTTAATGTTTGATTTGTTGTATGAGGAGGACGGTCCTCCTAACTATGGAATATTCAGTTTTAATCATAACTACTAACTTGGAAGAGCAATTCGTCACCACAGCACCACCAAAACCATGAATCGAACTCTATACGACTTACCACTAGACCATCAGTTTGGTGGTTGTATTTTAGTATATTACTGTATGTATTAGTATGTGTTCATATTAAAATTTTAATTATTTTACGGTTTAATGGGTTTAACCAAACCTGTTATGATCTAATATATTATAACATATTCATTAAATAGAAAATTTTGAATCCTTTCATTTGACTGATATATCATTCAATTAGTTTGATACAATCATTTTGGATAAAATAAAAAACAAATAGCAATTGTCCATTTCATCTTCCCCTGTGTATAAACCCTAAATACCAAATTAGCAGATTTCATTATCTTCTTTGATCTCCATTTTTGAACCAACCCACCACTTTGTTTTTTTTTGTAATTTTTTAATTGGATAATGATATCACGTGATGGTGATGACGTAGTGTTACCGTTACAATGTATATTTTCTCTAAAGAGAGGTATATCAAGTACGTGTTCAGCTACAACAATGAAAAATTATTTTTTATTGTATTTTTTAATTTTCACTAATCAAATTAATGCACGTGATAATTTTTTTTGTATTTTATTATTTTGTTGTTGTTTAATGGGTAACGACTAAAAGCAGACTAGATTTAAAATAATTTCGAGCAATGGTGTTATAGTGGTAAATGTGAATTTGGAAAAATGTCTATAATCTCCCCCCCCCCCCCCCCCCCCCCCTCCTCTCTCTCTCTCTCTCTCTCTCTCTCTCTCGTGATGATAACACCGATTTTTTACACTATAGCGGATGGAGAGAGGGAGGATTTTAGGGGAAAAATCCCCGTTACTCTATTACAAAGAATTTAAACTATTCAGGTGAGACTAAGGTCCTTTCTCTCTCTCTCTCTCTAAAGGTGCATTTTGGGTACTCAATGGATCATTCTGCCATTCTGCAAAATCCCAGATAGGACAACTCCACTTTCATCCACTCATCACAAGATGGGATGTGTAACAACAACACTCAAAGAAAATTGCACTTCTTTCATCTAGTTGGGCCCAACATTTAGGCCATTTAAAAACTTTATCCTGGTCTCCCATGACTTGAGCCCACTGCTTTCTTATTGGAGTAATACTACAGTGACAAACATTAGTGAGCATGTAAAAAAATAGACTTATGTAAGCTGAATAATCGAGTGTATGATAAAATGTAATTAATGGATAATAAATAAAATAATCAATGACACTAATGTAAATATCAAATCAACACACAAATATATAGTGGTTCAGTTCAAATGATCTATTCTACTCTGAAAAAGAGCAACGGTGACGATGAGTCTTTATAAATGAAGTAAGGTAAAGAAGAGAGAGAGAGAGTAATGGTTAGTTCCGGAAGAGGTACAATAACTAAGAGACAGAAAGTATGTAGGGAGGTGTAATGAGATGTAGAGAGATAGATGCCCTTTCATATAGAGAGAACTTATAATTTATAAGCACAAAACTCTTAGGTGAGAAGGTGACGTGAGGGTAAAAACACTAATCTTTCGGGGAGGATAGCTACAAAAGGTAAATATAATTAAAGGTAGCCTTGATATTCGAGAATGAGTATTCTGATGATTGCACCCCACGTGTTTTAATTATTCTTGGACTCCTTGGACCTTGGACCGAGTCAGATTCACGAGCTAGAGTTGACCTTTCTTTTAACTTATTTGGGTCTGCTTGATTTATTAGGTCTGACCCAATTAGATTTGGGCTCATCAATTCTGAAAAAAAAATAAAACATAAAAAGCCGAATGATGTGGAAGCTGACATGATAAGTAAATCATTTAAAAGAATAAAACACGTCATTTAATCCTTATTTTGATCCATGTTTTTGGTTAGCCTAGCATTACTCTTCCTGTGTGATTAAGATCGTAGAGGATCCTATATATTAGGTAGGGCTTGAAAAAAAAACGAAAATTGGAAGCGAGTCCCCCTAGATGTACTTGTTTGGAAATAAGTCCCGTAAGAAAACTTATAAGGGGTTAAGTCCATGTTTAAAATTATATGTAATGACTTACGTCCACTTTTTTTTTTATCTCAAAAATACCTTTCTTGAAAAAAAGTTAATCTTTTCTCTCTCGTATCAATCTATATTCATATATAGGTTAAGAGTTTGACTAACATTAAAATTTTACTCTGTCTTACCTATCTATATCCATATATAAGTTAGGTATATATATATGTAGTAACATTAAAAAAAAATAATTACATTCAAATACAAAAAAAAGTTACTATGAATTTGAATAGTAAAATACAAATTCATGTTACTATTTTTTTATTATGTTACTGTTCATGTTATTTTTTTTGTTGAGTATGTTACTGTTTATGTATTATTATTTTTGAGCATGTTACTACTATTATTTTCCTAAATATTAATATTCAATGTTACTATTTTTTTTTTGAATATTACTATTTTTTGTATTTGAATGGTACTATTTTTTGCGTTTGAATTTGAGAGAAATAATTATTGTTAAGTATGTTACAGTTTTTGTTAAGTATATTATTATTTTTGTTGAACATGTTACTGAAGTTATTTTTTAAAAATATTAATATTGAATGTTTTAATTTTTTTTATGTTTAAATATTACTATTTTTTTTGTGTTTAAATGTATTATTTTTTGTGTCAAAATGATAACTTTTTTTTTGTATTTGAATGTTACTATTTTTTATTTTTAATGTTACTATATATTTATATATAGTAAAATTAAAAATAAAAAATAATATAGATATAGATAGATATGAGAGAGAAAAAAATTTTAATGTTAGTTAAACTCCTAAAATTTAGAAGTTTTTAATTTTTAGTTTTATTTCACTTCTAAAGGGAATGGATAGTATGGTAAAATTGATAAAAAACGGACTTCATAACAAATAAATTTCTTTGACGGACTTAAGTTCAAAAAAGTCCATATAGGAGGACCGACCTCCAAATTTCTCGAAAAAAAAAACCCCTTGCCCCGAGGACCCATGGTTTTGGTTTTGTGAGGCCCATCGGACAAGCCCATGATAAAGCTATTGGCTGAATAGAATCCCAATAAAAAATGAAAATAGCTTCATATTTTTTTAAAGTAAATTATATTGTATGTCCTAAAAGTATAGAATTTATTTTAATTTAGACCCTAAAATATAGAACTTGTCACGGAATACCTAAATATAGGTAAAAAAATTATTTAGATAACTCTAAACCAAAATTTGGATATCTCATGATCAAAATCGTATAATTTGGATAATTTTTTGACCAAAATTTAAGTAAAAATTTGATCTAGAGTTATTTAAATTATTTTTTTACTCATATTTAAGTATTACATGACAAATTTATAATAACAAATTATCAACAATTTGGACACTGTCTGCTTGAGGAACCGCGTATAAATATATTCAATCCTCTCTGCTCTTTTCTTTATTCTGCTTTCCTTTTGGGTTTTAGCCATACTTGCAGTTTCAGTTTCTCTTTCTGTGCATTTTTCACATTGGAAAAAAGATTATATAGGTATGCAAAAAGAAGAAGCAGAAGATTTAGGGTTACATCCCTGGATGAACATTCTAGGTGCAGCCTGGAGGGAGTATCATATCATACTGTACATATCGGGTCATTTGGTTGCAGTAATAAGGAAAAATTACGGAATTAATCCGCCCCTATATTACATTTGGATGTAAAAAATACTTTATATTATATATCTGTTTATTTTCTATACATATACGAATAATATGCTCTACCCGTATTATTGAGTCAATTTTAATATCACATGGAGGGGTAGTATTATTATCTAGTTTAACTGTATTAGGTAATAAATCTAGTATTTCACCCCTAAAATAAATAAAAACATGGATAACTAGATTAGATTGATTATTTTTTTAGTCTAATTAATCTATTCTTAATTCAGTGTCTTACTAAATACTGGAGTACAAAAAATATTATTTTTGTCTCATATTTAATATTATATTTTATTCGCTTATACATAATTAATTTGAATTAGCTTATATAATTATTAAATTTATAATACGGTAACCATACGAGACTGATGGATTAACAAAGAGCCAAAAAGGGGGACTGGGAGAGAATTTTTGCCATGGAAGTTGGTAATAAGAGTGACAAAACTGAGCATCTGCAATGTTTATGTGGGCCCTGAGAGAAAGGGTTCTCTCTGAACAGAAGAAGACACAAAGTTTTGCAGTACACCATTAATATCTTTGTTGAATCTTTGTGAACTTGTATGGCTTCTCTAGGGGACCATTATTCACTGCTGAAAACATTTACAATTTTTTTTGCTTTGTTCAACTTTTTCCAAGCATCTTGCAGTCAAATTCTATTTCCATGTATAGTTTGTTACTTAAAGAGTTAATTATCTATTTTGTCTCTTAACTATATTACTTATATCAATCAAGTCTCTAAACTACGTTTTATGTCAATTTAGTTTTTGAACTATAATATTTGTGTCAATGTGGTCTTTCCGTTCAAATTGATCGTTAAGTTTTACCTAATTCTTCACATGCACAACACGTGGCTCTTAAAGTATACCCTAATCCTCAACTCACATGATGTACACGTGAGGAATTCCGTCAAAATTAATTATTAATTTGGACAGAAAGGCCACATTGACACAAAATGATATAATTTAGGAGTTAAATTGACATTAAACATAGTTTATGGGCTTGATTGACACAAATAGTATAAGTCAGAGGCCAAATAATATTTAACTCAAACTAAAAGCATTCTTGTTTTTTTTTTCGAAAGTGTTGTAGGTTTTTGTTTCTACTTTTAGTCTTCCTTTTATATTGACTGGTTCGTTTAGTTGGCCTTACTCTCTCATAGAGACTATGTTATATTAGATTTGTGTCATATCCGAATCACGTCATGTCAAATTTTATTTTAATGCATTTGTAAGCCTATTTATAATTATGTATTATCAAATTTACATCTTGTACAAACGTCATTTTACTGAGTTCATTTCGTTCCTTTTAGTAATAGAGTCAAATCTATCATGTATATTTCAACCAACAACACAGGGTCTTTGGAATATTGTCGCATGACCACGACTTGGAATGTCATATAAACGCTACGTTGTTTGTAACCAAACCGAACCTAACAAAATCTTGTTCTAACTATTTGGAGTAAGTTGCATTTTGATTTGCCAATATTATATTCTCTTAAATCATTATCCACATGACTTAATGATCTTAATGAAGCACTAGAAATATCTTTCTATGTAGTACATGTTGAGTTTTGAAGTTGCATCTAAGTGTACTTATTGCCAACTAGCTGTTTTAAATTTGACAGATAACAGAGGATATATAGATGATGTAAGATGTCTCTCTCTCCCTCAACAATAGGACCAGCCTCATATGCTGTCCTTGGCAATAATATTTTTATTTTTTTTTTACATTTTTTTTTGAGGGGAAGAAGAGATAGGGAAAATGAGCTTGAACCTTTGATTTCAAGAAGGCAAAACTTTCGCAAGATAAATAGTACTATTTGACCAAAAACCCATTAACAATAATATTAAGTCCTTACAGATTCCTTTGGATTCATTGTCTGGCCACTGGTACATTTATATTGAAAAAAAGTTTTGTTGGAGTTGTTGAGATGTTACCAAAACTAATTTTTAGAGCATTCATTTCAAGATAAAAGTTACCAAAGGTGGTGGGTAAGGGAAACTTGTCCCCCATCTCTTGCAGAAAAAAAGGCAACTCATCCCGTTCAATCACTTATACCTTGAGAGCGGGAGAGCGCTTCTGGCTCTAATTCTCAGGTGGCGTTCTCGTTTATAGCAGTATTACAATAGCTATCACTTCTAGTTGTGGACATGGATGAAGATTTTTTAAGAGCCTTAACATATAAGGAGGCTATGCATAAAAGCCATTGAATAGAAGACGTAATCATTAATGAGTGGGGAATATGCTTTTGTGACAAGGTGTGGTATTGCATTCCATGCGGATCGATAATCAACAAGTTCAACGTCCTTCTACGACCAACAATACTTTGTAGATTGAAACAATGAATTCTTTTTTATAAAATTAACGTTGTGGTTCCATTTTGGTGATTTTTATACATTTTTTTTTCTCAGATATGTTTATTGTGAATTTGATTATCTTGGTATGAATAATTAAGTTTTAGGGTTTAAATTTAAAAAAAAAATTCTTCTAAGGAATCAAGCTCAATTTCGACTCTAGTGTAGCTAAGAAGCTTGCAACCATTTTTTGAATTGAATCTAACCTCAAAAATTGAGCCCACCCAAACTCGGTCGTTCTAGTCTGAACCGAATTGTAGCATCCTCAAGTTCGATAGGTTCGGCACAATTAGCATCTATCGAGCTTGGATTGTGCACCCATGAAGGGCTGCCCTATCAACTGGGCTAGGGCCACAGCTTCAATTGCAGATGACTTGAGTATAATGGTAATAGACACAAAACAAAACAAGGAAAGAGAGTAGAAAAATGTACCATCCATAGGCTTCCCTTGGTAGTCATAACTCTACTACACTTTTCTCTTTGAGATATATATATATCCTATAAAGACTAAAGATCTAGAGATAGAAATAAGGACTGCAAAGACCATGTGAATATGAGTTGCAGAGCATATAATGCAGGCAATATGGGTTGGAACACTAAAATGAACTTCCCAAATCTATCTATCTTCTTCTCAGTATCAATCACCATCCCAAGGCCCATGTGGTGCACATGTAATACTTTGAATATAAATGGCAATCGCATTGCATAATCCCCCCCAAAAAAACACACACACAAAAATTATGTAAAAAGGCATATATGTTTAGTTTATTTCTCATGTTAACTCTATGGACAAAAGAGGTTCTGGACTTTTTAATACACGAGTATCTCGCTATTGCGATATCCATATAGGATCAAATTTATGTGACTTTATTTTTTACTTGGGGAAATGCATGTCGAGTTCATTTTTTATTTTCTTTTTTTGGATAAATATCTAATTTTATATTTATGCTATTTATGATTTATAACATAATTATCAATATATTATAAAAATAATTTACTTTATAGCCAAAAATAAAATAAGAGCAAATATAGAAGATCAATTATTAACCCAATTGAGTGTCATGTTAGGGCAATTTTCAAAGTCCTTCACATTTTTCTCCCCTTCAAATATCCTGTACAAGTAAAAGGGCAAATTCAAAGTGTTTTCAAATATTAAAATTTAAAGAGCAAAAGGACAAAGGCACAAGAGTTTCACATGAGTTAGACTTTTAAGAAGGACAACATTTATTAGCTTACAAAAGAAGGGTACAACCATTAGAAAGTAGTAACGAGGTGTTGTTGATTAAAATAATATTATTTTATATTAAAATGATACTATTTTATTAAATAAAATGACGTTATTTTAATTAATATCACCTCCGCTGTTAATTTTTACCAACAAAGGAGGCAAACCAAAAAATAACTCTTTAAATTTGATTCATAAGCATCTATGACTACAAACTAATTTACACCTCTAAATCTATAAAAAAAACCCCATTTCCATTAATAATAAGGTAAGCTCCAGAATCGGCGGAATTCCTAATTTGATCTTTCCTTGAAGTTAGTCTAGAGTGAGAGAAATTTCTACAACAAATTCAGACTAGACTCGATCAATTGGCAATAGGGTTTAGAAGGTATTTTTTAACGCATGTTTATCAAATTGATAAAACGAATCTTTTCCAAAAAGTCAGAGTTGGTATAACAATAGTTACACTTCATGACTTCTAGCAAAACGTACCATAACCTTGTGTGAGTTTAAATATCGTTTGATACTAACTTCAACTGTAATCCACCTATGAGATTGCTTGCACCAACTTTGAATTAAATAAGATCGGCCATAAAATTGAAGAAATAAATGGAGATATAACAAGAGATTCTCGATTCGCTGCTCTACATTTTGAGAAAGTAGAATATTGATGACTGTACTACCTTACGCTTTACTTTATTGATTTAAATCCGAACCGTATGAACTTAGATGGATTAAACTCCTTTGATTTTTGCCAATGTATAAGCCAAAGCCAACTAAGGTTCATGGATGGGGGTGAGGATGGGGATGAGGGCATTTTGGTAATTGCATGACAATTTGTTGCTGTTACCTATCCAAAAATAGTATACAATTTAATAGCGGTTACCAGATATTGTTAAATTAAATGACTAAATTTATTGTACCACCCAAAGTTGGAGGGATAATCTGAAAAGGGTTCATTCACATCTTCTGTAACTGATCTGGTAATTAATATTCACATAATCCAACATAATTGTGATCTTTATTTCATAATAGTGATACCAACCCGAGTCGAGTAATGTTTTTAAGTCGTGTAAATCATGTTATCTAAAAATTTATCAAATTTACACTCGTTCCGTTTATAATCATGTTTTGTTTCGAATTTTTGAAGTATTTAAATTGTATATACTTATATTGTCGCCGATAAATTTATATAATATTACTGAGTGTTGTTATGAATTATTTATGAGAATTAAAAATCTATATAAATGTACAAACCCATGATAAAGCCAAGCCAACCAACCTTTTGTAGCCAAGCCAAAATCCAAGTGATTTAAGGGCCAATTATGAAACCAAGTTAAAAAACGTCAATAAATAAAGGCCAAAGCAAAGAGTGAGGCCTTAGAACCCTCTCCCTCTTTGTGGCTGAATGCCCGTTTGTTAGCTCTCTCTCTCTCAAACTCTGAAATAGAGGAAGCAGAGATACCAGAGAGATTTAATGTCCACCCACCACATGTGAACTGCTCTCTATTCTCACCCCCTATCCCTCTCTCTTTCTTCTGGGATACTAAACCTTCATGTCTCTTAAAACTTTCTTTTTCCCAATGTGCCTCAGAACCATTTGCCCTCTCTCATTTTACTGTTTGATGTTTGTCTGAAAAAGTCCCAAAATAAAGAACAGAGAAAAAATTCCAGCATATATTCATCTTCTCAGTGTAGCTGTTCCTGTTTCTCCTTCTCTCACATCTCTCAGAAACCAACCCATCTTCTCATTCCATTGTTGTTGTTAGTCTTCTGGGTGTTCTGTTTTGAGCATAAAAAATGAGTAAAGAGGAGTACTTGAAGAGTCAGGTACTCATTCTCTTGCACATATATGCTATATGCATGTTATGTTGTTGTTCATATGTGCCTATATCTTTTCGTTCTAATGGCTTTGCCTCAGTTGAAATAAAAATCTTTGTGTGCTTTCCCCCATTTTAATTTCCTCTTTTTCTTTTTCATTAATGTGATTATTTCTTTAATGTGGTTGTTTTCTATGGTTTTGCTGGTGCTTGCAGACTTGGGTTCTAAAAGTGAACATACATTGTGATGGGTGTAAGCATAAAGTGAAGAAAACCTTGCAGAAAATTGATGGTACAGTTCCATTTCAAGACTAAATCTTTGTTTTTCTATGATTTGTTTTGAACAGTTCTACATACCCAATTTGTTAAAATTATATAAATTTTGTCTGGATGGTTGATTCTTCTTTTTCTGTTTTTTTTTTCACATTGTTGTTGGGTTGGATTTGCTTTACTTTTGAATTGCTTGGTTGATTTTGTATGATATTTTTTTTCTGTGTAAGGGGTTTATACCATCAAAATAGATTCAGAACAGGGCAAGGTCACAGTGTTAGGAAATGTAGACCCAGCCACACTGATCAAGAAGCTGGGGAAGAGTGGGAAACATGCAGAGCTTTGGGGGGCACCAAAGAGCCAGAACCAGAACCAGCTTAATAACCAGTTCAAGAACATGCAAAATGACCATGGCAAAGGTGGGAACAACAAGGGTCAAGGTCAGAAGGGTGGGAATAATCAGCCTAAAGGTGGACAACAAGGTCAAAATCAACAGCAACTTCAACAATTGAAAGGGTTTCAAGATCTGAAATTGCCTCAATTCCAAGGCTTGAATATGCCTTTCAACAAGAAGGACCAGAACCAGAAGGGTTCTAAGTTCAACTTGCCTGAGGATGATGGTGAGAGTGATGATGAGGATGATGAGTTTGATGAGGATGATGAGTTTGATGATGATGATGATGATGAGTTTGATGATGAAATGGATGATATCTCTCTCAACAAGATGAAACCCACAATGAGCAAGGGTCATGGAGGTGCTCAGATGCCTAATATGATGATGAATGGGCAGCTTCTGCAGCTTATAAAGGGTGGTAACGGTGGTGGTGATGGTAAAAAAGGTGGTGGTGGAGGAAATATACCGGTTCAAGTAAATATGGGAGGTAACAATGATGGAAATAATGGTGGCAAAAATGGAAAGAAAGGTGATGGTAATGGAAACAACAATGGGGGTAATCAAAATCAAGGCGGTGGTGCAGCCAAAAATGGTGGTGGGCCACCATCAGATAGTAAAAATGGTGGTGGTGGTGGGGGTCATAACAAGAATGGTAACAATGGTAATGGTGGTGGCGCTAATGTTGGCAATAATAATGGTAACGGGGGCAAGAAAGGGGGTGGAATGAATGATGGGCTTCATGGCATGCCTAACATGATGGCTATGAGTGCTGGGGGTCAGGTGGGCCAGTTGGGAAACATGCCCATGGCCCAAATAGGCCAGATGGGTAATATCCCGGCAGTCCAAGGTCTTCCGGCGCCTGCACCGATGAATGGTGGTGCTGGTGGGTATTTCCAAGGGGCTACGCCGGAAATGATGGCTGGTAACCCCTACTACCAGCAACAAATGGCGGCGATGATGATGAACCAGCAACGTGCAAACGGGAACGAAAGGTTTCAGCCTATGATGTATGCCCGCCCACCACCGGCCGTTAATTACATGCCCCCTTACCCATATCCATACCCTCCACCACCAGACCAATACAGCTCCTTCTTCAGTGATGAAAACACTTCAAGCTGCAGTGTAATGTGAAAAATTCCCTGGCTAATGTTGTGCTTCATTAGCCAAATGTGCTGAGTTTTTGTTGTGGCGGCTTGATGGTTGGGTTATACTTAGAAGACTTACCTTTGTGCCATGGTATACATGGAAAATGGGCTATCAATTAGCTCTTGGTTCCCTCTTAATTTTTCCTTTTCATAATCCTAAGTCGAGAGAGGTTTAAACTAAGGTTTTTAATCTTCATGTGGAGTAATTATGTAGATTATATGTTGAAGTTTAGTGGAGGATGAAATGTAAGTGGAGGATGTCAAGCTCTTTTCCAATGATATGTTATATGTGTTCATATGTTTGAAACAAAAATAATATAGAAGGGAATGGGTGTTGACTTTAAAAAAAAAAAGAAACAAAAAAGCCTCTCACTTGCAGAGTTATTAGGTCATTGCTGATCTCTCTGACTCTTTCAACCACCCAAGCATGTGTGTTGTTTTTGCATTATGAAAGTGCACCCAATCCATCAATAATTGATATCGATAGAAATAAATGTGGACTACACAAGAAATGAATAGGAATATTGTACCCACCATTGTTGTGAGTATGGCAGACCATTGTAGTATATAAAAAATGTAATCTAGATATGGGAGGGTAGTATTATTGGTTTTGGTGTTATCCTAAATTGATGTGTAGAGCTTGTACCTGTGGTGGACACTCTTTCTTCCACTCAGTGAGCCAGAAGAAGAGTGTTGGTGAGTGGGCATGTGTGTCACCTTAAAAGAGAGAAAGGTGAGAGGGAAGGGTGTGTGAGGGTGACAGAGACTAACTAACTGCTTACATTTGGACAAAATCTTAGAGGGTTGACACTTCAGACATGAATTCTTTGTTTATGGTCTACTCATATCAACAAAAAGAGCATCCTGGTTGAGTTACCCATAAATCCAAAGTTTTATATGAACTTACTAGCGGTACTCAGTGACTTCAGTCACTGAATATTAAATTATGACACTATGCGTGTATTAGAGAGTGTGTGTACAGCTGGAGTGTATATATAATGTGTGAGTGTGTATTTGAGTATGTGTAACTATGTGTTGTAGAGTATTTGTGTTGAATTTGTAAAATTTAGGAGGGAAAGTATGTGATGGGTGTGTGAAATTTGGGGGGAAAATATACTCCCCATGAGTTCAAACACCTAGCTATCTTCTTATATAGATTGGAGGATTACAAAACCTTAAAAAAAAAATTATCCAAAAAAAAAAAAAACCTAAAAAAACAATTTCGATTTAAGATCAATCGTAAAAATTATAATTTGTAAAAGTCAAGTTATAATTTACAAAAGAAAAATTACAATTAATTTAGATAATTTATTATCTTTCATAAATTATTTTAATTAATTATTATTTTTTTAAAAACTAATAACCTTTAATATGATAATGTAATTTTTTTTTGGTACCCTAAAATTACCCTTGGTTTTGATTATGAAAGCTAAGTGTGGTCTGGATCTGTATTTCCAGCATAGTCCGAGATTAGTACAATCTCTGGTTTAGACCAAAAATGACACCAATGTGCATAGCACAGGTGTCTGAGATGGGATTGACACGTGTGAGGAGGATGGAGGTGACTTTGATGAGCATGGTGAGTAATCACATGGGGCTAGATAGTATGAGGGTAAGGGCCTAGTGAATTGGGTTTTGGATGTATATGCAAATTATGTAAGCTCATATTTGTATCTGGAAAATACTAAAATTATTTTTTATTTTTGGATATAAAAAATAAAAAAGAAGTTGCTTGAACAATAGATTTTTTTAAGTACACTATTAACATATTTTTGTCAATTTTGAAACAAAATTTTAGAAAAAATTGAAAATATGAGATATAATTTATTATGCACTTAAAAGCATCATTTAAAAGAGAAATTGTTTTTCTATCGTCTGTGTCTTTCATTCTATTTCCAAATAAGTTTGATCGATTCCTATAACCCTTAGTCTCGTCTGAAACTCCGATCTTTCAAGTGGCATAAGCCGGTGAGAAGATGTCAAATTGACTTCTAATAAACTCCTGAAGAATGTTCTTTCCATGTGTTTTGTATTTTGTTGTCGATTGATTTTGTTTATTTTTTTGAGGTTGACTTTCTTCTTAGATCTGATTTTTTTCTTTTTTTTGAGATTCAACGATAAAATTTATTATGAAGGAATATCATAAAAAAAAGAGGCATAATAAAGTCTGGTGTTTGCTCCAACCATACAACACTATTATTTAATGGTAGAATAAAACGAGCTAACTCATGAGCTATTTTATTTCCATTGTGGTGAACCCCTCGGATACTTCAAAGTAGCGAAAGCTTCTCGCTATACTGTTCATATCTTGTAAGATGGCTCCGAGAGGATCAAGATCCATCTGTAGAATCCCTTTCCAGTATGACTTCTAACAACTCTTGCTGCTTTGCGAATTAGATCGCTATTTTCGTTGCAATAGTTTCTACTTTACGAACATCGCAACTCATTGACATTCTTTTAGATAAAAGCTCCTATAAAGTAACTCTGATTATCTCTTATAACAACCCCCACGCCTAAGACATTTTAGTCTTTGAATACAGTAGCATCGAAATTAACTTTGAAGATAACTGCCCTCGGTGGACACCAACCATCATTGGGATTTGGCATTGGAGTAAGACTGGATTGAGCTATTGCCTCCCTATACTACCTCTAATAGTTAGTTGCCTTCATATGTACTTCAACAGGGTCTTCAACCGTATTTTAAAAAATTCAAGTAATTTCTATTTCTCCACACAAACCAGCACTAAATAAGGAATAATGAAAAGTCATCGAGTGTAGGGATGTCAAAGGACCGAAGCAGGGGCGGGAAGTGTAGTCTTCATCCCCGTACCCGCTTAAAAAAACTTTGTCCATCCCCGGTCCACCCCCATTAACGAATATAATTTTCATCCTCATCCCCGTCCACGGATAAATTTTTAATCCCCATCCCCTTTCCCGCTTCCCCATACCCGCTTAAGTTCAAGCCCAAGCTCAAGTAGCATAATCTAAAATTCTAAATAAATCTAATATTTTAAATAATCCAACAACATTCTAAATAATCTAGATTACAAAATGTAAAAGCCAAAACAATATAGTATTCTGTTTAAAGTGTCATTGGATCACAAAAAGAGAAACGAAATTATTAGAGAGAAATGAAGAAAAGAAAAATAAAATTAAACTAAGAAAACGATAACACTACACTTGAAGTTTTCTAGAATAATTTTTATTATTACAATTTATATTACAGTCATAAAGTGTTAAAAGATGAAAACTTAAAATTTCTCTAATTCAATAATTCTTCTAATTTCTTAGTTCACTCTAGCAGAGAAACTCATCAACCTCCATTCACAATAATTCTATCCACAATGAAATGCAAAACTATCTTACTCTCTCTTATCTGTTTTTAGAGCATGGTCAATCCAAACTCCTAACAGTTTCAATCAGTCAACACAAATAGAAAAAAAAATAATTAGGGAAAAAAGTTGATAAGATTACCACATAGCAATGTCACTTGTTAGTTTGATTACCATATTTCTAGATTAGTAGTTACAGTAAATATGTTTAGTTAAGGCTTGTAAGTATTTGAAGATAAGTGCCCTCGGTGGACACCGACCATCATTAGCGGGGGCGGGGCGGGGGTAAGGGTAAGTTTATCCCCGTCTTTATTCCCGTACGGGTTTATACGAGTATTCCCGTATACGTCTACTGTCCAATACGTATAGTCCATCCCCGAGATATAGGACATATTTGTTGCATGTTCATTTTTTTGTTAACTGAGATATTTGTTGCATATTCATTTTTATTCTTGGTTTTTTTTTTTTTTTTGAAAAATTGTGTGGGTTAATTTTGGTAATATAATGTTAAGAGTTCTGTGAATAAATCTTGTTTATTCATATCTTTTTTAATGTTGGATGAGAAAAAAAATTGTGGTAACACACCCTCACTCCTGTTATTCTCGGTGAATCATATATCATACATTTAAATATGATTCATTATATATAAGTGGGTTCCATACTTATTAATAGTATATAATTCACCAAGAAAAAAATTTAAAAAAAATGTATAGGAAGGAATTTAGATTAGGGGACAATATACCATGGATGGGTCCCAGTTTTTTGTTTAGTCTTCTCAGATTAAGAGGGGTCCCTCAAAATGTGGCAAAACAGAAAAAAGAAAACAAAAAGTTGTACATTTTCGTACCATCGAACGATTAAAACAAATCAGGCAATAGACCATCGAACGGCGGAAACGAGCCCATTAGATCTTCTGTTCACACACGCACGCACGCACGGGCTGGTAATGTACTTGACCCTCGTGCCTCACAACTCTTAAATTACCTAACTACCCTCATCACTTGCTCTTTTTAGTGCCATAACTTGGTGGGTTTTCCATTACCAACATACTGTCGGTGGCTCTTCCATTAGAGAAAGGGATAACCCACCACTTCCAATATCCTACCACTTCCAGTGGCCTAACATCAACCCAAATTTCCTCTCTCTCTCTCTCTCTCTCTCTCTATATATATATATATATATATTGAAGACAAACAATAATCTTATAAGCATTGAGATAGACAAGCAAATATCTCATGAGCTATGGTGAGCTGGATAGAAACTTATTTATGAATTTAATTTTACAACTTTTTATGATAAAATTATATTTTTAAAAGTTAAAATTACAACTATTCAAGGAAAGATCATAATCGATCGTTGATACTCATAATTCATTATGGACTTCCCTTAAGCTGTTCGTATTTCTCTATTGTGAGTTGTAAATTGACCTTTAAAACTTATAACTTAATGTTGAAAATTGTAATTTTCGGTATCGATTTCAACTTTGTATGTTTGATCATATCATTTACAAATAATAATTTACACTTTAAAAAAAATTATAACTTAATTTTAAAAAATTATAATTTTTAATACTATTACACGGCGGCGGTATCATAGCTATTCTCCCCTTCATTCAAACCTAATATTTGTATTAGAATAATGAACTCACATCTTATACTAATCTTGATTCAAACATAAAATAATAGAAATTAGATAAAATAATTGATTGATTTACTACACTCTCTATAAATTAAATTAAAATGTAATTAATTGTTTCTTTCTCTGCTTATACTATATCCGAAGAGTAATGCTACGCTGACCAAATTTTAGGACCAAATAACATGACAGTTGACTTGAACTTCTTTCATTGGTGTCATGTCATTTGGCCCCAATAAAAACTCCAAAAAATCAACTGTCATGTCATTTGAACTCTAAATTTAATTTCAAAATTTAATCAATCTAACATTATTGATATCTGACACCACAAATGTTTTTCAAATTTTAAATGGCCCACCACCATGAGAATGGCTGGCAGTCATAGTTGGAGACTCGGAGTCTATTGTCCATCCCAATCACGATTCACTCACTTCTATTTAATGGTAGATCATATATCATTAATACACACGAGACCTCCCATTTATTAGTAGGACTCTCTTCTATATATGACTAATGGTTTATCATTGAATAAAATTAAAAAAAATATAATAAAAAGAATCTCAATAACACTGTCCAAATAAATAAAAAAAGTGGGATGATTGAGACTTGAGTCCTAAGCATTTGAAATTCTTCACTTTTGATAGTACATGGTACCTAATGTCCAATTACCTTGTCCTACTCATAGGTGTGCCCACACATTTATTTTTCAACTTCAAAATAAAGGTCGAATCTTTTCAAGCTATTGCATTTACCATTATTGTCCTGTAGATCATGCAACACCACTTGTTTGCAATATTCCAAAAAGCCAATTTCAAGACACGAAGTCGAGATCGCGTAGAAAAATGATCGAATTAAGAATTTAGGATCACTTCGATTCACTTGTTTTACTTTGAAAATTATCGTCTCAGACGATTTAACTCAAAAATACTCGTGAAAATATCATTTATACAAATGTTATGATTTGGAGGACTACAGTTCTCTTCGAGTGAGAGAGTCGTGTCACTTGTGACGTAGAGGTCACTCTCCTCCGCATCCGCCCGCCCCGGTATCACTAATGTTCAAAAAAATAATAAAAAAAACGTTGTAATGGTTGGGATGATCACCACCACCACCACCACCACCACCTCTGACTTTATGAGACATGAGGTGTGCACACTTATATGCAGTTATGTTTCATAAGGAAACCGAGGAGTAGGACCCATGTAATGTTGAGAAAAGCATGGAAAAAATAACTGCTCTGAGTGTTGTGCAAAAGTCTAAGATTATTTGCATAGTTTGGTGAATTTTGACCAAACTCACCCACTTTTTTGGAGGCTCGGCATTTAGTGCACGTCTTATTCGTTCCTTCTACCATAATATATCAACAATACAGAGAGGGGTAGTCTTTTTCACCGCAAAAAAAAATATTTTAAAAATTATCGTATCGCTAAAGTCTACAAGTTTTATATGTTGAAATACAAATTTTTGAGGGGACCTAAGAAACGGTGGTTTATCTTGCAAGGGATGTCAACGGTTTGAATCCGATTATTTTTAACTCATGAATTTAGTCGATACAAAGCTATAGTTCGGCGTCGAAATGCAATGAGGCGAGCAGAGGTAGGCTTTAACATCATTAAAAGAAGGACGAAGACAGATAGGACTTTGGAGTGTCTTAAAAAGCTGATTAAGATCTAAGAAAAGATCAACAAAAGCTGCCGTTTATAAGCTGTTCATTTGATGACTTTATTTTCCTTCCCGTACAAATAAAAATGAAAGTTTATCTGATCATATGCACAAATCGAGAAACGAAAAATGAATGTTCATTCACGTGCTTTCTAGTTTTGATTCTTGACAAACGTACAATCATGCTCATGAATCGATGATTATTACTTTGATAAAGACTCATGTTTTAAAGTGACTATAACTTTAATAATCTTCTAGTACCATAATGGAATCATTAATCATATACTTTTCTCGATATTCAAATTCTCCGAAAAATTCAAAGGAAAGTTGGCAACGTACTGTCAGTTATTATTTTTTATAGATAAAATTATAATTGTTCATGAAAAGTTATGATTAATTACAGACATCTATGATCGATCATGAAATTTTTAGTATCAATCCCAAGTTCTCATCTATAAAATAAAGTATCTTACAATTTAAATGTCAAAAGATAAACAAAATGACTTTTGCTATTCGCGGTTGAGATCGTTTTAAATTTTACTTTAAATTTAATCTAACAACTAATATTAACACACCTTAAATTTAATAAAAAAATAGGCCTTTGAGGGTGTGTTTGGAGTGAATTTTTAAAAATATTTCTAGAAATTATTTTTCATAAATATTTAAAAAAAAAATAATGTTTGAAATTGTCCTACCACTATCTCTACCACCACCACCACCACCACTGTCACTATAGTTGCCACCACCACCACCGTCACTATAGTTGCCACCACCGTCACTATAGTTGCCACCACCACCACCGTCGTTGTCGTCACCACTATCACCACCACCACCACCATCAGCCAATTTAGTTTGAAACTCAACTTAGTTATATTTAGTGGTATGGTACCAAATTATTTTTTTCAGTACCGTAGTCTTTTACTTTTTTACGGATAATTCTCTCGTATCAAAAATTTATTTTTGTTACCGTATCGAAACTTAATACTTTTTGAAATCAAGTTATACTTTTAAATGTTATGATCGATCAGTACTATCCCTGGATCAATTATAAATTCATCTTTAAAAAATATAATTTGACCTTAAAAGATATTAAAACTTTATTTTTCATAATCCTTTTAAACTATGATTTTGATTTTACTTTAGCATCGATTGTTAGTTTGAACTCGTCACTCAATTAATCATCCAAAATTGTGATATTTCATACAAATCTTATTTTTTTTAAAAAAAAAATAATTCACGAAACTATTTTGAATGGTTAGTTGGGCAGTGCATTCAAATCAATAGTCGAGGAATAATAGAAAATCAAGATTATAATTTTAGTGTATAAATTATATAGTATTAGACACTTGAATGGACAAGCAAATTGAAATAAAAATAAAATTTTAGAAGTCTATAATATAATTTTGAAATGTTAGGGGAGTGGGGCATGGACCCCTTTGGCCATATATAGTACAACTCCATCACTGCATGTGATAACCAGCTGTCCTTTCAATTCTCCTTTATTTCTTCTTAGAAGATTTGATATTTTGAGCGTCAGAAATTTTTAATTTATTTTATACATCATAAAAGTATAATTATGCCAAAAAAATTTAAAAATAAAAGCAATAAATTGTTATTTGAAATTCATATATAAGTCTTGTGAATCTCTTCGGTCGTTAATCAATTTTGAATTAAAATAATTAATAATTACATCAGAATTGAAGGCAAACTTCGAATGCATGAACCAATCTCCCAACCAAAGATGCATGTGTTTTTGCCCATAGTTTTATCTTCACTGTGGTCGAGGAACTCAGCCTTTGCATTGATATGACATGCCAACCAAAACCATTTAGCAACCGATTCCACCAATTTCTTTGTTTTTTTTGTTTGGGTATAGAATCTCACCAATTTCAAGTCGTAGCCAAAGTGATTTGAGGTGACACATAACCAAGAAAATGAATGTGTGTGAATAGGCTTTTCAATCAAGTCGGATACGAGGTAGGTTTGTGTCGAGTTTTAATGAATTCGTGTTAAAAAATATTTTATTAATATTTTATTTATTTATTAATTCATGTCTAACGAGTCATGTCATATTATGTTTCTATTGTATATAAATTATATATATAAACGAGACGTGTCGTGTATTTTTTTAATTAACTTTATACATACTCGATTCATTTATTAATCACATATTTTGTCGGGTGGTTTAAAACAAACATAAACCCTCTAATTTCGTATCGTGTTGTGTTATCGTGTCATATTTTGATACTTTTGTGTGTACAGAGAGAGAGAGGGGTAAGGAGGCTGATATGGATGGAAACTTAATAATGCAACATGGGGGGTCGACATTAGCAGTAGATAAGACTGTGTAATGTGGTGTAGCACTTGTTATTTTTATCAATATCTTCGACTTTTATAGAGTGTTATCTTATTTTTAACTTTCTTTAGTAAAATGTCGATATTTTGGAAAGTGTTATGGTACCGAAATATACTTTTTAATATCATACTTTCACTTTTTAGTTAATAAAAACTCACGTTACGTGCACATTTTCTTTTTTATTTTATATTTTTTCAATCAATAGTTATAGATCATATACTTCAACCCGAAACGTAATAGTACTTCCACGATGCCGTAGACTTACTCTCTTTTTTTATATTACAAGAAGATAAACTCTAGAACACTTTTAGATCAAGAATGATGAGTTTCTGATAATATTAAGAAGGGTGATGATCATTTTTGAAAGCTCGAACTCAAAGTAATGAATCAAATTAATCAAATAAAAGGAACTTCACCAAACAATTTAAAGAAGTATTTTTCTGAATTTCATCTTAGGAATCACCTTTCTCTTATTTTCTAAGACGGTTAGACCAGTTTGAGTGGTAGGTATCTTCTCGATGAGTCAAATTGCACAGAGAATGTCAAGAGTTCAAATTACAATGAATATATGAGTCAAACCGAGTCCTTATAGTAAACTTTATTCAATTAAAAAACTCGATATAAAGATTGATACCTTATAAAACTGATTTGTATATGTAATCGAATAAGTCTTGTACAATAAATCTCTTATCAATCCATTTAATAAACGAGTTGGACTAATAAAACAGATTACGACTAATTAAAATTGGTACTAAAAATCGATTTTCTCACATGGGTTGGGTATGGACCTAGGACTTCACTACGACATCGACCAAAAAAAAAAAAATTGATACCATATGTCCAAAATTTATTAATTGAAAGGATGTTTTTATAACTTTTATAGATTATTTTATAACAAAAAATTTTATCACATTTGTGGATAATTTATTATTTTTTGTGAGTATTTTTATTACTATTTTTCGGTACAAAAAAAAAACTACCATTTTTATACATAGTTTATCATTGTATAAGTATTTTTATTATTATTGTGATAATAATTTTTACCAACAATTCTATCCATCTATGTTGAACTCTTATCATTTTTGTTTTTATTTAAAGCTGTCATCTAATTGGATTATGGGACATAGTGCAAGCTGTCTTGCAGCCACATTTACTGACTCTTGCTGGTTCGTTCCTTCAACCACTACCAAATAACATGCATGGAAAACATATTTTAAATTGCTTACTCTCATAGTCTTGTCATAATAATAAGGAAATATTTTCTTTCAAGTAGAATAAGAAATCCATTAATTAATAGCACTAATAATTATGTGAAGAATAGAAGTCAAAAGGAGCCCGTATATTCTACTTCTATAATTCACTACTATTGTTCATTAAAAATAAGAATGTTACGGAGAGTTTTCAACATTCATTATGTTACACGTGTGTCTAAGAAATTAGTAGCAGAATGTCACACGCTAGGGGTAGCCTGTGTTGTCCACTACCTAACCTAAGTGTGTAACTTGAACGAGTTAACCTAAAATCAACCCAAAAAAATGGGTTGAATTTTTTAAATTTGTGTTAGATTAGGATAAAAAATCTTAAACTCATATTGAATTCGAACTAGGCTGGAGTTGAAACTTCTAAGTTCACGGGTTTAACCCAAGTGCAAACCAAGTTCTTAAAACCCAAATTCAAATTGAGTTCTTATTAAAGCATTTAAAAATAAGGTGTATTATTTAAGCATTAAAATCTATATAATAAAATAGAACGGAGTTTGAATCCAAAAGACAAAGAGAGGTCCAAATCGTTTTGAGACAAAACATAAACACATCTAATGGACAACGTAATCTCAACATAAAAGAAGGTTCAGATCGATTCAGTATTATTGATCCGACGATTATAATTAATCTGCATTCCAACAATACTCAACTACATTCCTTTTATCTCTCATCGTCTCTATTCAAAACATTAGAGAGATTAATTAAGGCTCTATTACATTCCTTTTATCTATCATCATCCTCATTTAAACTATTGGAGAGTTTGACTTAGATAATTGTATATCTATATATATCTATCTACACTAACAATATAGAGGCAATTTTAAATTTTGAAAATTAAAATTAATATTCTTAGTTTTTTTTTTAAAAAAGAGAGAGAATAACAATTAAAATTTAATTGAAATTTAAATATATGATTTAGATATCATCAAAATTTATCTAATCTACTCCTACCCAAATATTATATATGTATAAAAAATTAACTAATTATCACCAATGTAAAAAGTGAAGCTAATTGTCATTTTTATAATTAAAAAATATCAATTATTCACTAACCATCTATTAAATTTATTCAATAAACGATGTTTTAAACATTATTACTAAAATATTAGTATAATAAAACTATTAAACTAAAATCTATGAGACATAGTAAAAAAATTAAAAATCAATTGACACATAATAAAGGATATAATCAATACTCAAATAAAAATAAAAGATAATTTTTCGTAAAAAAAAACAAAATCAAATGAAGATCAATTGAAAGTACTTTCATTTGCAAAAATTCATAATAAAATGAAGGTCATCTGAAGAAAGTCATATTATAATAAAAAAGACTAAATAATTATATATATGTGTATAACTTTTAGAATATATATATATCATATTTTTTATAAAAAAATTGAGGATGAGCCCGTGTTCACTTTCGCCCCTGTGTAACTCTGTCCAAGTATGTCATCCTATATATATATATATATATCATATTTTTTATAAAAAAATTGAGGATGGACTCGTGTTCACTCTCGCCCCTGTGTAACTCTGTCCAAGTATGTCATCTTATATCTATCTATCTATCTATATCTATATGATTCTAATTGAAATTTTATTTCTTTTACATCTCTTTTTCTTACACACACTCTCATTTCTCATATAATTTTATCTTCTGAGAGTTTGGCTTGGACGACTATATATATATATCTAATACCCATTAATACCCTAATCTCTCTCTATATCATATTCTCATCTATCGTAAGTTTATCATATCTCTCATATAACTCTCTCTCTATACACCCACCAACACACATATGTCAATATCGACTATTACAAAAAAAAAGAAGATATTTTTTAGGAATAATAATTAAATATATAAATTGTGTACAAATTGATATTTGTTAGGGGTCGTGTTTTCAAAGAAGTTTTGTCAAAATTTTTAAAAAAATAGTGTTTTTAAATTAATTTTGATTTGTATAACTAAAGAAAATAATAAAAAAATAAAATATTTTTGAAATATTTATATTGCATAACCGGTGATCGAGGTTTTTTGAGTTGCTTAGTGCCTTCAGGTACGTGTTATTACTAGTATATAAATAAAATGCTACGCAATAAAATAATGTGTTACTCACCCTCATCAAAAATCTTTTATAGTACTAAAGTGAGTGGAAGTTCCCTTGTTGAACAGATGCAAGATGTTGAATAAAGAACAAAAGTAGATGTTTAAGTTAGAATCTCACATCAGTTGCAACACACAAAAGGTATCTCTCTCCTTTTGTATATAAAGAAGACAAACTCTATGTGTCTTGTGTCTCTAATGGACTTGGTTTTCAATGGCCTTTGTGAGTTTAATAGGAATAGAGTTTAAGGTATTAACATTTAGGAACATGAATCCAACTCAAAAATTGAACTTGATTTAATAATTTGGGATCACACCAAGCTTGAGCGGGCAATAGTCGAATTGAGGTATATTGAAGGTTGAGTTTGTGTTGGACTTGAGTCAAGAATTTTGTTAACTTAGGTTAAGTTTGAGTTGGCCTCTTAACCCCCCAACCCAACTCCGGCTCGTCGACATTGCCCCATTCCTGTTATTGGCCCGCACTTGAATATTGACTCTCTATTTTTTCTTTTTCTTTTTTTTTTAATTCTATACATGTTTATTATTTTACCGTTGTTCATTTAGATATTGAATAATCCAAAGGAGGAAAATGTGAACTTTCAGACAAAATCAATTTAATTTTGAGTAATGTTACAAAAATTTTAAAAATTAATTTAAAAATCAAACTTGATGATATGATTGGAGATTCATGTTGGAGATGGTTATGATGATAACATCTACCGTTGCAAAGACAAATAGGCAAATGCACAGAGGACTAGAGGATGCAGAGGCGAAGAGGCAGGGTTGGGAACTCACGTTGGAGATGGACGTGATATTAACGTCCATTATCACGAAGACGAAGAGGCACAAGCGAAAACGAAGAGGTAGAGACAAAGACTATTTAGGGCAAAATGTCTAAAAAAGGCCAAAACTCAGATATTTATACTAAACTAAATGAATCGTCCGATTTCATTAAACTCGTCCAGGTTGAACGGTTCAACGATTTTTTACCCAGTTCAATGGGTTTTATTCTGCGTTTGATGCACAAAGAATCTGGTTGCTAAACTGGTTCGAGTTTAGGCATCGATTCACCAAGTTAACCCAATCGGGCTAGATCGGATTTTAAAACACTAACTGTGAATTTCAGTATTTATTAGAACCCCACTGCCCATTCAATAGTAGTAATTCATTAAGTCAAATTTTTAAATCAATTTTTTAAGTTTATTTATTATTTTCTTTTAATTTTGGACCTTATTCCCCTATTCTCTAAAAACCAAACACAATCTTAATATTTTGGGCAAAATTATTCACCTTCTTTTTAGATTCAAAATATGATTGCCTAGCCAAAAAATTATATACATAATTTTCACATTTATAGAGAGAAAAAAGTAAAACACCTAAATCAAAACAGTTAGTATAAAACTTATATTAAATTTGAGAGCAAAAATTTTAGTTTTAACTATACAAGCTGGGTTATATTCGATTATAAATAAGTCAAATATGAACCAACTAAAAAGTTTCTAATAATATTCTAATTGCCACTGCTATTTCCCCTCCTCTTTTCATATTTTTCTAACTTTAAATGGTAACATTATGAAACAAAATAAAAATAAAAACACAGTTATGAAAAAAGAAGCTCGGTTAGCCGACCCGAGTGAAGCCGCGTCTCATGATGAAAAGCGGTTGAATTGGGTGGTAAAAGTGTAAAATGGAAAATTTGGTAGGGCACAACCGGAAAAGTACATATACAGGAGCTCATTAATAATTGTGAAGATTTTCAGGTAGCCGGTAAAAAATCACAAATAACGTGAGAAGAATAATTCAATTTAGTAATAAAATTATAATTGAAGTAATTCACGATTTATCATAAAATATTATGATGGAATATAGGGTAAGTGATGGTTAAGGATGTGAAGTCCAGTGAATGCACGGTGCCAATGGCATTTTGGGTATTTTGTCGATATATATTATGCAACACATCATTTGCATGATACGTAAGGTTTGGGATAAGTCTTTATACTTTGACGTAAAGATATAGTTTAGTGACTCGAATTAATTCTGATACCTTGCGTAAAGTGTCGAGTTTTTTTTGATATCAGAGTGTTTTCCAATGACCCTTGTAATGGGTCTAGATCTATCATTTTCTATTGTGGGCCTATGAAAAATAATTTTGAGAAAGGAAGCCCAAACAGGTAATGAGTTCCTTCTGAAATGATGAGAAATTCCTCAGCCTGCCTAACATTTTGATTGCTACTTGAGAGGAGAAGGTTGATATTTGAGGTTTCATGACCAAACTAATTTCCTTGGAATTCATTCACTGTAAATCTAAAAGGCAGGTATGGTAAACGAGTCGAACGAACGAGTTCAAGTTCAAACCTGACGAATTCATTTTTCAAAACGAGCTTAAAAGTGTTTAAGTTCGGCTCATTTTTTTTAAACAAGCGAGATTAAGTCAAGTTCAAAATGAGCAGAATCGGAGTCGAGCTCAAGTAATTCATCTATTTTATATAAAAATAAGTTGAATTTTGCGAATTCAAGTCTAATACAGTTTGAATTTATATGACCTATTTTTTAAACGAGCTTAAAAATTGTTTAAGCACGACTCAAACTCCAAACAAGTTGAATTCAAGCAGAACCCGAATAACTCGGATTGTTTACCATGCTACTCACAAGTGAATCGACAAGAAAAGTAACTATAGGGTGTAATGAGGCTATCAAGAAGGAAATGTATATTTCGTAAAAAAAATAAAAAATGGGCCTGTCATTTTTTGGGGCATTAGTAAAGTTGGTATATGCATCGACATTTTCTAACTAATAACTAAATGCTACTCGACCATCTTAAAGTACCCGACTAATCCTCTGAGACACAGGCAGTTCTCTTGTTCTACATAAATGGAGTAATTACGAGGATAATAAAGTATGTGGGCTTCACTAGTTGTGTATTATTCATCTAAAACTCTAGCTTTACTTGGAGGTTGGGCCTAGCCAGCCTCACCAACTTTTTTTGGGCTGAAGGCAGATCTTCATGAGGATTGGATCCGGAGGGTTCAAACTCGTTTACCACATCACATGTATGTGACAAATTTGTTTTTTCTCTCCCAATCTCTCGTCACATTCTTCAAAGGCACAATGAGATTAACGATGTGTGTTTGGGATGACTTATTAAATTTAAAAAATATTTTTTTAATAAATTTTTATTAAAAGTGTTTTTTTATAAACATTTTTATTAAATAAGTATTGTTTGAATATTTAAAATTTTAAATACTTAACAATCCATATAGAATTACATAACAGTGACTAGACTTATCAACGCATCGAATTTAGATTGAATTTTGAATGATTAAAATTTGAATTTAATTTTAAAAATTTGATTCGATTATTTAATGAATTTTATTTTCATGATCCATATTTAAATTTGTTAACAATCCGAATAACTTAATTTAACTAAAATTTAATAAATTGAATCTAAATTTCAACTAAATTTTTTCAAATAATCACTTAATTTCTCTAATATTTATATAGAAATATAAACATATTTTAAATCGAGTATAGATATATTTAAATCAAAATCAGTGAAATATAAAATAACAAATTCAAATTTTAATTTAAGTTTGAATTATTAATTAAAAATATTAATCCATATGTAAATATATCAAATTCAAATTTAAGTCATATTCGAATAAAACATTCGATCCATGGAGAATACATAGCCGGACAATGTCTAGTCAGCAGAAGCATCAAAATGCCAAATCCTTATCCACATTCCACGCCTTTATTGGATCATCATCTCGTCAACTCTTAGCCCACTGCGTCAACTCTCCGCAACAATGTAAAACTACAGTCCAACACCTACATACCCAGCTCTCTCTCTCTCACACACACACGGACTCTGGAATGGCTTCCTCTGTTCCTCTTCTGTTCTCTTCCTTCATTTTCCTCATCACTTCGACTTTTGCTCAGACTCCTGATTTCCCACTTAGTGTCTTCCTTCAAGTGACCAAAGATGTTTCAACCCACCAGTATTTGACCCACTTAAACATGGGCACACCCCCTGTTCCACTCAAGCTTCTTGTTGATCTTGGTGCTCCATTTCTCTGGATAAACTGTGATCAGTCAGGCCTTGGATCATCATCTCACCATCCCATCAAGTGTTGCTCACTCCAGTGCTCAATAGCGAAGGTCAATTGCTGTGCTACACCAGCAGGGCATGACACCAAGAATTGTCTCCTTGACCCAGAAAACACCATCACAAGTAAACCTCTCAATCGAATTGTGTCATAGTTATGTTTAGGACTTGATTATGGTACCAAACAGATACGTCTAAAATGTATTATTTTTGTGAATATTTTATTATTTTTCTGTGTATTTTTAGAAAAAAAAATTATTATTTTTTGTGAGTGATTTATTAATTTTGTGAATATTTTTATTATTGTTATAGTAACTATTTTTACTATTATTTTTTTTTTGCACGATAAAACTATGTAGAGATATCATTTACTTAGAATAAATGTGATTACAATTAAAAGATAATAAAGCCTTAAGCTCGAGAGGGAGAGAGGGCAGGCAGGGCCCCCAATCCAATGGGATTGAGTTGGATGAAACCTTGGCTGTAACCCAATGAGCTGCTCGATTAAGAGCTCTAAGCTTGTATAAAAAACGTAAATTAAGAACCTTAGAGAAGTGCTGGATATCACCAATAAAAGTACCTATCTCCCATGGTGGCACAACTTCAGTCGAACTCAACTTAATAAGCTCTAGATTATCAGTTGCAATTTTTCACTTGTATGTATATTTTTATCACTTTTTTTGTAATTATTTTTACTATTTTTCTTAGGTACAAAAAAAATAATCACTTTTATCGGTATTTTTTATCATTTTTGTGGGTAGCTATTTTTACAATTTTTCTTAAGTAAAAAGATTAACACTTTTATAGGTGTTTTTTTTTATGAAGTATTTTTATCAATGTTATAACTATTTTTTATCACTTTTATTTTTCTAGTAGTAATAAAAATGTTCACAACTTTGATAAATAACGGCACAATATGATACCAAATCTTTTTTTCCGGTATTATAGTCAACTCCTTGTGTTTAAGTCGTGTAGTATTTGACTTGTCATTTCAGTTTGTATCGTGCCCTGGCCGATAATCTTGCTACTAACAAAGAAAAAAAATTGAAAAATATGTATTTTCATTTTACAGTATCAACTAAATTGATCTATTTATTATTTTCGGGTTCGGTGTTTGTTTTAATGGCTGAAATTGACACCCCTAAATTAACAGGAGTGGTCACATCAGGGGAATTAGCAGAAGACACCATAGCAGTTGAACTTGCAGATTGGCATAGGATTGGCTATCCTTCAGTAGCTACCATTCATCACTTCCTCTTCTCATGTGCACCTACACAACTTCTAAGAGGCCTTGCCTCTGGTGTCAAAGGTATATTAGGCCTTGCAAAGACCAGAATTGCATTGCCTTCACAACTTGCTAACACATTTGACTTCCAAAAGAAATTTGCAATCTGCCTATCCTCATCAGATGGTGCCATTTTTGCCGGTGGTGGTCCTTATGTCTCGCTTTCCGGCACCGACATTTCGAGGACACTAGTTTACACACCCTTTGTTTCAAACCAAGATCATAGGTTGGAAGAGTATTTCATCAATGTGAAGTCCATTAGAATTAAGGGCAAGCGATTATCGTTTAATTCATCCTTGTTATCGGTGGACCAACAAGGCCGTGGAGGGACAAAAATAAGTACAACTGTTCCTTACACTACATTTGAGAGCACAATCTATGAGACATTTACTAGAGCTTATATCATGGCTGCTAGTTCTATGAACATGACTAGGGTGGCACCAGTAGCACCATTTGGGGTCTGTTTTAACTCGAAAACAATCGATAACACGCTGGTCGGGGCGGCTGTGCCAGTGATTGATCTTGTGTTGCAAAGTGAGATGGTCAGGTGGAAGATATATGGGAGGAACTCAATGGTGATGGTGAGTGATGAGGTGATGTGCTTGGGGTTCTTGGATGGTGGGTTGAGTCCAAAAACTTCAATTGTCATAGGGGGATACCAATTAGAGGACAATCTTTTGGAGTTTGACTTGAGAACTTCTATGCTTGGTTTTAGTTCATCATTGTTGATGAGGCAAACAAGTTGCTCTGACTTCAAATTGACTTCCTCTAGGTTCAGTGAGTCAATTTGATTATTTTCTTGCACTCACATACGAAAAAGTACCTCGAGAAAAACTAAAAAATCATCGTAGATCTTATCGCTAACATTGTACAGTTTCCTCAGATTAATTATCAGATGTTGGCCAAAGGAAATGATCAAGATCATCTTCAGTGCAAAGTGATGGGTTATTGATCTAAGGTTATGAAAATATTGATGATAGATTCCCCAATTTTGTATGTTTTGTTTTATGCAAGTAGTCTTTGAAATCCAAATGAGCAGTGTAATATAAGGCAAATTCCTTTTGTGAAGTGTATGTTTTGGGCAGTTGAATAGAATGGCCTCCATATTTGAATACCACTACACCCACATCAATGGCATGAGGCTTGAGAGCAGGAAGGAATATTGTTATCTTTTTCTTGTTCTTTTTTTATGGTTCAAATGGCCAGGAGGTCCGAATTAATTTACGTGTAATTTGATTAATTCTCTCTTTGGTTTTGTCAAAGACAGGCTTTCTGTACTGGGATTAAAATATTTATAAGAGACATGAATAATCCTTTATGAATTGACTTTAAAAAATTATCAAGATTCGAACTCATGACATTTAAATTTATATTAAACTCTATAAAAAACTAAGTTTGATTTTATTTGGTGACCCTATCATTCTCTGTTATTAGATTGACAAAATATCTTATTATTTGTTAGAACTCAATATGAATTTATTCAATTTATTGACTATGATCTATCATATTATTAAATAAAATCATAAAATTAAGTACAAAAAATATTTCCCAAATAGTTAAAGATTGGAGCCTTAAGATCATAATAAGTGATAAGCTCTTTTTTTTTTTGTTTTTTGGAGAGAGAGAGAGAGAGAGAGAGACCTAACACACTGTGGTATCAAATGCAGAAAAAGCTGAAAGCTAGTCAGAGAGTCCACAATCTACAAGTTCCCTTGAAATGTAGTCAGACTGAGACAAACTTGGCGCCCCTCCGCAGCACATAAAAAAAGTACAACATGTAGGGGCACAACCCCAATACATTACATCTGTCTTTGGGAAGACCCTGTTTATGAGACCCACAAAAAATATGAATATCATATTGAATTATAAATTTTAGACTGATTTTTTGTTGATTTAATAATCAAGGGCAGCCTCAGATTTTTTGGGGCCTAAAATGAAAATAGTAAATGAGATTTTTTATTTTTAATATTAATAATAAATTTAATTTTTAATTTTAATAAATACAAAAATATTAATTAAAATTTTATATTTAAACTTTTGTTATTATATTTGAACTTGATTGTAGAAAGGGAAAAAATGATTGAAAAAGTTATGATGGTAATTTTAAACTTAATTTTTTTGGGGAATAAGACTAAATTTTTTAATAGCTTTGGTATTACTGTTAGTTTTTTTTTTCTTTTTTTTTTAAATAATAAATTTTAGGATCTTTTAATTTTACGGCTAAATTAAAATGTTCAATCTATTTGAGTTGAAATCTTTTGTTTAGGCATGAATTTAAATTTTTTATTTGGACTATTACTGCACACTTATAAATTATGGGACTTTCCTTGAAGTGAGGCTTTAATTTTTTTTTATTAGGCTTGTGTTTTTATAAAACATTTTTTCAGTATAAATGAATTTAATTTTTTTTACATGAACCATTTATTCTTCAACAGAATATATTATTTTACCTTGTCGTTTGGGGCATTCAAGCATTCATGATGGAAGATCAGAGGACCAAGCATTAGACACAAAATTGTTCCAATGTAGGAGAAAAGTAATATTCCCTCTGGATTATTTGAAGTTGGCAATGAGAAGTTTACTGTTAATGGATGAACTTCAAAACGGTAGTTGCATTCTTGAATTCATTCTTGAAGACTGACATTTCTTTCTCTCCAAAGCGTATAGACAGAACTGGAAAGGCTGAGTTTGAGCACAATGAATTTGAGGGATTTCCCTTTCCACTACTTGGAGGCTAAGTGGATAGCTGATAACCAACATGGGCGGAACCAAGAGACCATAGAATGACTAAGCACCTTGTTCCATATTTCACTTGTGAAAGGGCAATCAAAAAACAAATGGTTGATGCATTCCTTTGTTGGTCTACAAAGCACACATGTCGTATTAATGTTTTGCATATAAGTCTTGATTCGATCATTCGTTCCAAACTTCCCATGAAAAGCAATCCAGAGAACAAAAGACATCCTAGGGATGTATTGAGGATACCATACAAGCCCATGCCAAGGAGCCTTAGGACCAAAGGTATAAATAGATTTCCATACTGAATGAGCTGTATAATGACCACTAGGATCAGGGAGCCATTTAATTCTATCAGCATGCAGAGAGTTGGGATTATTGGACGACATAGAATTGAGAATTTGTAGCAGCTCTGGAGTACCTCAAGAAGACCATGCCCAGCAGGTACCATTAACAATGGTTTCTACCTTTGTGGTAGATGGCAGATTTGCAAGTTCACTGATTCTCTCCGACCGTTTAAGAAGAAGACGCACATGCGTGTGCCAATTATCATGCCACAAGTGTGTTGCTTTACCATCTCTAATATTGTGAAGAAGCAATGGCCTAGCTGTGTACCTGAGTTTCAAGAGTTTCCTCCAATTCCATGAACAAATCTGAGGTGGTCTACCTTCCCAAAAAGATTTCATCTTGAGATAGTTTACTCTGATCCAGTTAGCCCAAAGATTTTCCTTGTCATAGATAATGTACTAGATGTACCTCAACATTAGAGCTTTGTTCCAGCTATGAAGATCTTTTAGCCCAAGGCCACCTTCCTCTTTTGATTTAATGACAGTCTCCCAAGCCACCTTAGAGGCTCCTTTTTTTTGCTCGTTGCAGACCATAGGAAAGTTAGTAACTGCTCAACTCTTTTCAGAACACTCTTGGGAAGGATCAAATGGCTTAACCAGTAGCTTTGCATATTGCATAGAACAGATTTCACAAGTTGAAGCCTACCTGCATAAGAGAGAAACCTGTTACTCCAATTTTTTATTCTAGCTTCAGTTTTGTCCAATAGAATTGCACAATCTCTTGGCCTCAGCTTAGTTGAAATGAGTGGGATACCCGAGTACTTGACAGGAAACTGTCCCAACTGAAATCCAAGGCAACAAATAATTTGGTCCCTTTGTGTCTCAAGGATCCCAGAAATAAAGATTTGGCTCTAAACTGCATTTGCACTCAAACCAGACAGGGATTGGAACTTATCCAGTGCTTTTTTACCACAGCAACTGAGGGAAGAGAGTCATGATAAAAGAGGAAAAGGTCATCTACAAGGCACAAATTTACCACCTTTTGTCCCTTACATCTCCAGTGGTACTTAAAAGAATCTGAAGCAGCAATTTCAGCTTTAAGAATGTAAGTAAGAGCTTCCATGATGAGGACAAAAAGATATGGGGAAAAAGGGTTGCCCTATCTAATACCCCTTCTGTTAGGAAAAAAACCAACTAACTCCCCACTAAGGTTGATACTAAATCTAGGTGTTGTGATGCAAGCTTGGATCCAAGAAATCATATTAGATGGAAAGTTAAATCTCCTAAGAGTGAGGATCATAAAATCCCAATCAACCATGTCAAAAGCTTTCGTTAGATCAACCTTTATTGCACATCTAGGCGATCCCATATCCTTGTGATAATTCCTCATAAGTTCTTGTGTAAGGAGAATGTTATCCCCTATCCTTCTTTCGGGTACAAAAGCTGATTGATTATGGGAAACAATATCAGATAGCACCTCCTTAATTCTAGAAGCTATAACCTTGGAGATGATTTTATAAAGAGTGTTGCAACATGAAATTGGTTTAAAGTCTTCAATCTTAGAAGGGTTAGGGACTTTAGGAACTAACAAAAGGATGACGTTATTTAGGTCTTTCAACAATTGACCTCTAGTGAAGAATTCCAAGACTATTGCACAAATATCTTCACCAATAGTAGGCCAAGCAGCTCTATAAAAATGTCCATTAAACCCATTAGGACTTGGGGAATTGTTAGGGTGAATAGAAAAAGTAGCTCTCTTGATCTCATCCTTAGTGACAGGAATAGAAAAATGCAATACTTGGTCATCTAAAAGTTGTCTCTCCATGGAAGGTTATGAAGCTCCCTATACCTGTATTGTGCACATGAAGAACTATTGCCAAGAATGGATTGGAAATGATAGATTACAATTTGCAGGATCTCCTCAAGCTCATTGGATGTAGTCCCATCTACTCTGATGATAGATAGAGTTTTGTCTCTGTTTCTTCTAGAATTGATGGTTTTGAAGAAAAAAACAGAATTCTGATCTCCATCTTTAAGCCACTGAACTCTTGATTTTTACTTTAGAAATGATTCCTCATTTTTTGCTGCAATAATATAATCTTGGAGGAGTTGTTTCTCAAGAAATCTCAGGGCTGCATTCATAGGAAAAGAGCCTAAAAGCCTTTGACATTTGTCAAGCTCCATCTTAGAGGCTTGAACCCTTATGGTAACATTCTCACTTTGGGGTTTGGTTAGATCCTTGAAAGCCTGTTTAAGCATTTTCAGCTTTGTGAAAACTTGGAATTAAAGAGTGCCCAAAACTGATTTGGTCCATATGTTAGAGACAATTTGCTGTAAGTCATCTCTATGAGTGAGGTGGTTATAAAATTTGAATGGACATTTCCTAATTTTCCTAAACACACCCATTCTGAGAATGCCTAGACTGTGATCTGATAGACCAAGTGGGAGAAATTCAGCCATAGCTTTTGGGAAGAGTTGATTCCAAGCATCATTAATCAAGATTCAGTCAAGTTTCCTTACCACACACTGTCCAGGATTCCTATTATTTGACCAAGTGTAAAGAAGACCTGTGAATCTAAGGTCACTTAGATTTGCACCTTGAATACAATTGTCAAAATCATACATAGACTGATTACAGTTGTTAGCATCCCCAAGGTCTCCTGAAGGTTTTTGATTGCATTAAAATCACCCAATAAAGCCCATATCCATACCTTTGAATAATCTTGTATCCGAATAAACATGGTGTTGCACTATTTGAATCTAATTTACTTTCACAATTTGTTGATTGATTCATTTTCTTGAGTTAATGGATCCCATTATTAGATTGAGTCCACATCCAACAACTTTGTAACTAACACTCATAGAACCAAATGATCCACTCTAGTAACATGATAGAAGTTTGATCCCAACATACATTAACTCTAAAACATGCAAGAGAAAGCAAACAATTTAATCTCACTCTCACTCTCTCTCTCCCCCTCTCCCCTCTCCCTCTCCCCCTCTCACTCTCTTTTTCTCTCATGTTTGTTTGGTTTATAGTTTCATTTTGCTATTTGTTTCGTGGTGTGATGCATAAAATTCAATATGCCGCCTTAAACTATTGGAAAACAAGAGAGACACAAATTCCAAGGTAGCCCGATGAAAAACAGGGATGAGTTGTAAACTCAGATATTTTGAGTTCAAAACTTAACAATTCTAACAATTCTCTCGAGCTTAAATGATGAGGAGTTTAGTCGAGATGCACTTAAATTAGTCCAGATATCCTTAATCATAATACCAAAGAAAAAAAAAACAAGAGGGACACTCTAGGTGCAAGGTTAACCAAATCTTAAAGTGTTGGGGAGAAGTGGTCAACCCTTTTTTTCTTTTCTTTAAAACAGGACACTGAAGAAGCATGACCAACTGTTTTGTACTCTTAGGGACCAACACAAAAATTGTGTTCAAGTTACCCAACATCAACTGCTTAATTTGTGAACATCAACTGTATGAATAAACAAACAAATCTCCAACATTACAACCTCCTCTTAGGCAATACACATTTATACATCCAAAAAGAGTGCCAAAAAATAAAAAAAGATGATAGGAACTTAATTTTTCGATTTGAGAGATTGACTTAAAAATCTTTTTTCCCCCTTTTTCTGATCTTTAAAGACGAGACATCTTCGACCCGAAACTTAATTTTCCATCAAGAGAAGGTTGATCATGAAACCCTTGTTTAAGGATCAACCATTTCCTGATGTTTCAAACGATACATCAACAAATGATCAATCTAAATATGATCAAGAGATGGGTTCTACTTCTAATACAATGTCAAGGAACAGAGAAGTGTTGATGAAGAACTCGGGTTTTCACTGTTTTCCCATTGGAATGGATCTTCTTACTCTTGTTCGAATGGTAAGAGATGATGATTACCAGTAGTTCACTATCTCTCTTAAGCAAGTTTAATGGATTTGGTATTCAGCATGGTATTATATGTTGGTATTATAGGTTTCAGTAGTCCAATAAGGTGAGTAGCGATAGCGTCAATCCGCACTGCCTGAGTTTGAGTCTCTGACTTCGTAGACTTGGGTTTTACTTAGAACTGTCAAGGGGTCGTGTCCCATTATATTTTTAAGTCGTGTAAGTTAATTTGTTTAACCCATACCCTACTTATTTATAACCTCGTATAGTCAAATTCATGTTGTATCAAGTATATATCATGTACAAGTCTGGTTAGTCGGATTCATATCGGTTCATTCTATTTGACACGTTTAGCTAGTCTAGCGGGTCCAATTATTTACATTCCAAGCCCACTAAGACTAGATCAAAACGCTAAAATTCATGTCGGATGCAATGTGCAGGTTGTGGCAGAGGCAGTGGGAAGTTTCATATTGATGTTCTGTATATGTGGGATCATAGCCAGCATGCAGCTGATGGGAGGCCAAGTAGGACTGTTGGAATATGCCACCACAGCTGCTTTGACAGTGGTTGTTGTGGTTTTCTCTATTGGCTCAATCTCTGGAGCTCATGTTAATCCTGCTGTCACCATAGCTTTTGCAACTGTTGGTCCATTTCCATGGTCCAAGGTACTTAAAACGATTCTCACTTCAAAATTTTGTTTTGGTTACCTCAAAAACAAAAATGTTTTAAAAACATAATGGAATGAGAAAAGTTTTTGAGACTGAAATGTCTCAAAAACACTCCGAAACATATGAGTTTCAGTATTCAATCGCTTATTTGTTTTGATTTCTATTGAAATGCAAACGTTTCGACTGTACCAAAATTGAAGATGTTGCCTTTTTGTGTTTTGCAAGGTTCCACTTTATGTATTGGCACAAGTGGGAGGTTGTGTGTTGGCTACGTATGTGGGAAAGTTAGTGTATGGCATAAAATCAGAGCTTATGGCTACCAGACCACTCCATGGATGCTCTGCTGCTTTCTGGGTGGAACTCATTGCCACTTTCATTGTTGTGTTCCTAGCTGCATCCTTGTCAAATGAAACTCAATCCGTATGTTAAAATAACAATTTAATTTGTGCTTTAACCTAAGTGTAGCCATTAAATAATAGAGGCGTAACGTGGGCGAGCCAAGCTGGGTCCAAAGTGAAATATATGGGCTTAGGCGTCTAGCATTCGGGTTATGTTTGAAAAAAGAAAATTCTTAACCCAACTTGAATTAAGACAAGATTCGCGTAGAGGTCTAAGGTTTGGGGGACCAAACTCAAACTAAATTTGGATATGTGAATTGGGGTTCAACCCAAGTTGAATCAAAACTTCGGCCTGAATTTGTAAAATTCAAGAATCACCTCAACCTCAAATCAAACTTGTGTAACTCGAGAATCAAATCCGATTCGATTAGAATTTTAGCTCAGATTTTGCAACCCAATTTCAACCCGAGTTCCAAGTTTTAGGCCAATATTTGAATTGAAGGGTTTGGATTGGGTAACTAGTCCAAGTTGCCCACCTAATCAAATTAGGACAAATCTTCCAAATACTAGATGTAAAAATCTCTTAAAATGACATTAAACTGTTCTTTCAGCTACATTACGTTGCACCACTTTTGGAATAGAAAAAAATATCGGGTGTAACCGCTACACCATGTCAATAGTCTGTAAGCGAGTCCTACTAAAATTCATAACCGCCCAACCGTATAATACATAATCACCTCCGAGTTGACCTCATTATATCTATTTTGTTGTTTTCTTATTAGATGGTTGACTTGGATGAGGCTTTTTTACAGGTAGGGCAGTTGTCTGGGTTTGTTGTTGGAGTAGCCATTGGACTAGGAGTGCTGATCTGTGGGTGAGAACAGACTCTTTCTACACCTGAACAAATGCTAGTCTCTTCTTTGCTTGTTTATTCATTTAGTCTTTTTCATTCTCCATTACAGGCCTGTTTCAGGAGGGTCAATGAACCCAGCAAGGTCATTAGGGCCTGCAATAGTTTCATGGAAGTTTGATCACCTTTGGATCTATCTCACAGCACCAACTATAGGAGCCATTGGAGGTGCCCTCTTGTACCGTGTTCTTCGTCTTCAAGGATGGTCTTGTAAATCTACCACCCCCAATCCAAATGCCCGTGTTCTTGATCACTCTTTGCATTAGATTTCCCGGGGGGAACTTGAGAGTTTTCAAAAGTTCCCCGGAGAAAAAAGAATGTAATTAGATGTATACGATTGAAAAATCTAACAGTTTTAGTTTGGACTTAAAACCAGATAGTTACTTATAATTTTTCAAAATATGAGTTGGCTATGTATTATCGGAGCAAGTAATTGGATGTAATCACAGTTCAAAGTATTGGCATCTTTCGAGACAATACTGTTACACAATATGTATAAATCTCGAATCTTGTATGACTCGATTAAATTGTCTAAGTTATATCTGAGTTAATCTTGAGTTGTCGAGTTATCGTCATTAAGTCGGTGTTCCACAACGCCACCATATGCCAAAAACTCTCGTGATGTTCAACATTTTTTTTTAGGTCGTATCACCCTATACTACCACAATCAATGTCTCATAACTCTTCGAGTCGATGACCGATAACATAACCTTTAACCACGAATATAATCCTTAATCTACACAAAGTTTTCTAGTAGTCACAATCCATGTGAAAATCCAAAATAATAAGAACCACCCAACAATAAATTTCAGAGTTGAATTTCCAATAGTGTCATGAATTCCCCGCCCACAATTTGGATTGGCAAACATCATCTGGACAACAACCTAGCCCAAACCCTACCCAATCCAAACCAAAGATCCAATAGAATAAGAGCAAATCAACCTTGGCCTATATTGTTTCACTTTAAGGGCAACTTTCCCTCTCAGCATCCATGTAAAACCCTCATGCTCCAAGTCCATCCATAGTGTCGCAGTAACCTTGAAAAGTATTTCTTCTTTTTTGTTGTTTGGAAAAAAAACTGATGATGTCAGAAAATGCTCACCGAGCTCTAGGCACGGGATTGACCGGAGTTGTGCTTCGACCGACCAAAGACAGAATTTGAAACAAGAAGTTAAAAATCGGAGAGGCTTCGGGGTCGATCTTTCGATGTTTAAGTTAAAAAGGAATTGAGGAATGAGAATATCAAATTGGAGTTAGATTGACTTATCTCTGTTGATTTTCGTTCTTTCTTTTTAACGAATGTCCCTCCCTAACACGCAAGGACCATGTAGCTAACACAATAAGCCAACTGGTTATGTGAAGATATCTATGTATTTCTCTATCACTGTAATCACTTTCATTTTTGGAAGAAAAAAAAGAGAGGATGTGGTTGTCACTTTCGCGAGAAAAGAAAAGAAAATAAGATAGAAGCACTTTGGAGAAGTCATAGTCATGGACAAAGTAGTGGTTGTGGTAAAAAAAAAAGTGGGGAAAATCTCATTTTGTCCCTGAATGATACAAAAATTCTTATTTTGTTCTCGATTGATTAATTTTTTCTCATTGTACCCTTAAAAAAATAAAAAATTTATAATATGGTCCACTGTTTTATTTTTATATTTGGTCGTTCGTCTATTTTGTGTCAAATCAACCAATCAAAAATTATAAAACAAATGAATAATCAAACAAAAAATTAGATGGTGAGTTACATTATAACATTTTTATTTTTTCGAAAAACAATGTAAAAAATAAATTAAATTCTTTTGTATCTTTAAGAGAACAAAGTGGGATTTACCCAAAAACACCTTTCAACCTTTGGTTGAATCAATTTCATTGACTCCGTCACATCCTACTTTTCTTTGTTTGGATTCTTGAATCTTGCACGATATCTCTAGGCCCCATCAAATGATCAATCATCATTCCACTCCTATTCATCTTTACAATGGGACGTTTTAGATTCTTTTTTTTTTTAATAATCAAGAATCATATCAATCCTATAATTTTCGGACATACGGATATTAAGGGTAATTCGTATTTAAAGGCACGATGCAATATGAATAATTTTAACAGAGACGTTGATGACTGTTAAATGAGTCTATTTAAGACTGTCAGATAAATTTATTAAAATTTATCTTGTTTTATATTATAGATGTACAATCACCTATAAATCATAAATATCGAATTAATATAAAGTCTCTAAAAGAAAACTCAAAGTTAAGATCTCTGCCGAGTTAATTTTGGGTTTAAGTTATTTCATGCAATTGTTATCCATTCCTCTTTCTTTTTTTTTTTTTTTTTTTTTTCTAATTCTATTTTCTAAAGTTGTCTGAATGTTTACATTAACGTGGTACAATTTACATCGGCAATGGGCAAACAAACTCCTCAATCATATAAATCAGAATTTAATTGATTTATTTATTTTAATGGGTGATACAAGTTCTCTCCACAGTCACGTTCTCTTAATTGAGACGTAAGAACTCACACTAGCCAATAAACAAACAAACTAGTATAATAAGAAATTCAAACGAGGTAAATGGAAAGATCCCTCAAACGTATGAACTAAATTTTGCATTATCATAATCTCTTTGATGTGAAATACAAAATTTATTCATACAAATAAGGAAAGATTCAATCAAGTTGAGTTGAGTTCAGAACTCACACAAAAGGCCATCTGTGTGCATGTGTTAAAAAGTAATGGTGTTAAAAGTGCCGGGTGGCTTATTTCATGTCGAATTGATTTAGAATTTGTATCAAAAATTTTAAAATTTAAATATAATATATTTAATAATAGTGTCAAGATATGTAAACATTAACCTAACCTGACTATTGAACGGGTTATCCGAATCTGACATGTTTAATAAACATATTGTTTTCAGGTTAATGTACATGTTATTTTAACCTATTTAGTATACATAACATAGACCTATTTAACATATATAACTTGTTTTCACACCTGTTCATTATCATTAAATAAAACATTTAATTATTCATTTAAAATTTCAAATAATTTTTTTACAAATAACATATCACTTCTCATCAATAAAATTAACTAAAATACATTCAAGTTTCCACCCAAAAATTAAAGCAAGAACTATATAAGTATACTGTCATAATAATGTTATGAACAATATTGACAATTATCATAGTAGAAGTAAAAACTAATAAGTAATAATATTAAAACCACTTTAATCATACATAATAGACAAGCAATACTACCATAAATGGGTTTCCAATGGATTTGGGTTGGATTCGTATCCGAATAATGTCAACTCGCTTAAAATATACAGGTTAATCAGGTTGACCTAATTTTGACATGAATCTGACATGATTTTTTTCGTGTTTAAACGTGTTGACCCGTTTTAACTCATTAACTCGTTTAATTTCGTGTCCAACCTGTTAATTTTGTGTTTGATTCGTATCATGTTAACGTGTCGTATCGAAAATTGACAACACTAGTTAAAAGAGTAAAAAAAAAAAAAAATGTTGGCAGGCAAGAGTAAAGTTGGTTGGATATGTGGAATTCACTAACTCTACCAAACATTCAATATATAAAATTTTGACACATCATTTAGAATATAAAATTTAATAAATAAATTTAGGCAGCACAATTTTATCCTAAATTAGCAAATTTAGGCTATTGAGTGCAGTTGATAAAGACTTATTGGTGAGAAATAATCAATGAAAAGTCGATAGTTTTACATAAATATTTAGTTCCAAATTAAGAAAAATTATCAAATAAGTATTATTTTTTCCTAGAAACATCTATTAAGTCTTATCATTTTTGTTTTATATCAATGAGGTCCTATTTTTAATATTTTGTTTCAATTAAGTCTTAATTTCATTATATTCTAATTTTTTCCTTACCATTTAGTTATCAAAACTCTTTTATCTCTTATATTTTTAAAATCAATTAGTAGAATATTGCAGATTTTACATCAATATTCATTTAAGTTAATTCTTATCAAAACCATATTCTATTAATTTATATGGATTTAAAATGATTAAGTTAGACATTTATTTTTGTTGTTGTGTTTGAATCATTAACGACACTAAAATGAAATTAATCGACAAATATTATTGATGTAATTTTTTTTAACATTTCTTCTTTTATTAAATAGTCTACAAATATTGTCTCGTATTTTAAGATTAGGTACTCTAATGGGATAAGAAAATATGAGCTTTTTTTTTATCCTACCATGAAATTTATGTTAGTTGAGCTATGAAAGGGATTTGGTAATTAAAGGGTAATGCTAAAATTGGAATATAACGGAATTTAGGACTTAATTGAAATAAAATATCAAGAATAGGACTTTATTGATATAAAATAAAAACGATAGGACTTAATAAATTTTGTGGGAAAAAGTAATACTTATTAGTAATTTTTCCTACAAATTAGGATAAAATACACTTTTGGTCTCTAAAGTTTTAAATTTGTATCTATATGGTCCAATCCCAAATATCATCATAAAATCATTGATAGTTTTGTTCATGTGCCAATCACATAATTCCTAATGTTGTATATATTTAGTCCCTAAAGTTCTTAATTTGTATCTATTTGATTCCTAAAGTACTTAATTTGTATCTATTTGGTCCCAGACTCCCAGTGATTGGCACGTTATCGGAGTTGTTAACGATTTTATGACGGACGTTTAAAATTGGATTAGAAAGACATAAATTAGAAATTTCAGAGACCAATAGATACAATTGACAGATTGAGAATCAAATAGACACTGCGCACATTCTTTGAGGACTAAAAAAATATTTTTTCTTAGAAATTAATTACTACTAATTAACTATCAATAAATGGGGAGCACACTATATCTATCTTCTCGCATTATTAATGGGAAAGATATAGATGTGCCAAAACAAAATAAAGAGTATGATGGTGTTTGTAAGGGAGAGATCATAATAGACAAGATGAGGACCACCCCATCTTATCCATCTTTCATTGAATAAAGATGAGTCACAATTGACAAGTTCCCATACCATGGGCCACTGCCATACAATGGGCTCGGCTTTCACTATCAACAACTTGTGAGACTTTATCAATTTTTACATCTTATAACTACATGATTTTATGTTTTTATATTCACTCCCCTTTTAATTTATTTATTTTTATCTTTACACTTAGTTTCCACTTTTTGCCATTTGCCCAACACATCCTCTCCATTATATTCCACACTAAGGGAGAGAAAAAAGTTATAAAATATAGTAAAAATACTCAACAATGTGTAACTATATAAGTTATTTTTGATTTTTTTTTCCTTTTTTTCTTAACTATATAAGTTGCATCATATGTCATGCACATTCAAAATTCAAATTTACCTATGAAGGAGCGATGAGAATTTGGATCAGTAGTTTGGATTCAGCTCTCTCTCTCTTTCTCCCGCCCCACCTTGCCCTGCCCCAAAAAAAAAATACCCAAAAAATAATTTTGAACAAATGCTAAAAAGAAACACTGTCATACATTAAAAAAAAAATGTTACTTTCAATTATCTTCCCTAATTCCAATTTTTAAGCATTGCCAAAGAAGTCTTTGATTCCAAAAAGTCAATTGGTATATATCTACTAAATATTTTTTCTCCTTGGTACAAGTCATGACTAGGAATGACATCAAGGGGGGAAGAATTCTTAACTTTAAGATAAGATATCACTCAGCATTCAGAATATTTTGGCTGCTTGTCTCCTATAAAGTTGTAGAAATGTCTAACAAAAGTATATATTTTTCATTTAGTACTTGTTTGTAACATGGGCATTCATGGTTAGATCCATAAACAGCTGCTGAGACTTGTTATCATAACAAAGAAAAACATGGGCACAGCCACAGTTTTGGCTGTTTAAAAGGTTGGATCCTACCAATCATGCCCAAAAAAAAATGCTCACTAACTCCACATAACATAAAAAAAAAATTAAAAAATCAACATTTAAAAAAATAGTAGTCTTTAAGACATTTGTACACAGTGATGAAGTCACGATAAAAAAAAGTCAAGACACCCGTAGCAAAATTAAAAAAAAGCCATGTTAAGATTTTCATGAAATTTTGAGAAGTTATTTGGTTTGGCCCTCTTTTTTTGGATCTTGTATAGTTTTCTTTTTCTTTGAATCGGCCATCTTACTTCAAAATTTTTGACTTCATCCTCATATATATGTACAATACAATTGAAAAGGAACTTGTGAAGTTAGTGAATTGTAGTAGTTAATAAATTGATTTTCCAAATTCGAGTCTTAAAAAGATTGTACACATTTCAAATATACTTACCAGTAACTATTAGTTCAAGATGGATGATTGTGATGACTCTCGATCCAAATAGGTAATTCAAGTGGTAATAAAGACGATCTATAAATTCAGACATTTTAAATTCGAATCTTAGTAATCCCTTGAAATCAAGCAATAAAAAATTTATTTCTCATAAATACTCTAATTCTGACGTTGATGTTTTACTTTTGAGCGGAATAGGAAGAACATTAGACAAGATGCATGTAAACAAATCTAGACACCCTGACCAAAAATAAAATAAAATTGTGACGACTCTCTAACTACACTTGAAAAGCAACCAAACAAGATTCGATAACCAAATCACATCTTTTTACATCCCCTCTGTGCTATTAAGTAACATGTCCTTAGGAGTGCAATTGGGATAGGTTGGACGGGTTGAATGGTCAATTCTAATTTAACCCTAGTTCTAGGTATATAATTCTCAATTTTAATCCAAATCTTAATCCTATCTCAACTCGAGCTATTCAACTTGAGTATTGTCTCAGTTTAAATTACGCGAGCTCATGTTGAATTCGGGTTATGTAATTCGACCAAATTTTGGGTTAGAATTTGAGTTGGGTTCGAGTTATGTAATTTGGGCTGATTTCGAGTTAGAATTCGAGTTGAATTCATTTAAGCCCAAAATTAACATGTTCTAAACCTAGTAGATACTACATAGTATTCACTTAAAGTAATAATCAACAACTTCAATCAAATATTTAATATAATGATCATAGCATGTAAATCAATATTAATATAAAAACATAGAAGTCAAATGTTTAACATAAAACTGAACTAGAAAACTGATCCCTAGTGTTTTAACGTATAAGTTATAGTATTATATTAATTTATATATTTATTTCTAAATATGTTTGAGTTGAGCTCGATTTAAAATTTTATTTAAGCCCAATTTATATAGTTGGATTAAATCTGATTTAGAATTCGAGTTGAGCCTGATTAATATATTCTGGTTGACTGGTTACCCGAGGTCTTAACCTCAGCACTATCCAAATTTATTTCGTGTTGATTTTTTCTACTCAGACCTAACTCAAGTATTAATAACATCATCTCAAGCCCTATTTTTTCGAATTGAGTTAAAATTGAATTCGGGTTGCTCCACCCAAATTTCACCCCTACGTGTTCTGATGGCTATACCCACAAACAACTACCTAAACTTAAAATTTTAAAGTGTTATTAGGGCCGTCCATGGTTTTGGAGTTATGAAGGTAGGACCCTTCTATTACAATGGAACATCAAGAGTAAAAGAGTTACTTGAGTTTGTTCTCTCACACCTAGATTAGTCTAGCTCATGACTACATTGACCCTCTTTCTAGAACCACAAGCCAAGTAAGACTAATGATAATTAAAACTAATTCTAGACTACTCTATTAACATTATTGCATTAACGAAGCAATCCGATAATAGACAAGGGTGAACTGCTAATCTAATGACAATTATGAATTTTATCAAAAAAAATTAGATTCGGATAACATTATTATACAAAAAATAGCATGTGGGTTTGTTTAATTTTATTCTCATATTCATTTCCTACATGCTCAATACTGACTTTTATCAACATTATTTGTGTTGATATTCATTGTACTTTCGACTTTCTCAGTTGCCTTGTTGCGTGTCATTTTCTCCGCTAAGGACGACGTCATGATCATCTATATAGTCACAATTGAGTTTGAAAATTCTAAGAAACCTTTAGACTAAAATATTCGTTAACACGATACAAAGTTAAAAAATTTAAATTTTTTTTAAGTCATTTGTTATATAAACGAGTAGATATAATATGACACAATTAATAAAACGAATCAGATATAGGAAAAGACAATTAGGTCAGTAAATTAAGTCTCAATAGCATTGCTCAAAAAAAATACACGACAAAATTCGTTTATATATCAGTTATACACAGTTGATATACAACACGACTTCAATATGACACGACTTGTTAGACATAAATTAATATAATAAAAAAGGTATAGGTGATATATGTTTTGACACAAACTCGTTAAAATCCGACATAAACCCATTTTATCTAGATATCTATTTTCTCTCTCTCTCACATCTCTATTGCCAGAAACTAAACTTGGTGGACTTTTACTATTCAAATCTCAAATTGACGATAGTACCATTCATAAAATTTAAAATTTTCAATATGTTTTTCTTTGAATTTTTTTAGATTTTAATCACCCCACTATTTATTGATGGGGACACATTCCAATATGATCAATTTAGTGTTCATGGCATAATTGGCAACAAATACTAAAATTTTAAAATACATGTAAGAATTTTATGGCTTAATTTTTTTTTTCAAGTCAGACATTATTACAAGAAAAAGGGACGAAAAAGTTCGAACATGAAACTGATCATCATTGGATGAATCCCTATAGGCTTGATGAATTGCATGATATTAAATCAAACTTTAACTCTTTTTTGGGTCCCGGTCCATCTTAACTTTATCGAAACACGACCAAGTATCGAATATAACAGTGATACAATATTATTATTGATGACATGATATTATTAATTAATAATAAAATTTTTATTAGGGCCTGTTTGGTATGCGGGACAAGGAGGGATTTGAAAGATGAGTTGAAAATAAATATTCACAAAATTCATCAAACTCATATTTGACAATTACATTTGTAGCCCAAATTATCAAACTTAGCCCGCTTTAAACTCGCAATTTAAACCCATGTTCATGAATTTCATGAGACCTGTTGGGGGGAAGGTGGGCTTCGTACGGAGGTTAAAGGGTTGAACATACAAAATCACATTTATACTGTCATATAATCCATATATCCCAAATAATCAAATATTTATACACCAAATAATCAAATATTAAAATCATAAGAATACAAGAAAATGTATGTATACAAACATAAGTTTGGATTACATTGCTTAATGAGTACAATAATTATTTATATACAAATATATTATTATAATAATAATATATCTGTACGCATACTAAATATACGTATAAACGGAATTGAATGTTAAATCTCATTTTTATAAAAAAGAGATTAGATTTGAAAGAGTTTAAACAACATATTCCAAACCCCTTTCAAAAAATCAATCAAGCAGGGGGAAAGATGAACTCTATTTAGACATATATAGAAGAAGATTGAGAGTTATTTGCATAAATTAGTTAATAATTTTTGTAAAATTCTTTTAATTATTTATTTTATTTATTTTAATATTATTAATTGTTGATATTACGTTGTACTATCGAGAAATATCACCGTTCCAGCTTATCTTTTCTCATCCGGACCCAGTTATCATCGCCCTTGGTGGGTCCCAATCCACATGGCCCCCTTTGTCCGGCCATTGCGTATTTATATCACAAAATATATTATAGAAAAAGAAATTCAAAAATTAAACACAACGTCCAGAAGTTTACTTAAATTATTAATTATACCCCTCATAGGTCCTGAACTTGTACTCCTCCCCTTTTAATCTATTTTGCGATATATCCCTTCTTGAATCAATGGTTAAGAAGATTGACAAGATCTATTGATATCATCCTTTTTATGGCAACTAGGTTCTATTGGTCTTAATCGAGGCTTGGATGTTTCGATGTATAGTTAAGGAACAAGGATAATTATTTAATTCGAGTTATGATAACTGATTTTAAAATTTGAATAAGTAGTTGGCATAAACTTAAATATTTTATAATAAAAAACAAAAAAAAATGAACAAAGATAATTTGAAAAATCAAGGATTCCATTAATAATGTTGGATGATAAAATCTATACAATTGAAGTAAACCCTAATTTAGATGTGAGTGTAACTTTCCCTAAGAAAAATAACACTTTGAAACTATGAGGGCACGTCGTACAATTGAAGTAAACTCTGATGGAAATGAGTGTAATTTTCACTACGAAAAATCGCCAAACATGACAATAATACCCTCGCCCATCTGTTTATAAATTTCAGGCCCATTCTCGTTCCATTTCCACTTTGATAGGCCTCACCATTGTAGACACGAAGAGACATAAAGCGTATAGATTCGTATATAGAGAGAGAGAAAGAGTGTGTTTGTGTGTGTGAGAGAGAGAGAGAGAGACAACTATGTTGGGTGTGTTCAGCAGCTCGATAATGTCTCCGCCGGACGAGCTGGTTGCCGCCGGCAGCCGGACTCCGTCGCCGAAGATCACGGCGGAGGCGCTGGTGAACCGGTTTGTCGGAACTAACGCTTCGGCGGTGACCGTACAGATCGGCGCGAACGTCCAATTGGCTTACACTCACCACAACGAGTCGGCTTCACAGCCCAGGTATTATATATATATGATCAAAATTGATGATCAGAACCAAAAACCACCTAAACAACGTCGTTTTTGTTGCCTTCTCGGTTCTCGCTTTGAAAAAACTGTGTGCTAGAAATGGCATCCATACCAGATAAATTTTGTTTAAATGATCTCAACCGTCTGATCATCTTTTGATGCGGTTGGGATGGATAGTCTGTTGATCGGACGGTCAAGAGCAACTGATATTGCGAATTTTACAGAAAGAATTAAGCAAATTAAAATAATACTAATTAAAGCAAACAAAACTGAAGAACTAACACTGTTTTGCTTGATTACAATTTTTATTAGTTTTTTTTTTGTAAGTTGAGTGAGATCTCATATTTGAATCCAAAAAAGAGGTGGTTGGAACATCTCATAATCTTCTTGGGATAGCTTGCTCTAGGTGTTCCAATTTCAACTTTCTCATTAAGGTCTGAAAGCAGTGCAGCGAGTTATTGTCGGTTTTTGCACGGAGATTTCTCGTAAGAGATTGTGATAACAACTGCCACGACGACGAACCTAAAACAATCATAGGGTCAGAAAAAAGGTTCGCCAAACACCCGACTTATCTCTCTAAAACTTAAGCCGATATAAGTTTAGAGGGTAAAGTACAGTGTTTTTTTTTTTTTTCTCAGTTTTAACTCTATTTATTTGTTTTAGAAGTATTCATATTTGTATAAGGATAGACTTGACATTTATTGACATGCGTCCTTTTTCACGCATAGTAAATGTTCCTAGCGTAAATTATTATGCCTTTAATGATCGGATGACAAGACAAGTGTTGGGGTTATGCTAAACACTTATGGGTATCTTTGGATACTTAAGTTTCTCTAATCGACATCTAACATCTATTTTCGAGCGTTCAATGTTCAAGGAATAGTACCTCGAAATAAGTCGAGAAAATAAGTTTGGCGCAATAGCCATTAATATTCTGTAATCATAATTGCAAGTTTGGATATCGAGGATACAATCAATAGTACTATCTCAGTCACTTCGCCATAAATTTACTGTTAAGTCAGTCTTAAATTGTGGTGTCAATCCGTGTATTCAACTCTTCTGAACCATTACTCTTCGGCGCCTTTTGGGCTTCATAACAACTACATCTTTATATGTGTCAATTTGGGAGCTGCTAGCTTTCCTAGAGTCCCATCAATATTTATTCGTATTTAATGAGTCTTTATCTTATCGGGTTCATCTTCTGTATTAGTTGTGTTGTATTAGGTTTACCAATTTATAAAAAAAGTGACTAAAAAAGATTTGTGCTCTAATCTCGGGTGATAGTAACGGTTCATATTATATTTTGACTCTCTTAACAATAATATTATTTTAACTTAATTTACTAATATAATTCATTATCAAATTTAGGAATCCTAGAATTGTGTCTATGTTTGAAAAACTATGGATTTTCAAAATTGGGAATTTTTTCTATGATAATCATTCACGCTTGAAACACATTTTAATTCTCAATTCAAATTTTGTAATAGAGTTTCGAATTTTTTTTTCTTTTTTTTTAAATGATTATCAATCAATGGTTATGATTGGTTCTATTGGAGGGGGCCATGGGAGTGCGAGTGAACTTATGGGCGACATAAACAATGTATTTTTGGGGGTTCAGTGGTCATTTTCCTTTCTGCCACGTACGTTTGTCACGAACTCTCTTCAACCCGTAGCCGTGTCTTATGCCCATACACATGGCAGATTTATAGAACTAGAAATTAGAGAAAGGAAAAAGAGTGAATGACACCATTCATTGCTTTTTCTTACAAATTTTTTAATATCTTATTTTTTAAATACAATTATTTACATATACTTAATTTTAAGTTTTTAAATTAAAATTGTGTGCACAATTTTCTTAAAATGGAGCATACTATTATATTTTTGTTTGACTAAGAGTATAATGTAAAATTTTCATTAGTGTAAATTAAGAATGCGAAGATCTTTGAGTGTGAATTAGTTCATTAGTAAGAACAAACTGTCCAAGTCAAACTCGTTCCTATCAGCCGATTTCTACCATCCCGATAGTTAGGCCGATAATTGAGTCGCATGTCAATTAAAAAATTGTTAGCTCAACGATTTTACATATAAAAAAATTGAGTTTTGCAAGCTTGAGCCAAATGAGTTTAAAAAATTGTTCAAACTCGGCTCGTTTCAAAACGAACTGTGGCCGAAACGAGTCGAGCCCGAGTAACTCGGTTCAATTATCAAACTTATCAGCAGCGGATGAATTTTTGGGACTCAATATTTCATTGACTGTAATTTGTATTTATTTGTTAATGATAAATCATCCGAGAATTCAAATCCTTATTTCTCTAGATGGTCAATGGTTGTTTAGGCTACTGTCATTTTCTCGGTGGGTCACTCTATCACCCTACTTTTCTTTGGTCTCATTGTTTGGTATGAAAATTTATTCCTTCACCCCTGCCCCTGGTCTGTGTAAATGCAACTTCAATCATGGGGTCCTGCAAGATTCTTATCTTTATCCAACCATCTGTGGCCCTACCTCCCAATATCATAATCTGTTTGGTTCTATCGTTGTGCTTTCAATTTTTAACACGACTCTGTATATTTCTTGTATCAAATAAACAACAGGACTCCCATAAGGCTCATGGTATTCCATTTTGTAGTTGAGGGTGGTTGGAAGGTTTGACAATGTTATTGTGCACTAAAAGTTAAGAAACCAAATGTTCTAATAGAATATCATAAAAAAAAACTTGGCGTGATATCATGATTTTAGTTGCTTAAATTTATGATTTCTATGGATGGTAGAACAACTTTTTGTTTAAGTGTGTTTGATAATCTGAAAACATAGCCTGTTAGTATAGGTCAATTGGGAAAACTTCAGGTTACCATCTAGATTTTACAATCAATTCTCACAAGGGACCTTGATTTACCTGATGCAGCGGCAGAATTTATAATATAACTAAGAACCCAAAGGTGCATGATTGAGATGGTAATCCATCATAAATAAAAATCGAAAAAATAACCATATCATAGCCATTTAGCACAATTTGTTAGATAATTAATCCTAAACATTGATTGATTCAAGTCATTCTAGGCTGCCTATCCTTTATTGCAAGCAGAATACTAGGTCTGGAAAAAACTGATGCTAATTTGTCTATCTGGAATTGAATGATCACTGATTATTAAACCGAACTTGGGTGATTGGAATGGCAGATCATTTGCAGTTAAGGATGAGATATTCTGCTTGTTCGAGGGAGCACTTGACAACTTGGGGAGTCTGAAGCAACAATATGGTCTTGCCAAGTCTGCAAACGAGGCGGTGTTGGTCATTGAGGCTTACAAGGCTCTCCGAGATCGGGCACCTTACCCTCCTAACCATGTTGTTGGACACCTTGAGGGGAACTTTGCCTTTGTTGTTTTTGACAAGTCCACTTCTACCTTGTTTGTGGCCACTGTAAGTGATTCCACCAGCCATTTCCTCATTGATGGTTTTATTGCTTTAGTTGATCTTTACCAACAATTGGGTTGGTATTGTTGTGACAGGATCAGTTTGGTAAGGTACCCCTGTATTGGGGAATCACTGCTGATGGGTATGTGGCATTTGCTGATGATGCTGATTTGCTTAAAGGGGCTTGTGGCAAGTCACTTGCTTCTTTCCCACAAGGTGGGTTGGCAAATCACTTTGTTGCTTTGGTCAAATAAATTGACAATTGTAATATACATCTTATTATCAATTGTTCCCATTTCAACACACTAGTTGCATAATGACTTGTAACGACGTGGACATGAAGAACTAAATCAAATCACTTTAATATTTTTTTTTTATTGTAATTCTTACTCTTGGTTGACAATGGTGCCACTATGTTTTGCAGGATGTTTCTTCTCGACGGCAATTGGAGAACTGAGAAGCTACGAGAATCCTAAGAACAAGATCACTGCTGTTCCTGCCACCGAGGAGGAAATCTGGGGAGCCAAATTCATGGTAACATGATGTTTTAGTCTATGCATACAATCCTTGACATCCAATGTTCAGGTCCCAGTGCAATTAGATTCATTCAGGGGCCATCATCTTTTAACCTGTCTGAATCATACATTCATATTATGAAAATTAGCCATAGGAAATTCCCAACTCAACACAGACTTATCCCAACTACTTGGAAGTAGCTACGTCAATCTTGTTCTTACATTGTACACTATTAAAGTCAATATTTTCTGTTAAAGCACAAACTGAGGATATCAAAAACAAATCTTGGGGAAAAAACTATATTGATATTTTTTGGAAAAGACTTGTTTTTTTTATGGTTCCAACAATGGTGTGCTTTACTGTAGAGGGTTTTGAACTGTATGACATGGATGAGATGATGACCCAAAATTGGTACCAAAAAAGAAAGCAAAGTTGTATACTGAACAAACATATGTAGATAGGATAGGAAGGTTCAAGAAGATTTTTGATTGATATTTGTGGCAATAAACCTATACCAGCTTTGAATAAATGCACTTTGAGCCACATATTCCTATACTACTGCTGAGTTGTAAAGTTGGTGGATAATATTTCAGGTGGAAGGGCCAGCTGTTCTTGCAGCCACAAAGTAGAACACCATCTTTTCTGTAAAAATTGAGAGGTCTTCATCTTCATCTTCATCTTCATCTTCATCAATGGTGTGGCATGAGTGGCGGGACCATGTAAAGAAGTGGAGGAGAGCTGGTTGGTGTCTATTACTAAAAATGAGAGAGTGGTTTGGTTGTTTTGTTTCCCTGTTATAATTTGCTTTCTGACAAGTTCATGAGCATCAATCAATGTACAGCCTTGAGCTCTCTGTCTTAATAAAAGCTTGGACTTTGGATCGCAGTTTGAAATTACATAAATACCCGTTAATCATTCATATCTCAACTTTTCTATTGATATGCATAGACCCATGAATCTATCTGTCTATATAGTTCCTGTTCATGAATTTACGACAAATTATTCATGTCTCCACGATAATGGAGAAGGATTCACACTCTCAATCAAATCAATAATTTATTTTAAAAGTGAAAGATAATTGGATAGGCATATTATAGACATATAAAGTCAGCTCTTAATAGTTTTTATGACCAAATAATGTGATCGATAGATTAATTTTTTTTTCAATGTTGATTTTGTGTTGGATAGTCCAATGGGGTGTAAGAGCTAAATTGCATAATATTTGGAAGAGAGAGAGAAAGAGAGAGAGAGACCTGATCGATTTAAATTTTAGGGCAAATTAGCCCAAAATAGAACTTTTATGCTAGTCATTTTTGAACCGCCTGATTTTCATAAAATCACCCCATTTTGATGATTTCTTCAAAAAGTCAGATGATTTTTTGGTTTAACAACGGTTTAAGTGCATAAACAACCCAATAACTTATCCAGACCAACAAAGAGTCCGATTCACCGATTTATCGTTTGAACTAGTTGATTCGATCTGATCCGATTCTGATTACATGTTTTGGGTAGGGGGTGCAACTTGGGCGGGCAAACCCGATCGTAATCTGAAAAAATTAGGCTTTGGGCTAAAGTTTCTAATACTTGAGTTGGGTTTGGGTCAAAAAATTTTAATTCGAATTCAATTTGAGCGGGTCTCAGGTTGACCCCTCGGGTTACCGAGTTGAACCCGAATCAACCCGAATATTTATAACCATATAAATACATTTTTAAATCTATGATTAATCTATTTTGAAGTCCTCGGTTAATCTGTTCTAAAGTCTTCATTGTGCGCCTCCCTCACTCACTATTTAAGCAGTGAACTCTATGTTTGTACAAGGATTCTAGTTGTGTTTATTTGCGTTCTGTATGGTTGTAGTTGCATTATCTCAAACATTGAGTTCTAAATAATATAATTTTTATGTTAAAAGTTTGATTGACGTTATTAGTTGTTAATTTATGTGAATATTATGTAATATATGTATCAGGTTTAGAACAACAAGTCTATTTTGGACTTGATCTGAATTCAACCCGTAAAATAGCTCAAAATCATTAATCTGAATTCAACCTGAGCTCGCCCGAATTAAACTCGGGCAGTGCTCAGATTGAGTTGCTCAACCAGAGGTAAGGTTAAAGTTAGAGTTGAAGATTATATATATAAGATTAGACTAGAGTTGACTGTCCAACCCTCCCGAGTTGCACCCTAATTTTGGGAGAGAACTAAAAACTTCCGATGGCAACAAAAAGTTGCAAATCCAAGGTGATTGGGCCGAGAGGAATTGTGAGCTTAATCTCTTGCATTCTAGAAGGAACTTCTAGCCCACACTTCATGTACTCTGTATAGAATATGCTTCTGTCATAAACAAGTCCACTTGGAGTTAGGTCACCCATTTCAAACCTATATTACCATCTCTCATAGTTTATATTTTGTTAATAAAAAATTAGTTAATTAACACTTTATTTGGTATGATGAAAAAATAGGTTAGATTGAGAATATAGAAAGAAAAATGGGATGTGAAGGAAAAAAAAAATTCTATTGACAAGATTTCCTAAAATAAGCCAATTGTTGGCCTTGAGTTTCCATGTCAAACACGCAATTTGTTGATTGACACTAATCAAACTCGTTTTAATTTGCCTTTGCGTGTTGCATTCAAATTATTTTTCACCCTCGACTCCTTAATCGGGCGGATTCCTAAATAGGAAAAGTGGTCTTTTATAAATAGACACAACTGTTGATTACTCCTTTTATACAACCCATTATTCGTGTTGATAGAATCATGCCATTAAAAAATGCAAGTCAAAACTATCCACAAATCAATAGTTTTGTTCTTGTTAACAATTGTCACTTTTAAAATAAGAATCTAGAACCCGTAGGAAGTTGACGAGCTCAAAAGCAACTTTGTAAAGTTGTAAAAAAGCCAAAAAAAATTAATATTTTCTTGTATTATCTCCTTTTTTTTTTTTTTGGGTCACTAGTCGTATAGGGGAGGGGAACTTAGTGAAATTTGAACTTTATACCAGATGGCAAGACGAGAAAGACACTAACATATTCCCTCCTTTTAGTGGTAAATTTTTTCTAATTTATTCAAAGTAAAACCTTATTAAATGTAAAAAAATCTAGACATTGAGGGTTTATTAGTCCTTTATATGATTCTTCTCTTAAATTGATACTAATTGAATGCTTTGCTTTAATGGAGGAAAGGCAACTGAAGAAGCAATTCACACGGTAGATATAAAAAGTTAGTTTGGACTTTGTATATATTCCGATCAGGGTTAATAATTTTTTTTTATCTTTAAAGTATGAATTTTTTGTTAGTTTAATTTTTAATGTATCAATTTAATCACTAAAGTATTCAATTCATGTTATTTTGATTCCTATATAGACGTTAAGTTTTTGACAAAATAATCATGTATTGAGTCCGTGATACGTCTAAAAAAATTATACGTGACCACTTCCGCTAAAAAAATTTAACGGTCTGTTTATGTGGAGATCAAAATTATATAAATTGGCAAATTTGATATATTGAGGACTAAACTGACAAAAAATATATATTTTAAAGACTAAAAGTACTATTAATCCTTAACATTGTAAGTTTAACTCTTATCAATAACCCGTAAATTGACTAAACAAGTGATCACATTCAAACTTCATATTTTTTTAAAAAAAATAAAAACTAGTAAAGTAGCACCGCATAAATAAGTATGTCAATAGATCAAACTTTGATCTGAATTTCAGTAGTTGGATATGAATTGATATTTTTTACCAATAATTCAAACTCTGAATTTGAATTTACTATCTTATATTTCATGGATTCAAATTTAAATATATTTATATTTGATCCAATATTATGACCCGCTTTAATAAATAAATAAATATATATATATATATATATATATATATATATATATATATATATATATATATATATATATATATATATTAAAGAAATGAAGTGATTATTTAAAGAAAAAAATAGTTGAAATTTAGATGTAGTTTATTAAATTTTAGTTATATTAAATTATTTAGATCGGATCCAATTTTATATTATTAATAAATTCAAACATAGAATACGAAAATAAAATTCTTCGGATAATTAAATCGTATTTAAAAATCAAATTCAAATTCGAATTAATAAAAATTCGATTCAAATTCAATTGTTCTACAAAAAGGGTTGTCGGTCATTTTGATTACTGAGTGGGTTGGAAATTTGAGTTTGAGGAGCCAGACTGGCGCTTTCTTCCTGTTCCGTATATATATAGGTGTATGTATGTATATGACTCAACATGCACTTTTATTCAATTAGCTCTCTCTATTTCGAACCCTAGTCAATCCCTCTCACCCGCTGTTCATAAAGGTTGGATTTTTATGCAATCCCATTTGTATATATTGGAAATTTCTGTAATTTTGAACTAAGTTTCTGATCATTCGATAGGTATTGTGGTAGGATTTTGATCGTTGAACAAGACCAAGAATTCATAGTAAATAGAGCTGTGTCAAGGTATCAATTTTTGTCATATATGTTCATGCATGTGTTTATGTCAGCCAGAAATCCAGAATTATAGCTGTTTATATGTGATTACTAGTTTTTAAACTGTTGTTATTTTGACGTTCCATTAATCTCTCTCTCTCTCTCTCTCTCTCTCTCTCTCTCACACACACACACACATGATATACAATCCCACAAATAATTTGGAGCTAAAATCAAAAGGGTGGTTATTTATGTGATACATCACATATAATTTCAGGTATTTTATTCCCTACAAGTGAACTTCAATAGATAAATTTAGAGTGTGAAGTTCCTCTATGGCAGTTTTTATGTTGGGTGGTGGTAATTTTGTGTCTGTGTACTGTTGAACGAAAGGAAATAGGGGCCATTACCCATCTTGATCCCTGTTGACAAAGAGTGCTGACAAGAATATACTGAATTCAAGGGTTAAATTTGGGGAATGTCTGAAAATTTTGTGTTAGACTATGTACATATGAATCCATCTTCATTGTACGCTTGGATTTCTTGTTTAATTACTTGTGTTCGTGAGAAATATGTTCGCGTGAGCAACATCACTGAGGTGTTGATTTCTTTTCAGATGTTACAGTTCCCGAGTTGGGAGGAAAATCTCCATTGAATTCAACAAATCATGTTTTGTAGATTTATTGAAAATATTTAATGGATTAAAAGTCTCCACACTAAATCTTTGTAAATGTTTTGTAGATTTATCAAGTCTTTCGACTAATCTAAACAAGATAGATGCTCGTAAAGGGTGGCAATTCACACTTTTAAACAGCATGTTGAAATTGCTTGAAGGGGGTTTTCTTTTTGGGTCAATAATCCAAGAGGATTTTAAGAGCTAAGGATTTGGATATTCCTCATAACATACCATATATAGGCTTAAATTATTTGTTTTTATACCTGGATTATCTCCAAGAGGCTATCTGTAATGGGATGAATTTAACTTTTGGTACACTCACTATCAGAAGAAGTAGCATTTTACTGGTTTATATGCATATATTTGGACAATGTTTTTCTGTTTATCTGTTATATAGTTATACCGTTGGGTTTTTGAGAGGCTTAGCAGTGGCCTGATATTTTTTTATGATGAAATGCTTAATGTTATGTTTCATTCTCAAAACCTTATTTTCTTGTTTGTGTTTGACATTCAAAATGTCTGGGGAATATAGATTCCCAGTGATACACTCTTAAAATGGATCATCAAGGGCCTGGACAGCCCCCAGTTACTGGGGTGGTGGGTAGCTCAATTCAGATGCCATACATTGTTGCTCCATATCAAGCTAACCAAATGATTTCTCCCCCTGCATCCGTTGGATCAGTTCCGCCTCCTTCATGTACATCTGGCCTCTCTGCTCCTCCAGCTCAGTTTGGACAACATCAGCTTGCTTATCAGCATGTCCACCAGCAGCAGCAGCAACAGCAATTGCAGCAACAACTCCAGAGTTTTTGGACAAGCCAGTATCAAGACATCGAGCAGACAACTGATTTTAAGAACCATAGCCTTCCATTGGCTAGGATTAAGAAGATTATGAAAGCAGATGAGGATGTTAGAATGATAGCAGCTGAGGCTCCTGTCATATTTGCCAGGGCCTGTGAGATGTTCATCCTTGAGTTGACTCTACGGTCTTGGAATCACACCGAGGAGAACAAAAGGAGGACACTTCAGAAGAATGACATTGCAGCAGCCATCACAAGGACTGATATATTTGATTTCTTGGTTGATATTGTACCGAGGGAAGATTTGAAAGATGAGGTACTTACATCTATCCCAAGAGGGACTCTTCCTGTTGGAGGTCCAACTGAGGGTCTTCCTTACTACTATATGCCACAGCAACATGCTTCGCAGGCTGGAGCTCTGGGGATGTACATGGGGAAGCCTGTGGATCAAGCCCTTTATGGCCAGCAGCCTCATCCTTATATAGGTCAGCAGATGTGGCCTCAGCAACAGCAACCGCCTGAAGATTCTTGAGCAGGGACGGTGTGGCTTGACCATGACCGTGAGTAATGATGTGAGTGTTGATCATCATACTTTCCACATGAAGTTAAATATAGATAGTGCCTTACCCTCCTTGTTGCATCACTCCTAATCCTGTCAAAGAATTGAAAACCAGTGGGAATCGACGAAACCCTTTTTTCTTTCCTTTTCAGCCGACTTGAAAGGTGGTCTCAGTGTACCGCCATACGCACCCAGACATTAGACCAATTGTGACTGGCCCAATCGGTTTAATTTCTAAGAGAAATGCTTTGGTTATTTGAGTTTCTAGGGGACACAAACTAAATCAGAATTTGTTTAACTTTTCTCCTCATTTTTAGCTCTTTTACTGACCATTGCTTTGATGAAATGGCATTTGCAGAAGGGTTTGATGGGGAAGGTTGCTTGAATGTCAATGAACAAGAAAATTTGCCAAAGAGAGTAAAGGCCAAATAGGAGACCTCAAGATGTACATATATGTATGATGAAATTTTTACCACCTTCAGTTCATGGAATGAGGAGTCCATCTTTTATAATTATCACTTTTCTATGTTAGAGAGATGTCACATGATAAGTAGCAGGATGCTTACTCTGTATGTAACCCCAAACACCCCCCCCCCCCCCCCCCCCCCCCCAAAAAAAAAAAAAAAAAAAACACCCACCCACCAAAAAAAATATGAAATTTTAATTCCATCACTACACTTTACTATGTTCTCAACAATTGTCTCATTGGGGAATTGCAGATTCGTAGCTTGTCACAGAAATGCTGAAATGCTAGATATCATAGTTCCCTCCCCAGTCATTGGATGACATGTTGGTTTCTGAGTGTCGCCGTTGACGTCTTAACTATTATTAGTGGCTCATGACTCTAGTAGGAATGCAGATGATTGTGTAATATTGCGGCAACAAATTGTTGTATTTCGTGTATAGTTGCTCGAATCAGCATCAAGTAGATCGATTGCACAGGCTTTTCTGTGTACAACTATATTCTCAATAAGTTAACTCGTCAAAAAGAAAATTAGCCTCTATTACAAGTTGTAAACGCTTCGTCCTCAGGCGTTGCCACAAGTCACTTAATCTGATATTTGTATCAACATTACATAAGACATACAAGATCATCGATCGTTTGTACACACAACGAGGAAGAAAACAAGGGAGCAAGGTAGAAGAATAGGAGTGAAGTTTGGGAGTACAGTTGATTCCACCTGATCCCAATTAACGATGTCGGTTAACTGGACAAATATCCTCCAGACTGCATAAAAAGAAAGCAAATTGCTAGACTGATGAACTATTCTACATGAACATTATTGAGTAAATAGTAATCACTACCTCATTCCCAAGCACTCGATGATATCTCCAGTGAGGGTAGATCTTCTCTTATTCTCAAATGCAAGCAATGCTGCCTTCCTCACCAAAATGGACCCAGCTATGCCCCCCAACATTGTCGGGTTCGACCTCGGTTCCAATTCAGCAACACGCTGACGGGCCCAATATAGGAATACTGCAACACTGGCACCAAAAGAATAATAATGAATTATGATCATCATGCTATATGTAGACAGCTCAACACATCAACCCTATTTTAACCAGTCAAATGTGATTAAGAAAAGATTGCAGCAATTTGTAACTTCAGGCCTTTTTGCTAAAACATAACTAATTAGCTTCTTTTGCAAATCCAACAACTAAGCCTATAGAATTGCTAGAGAGAAAAACAAAAAATACAACTAGAAACCATCTAATAGCATTAGGAACATGCACGCTGTGCAGCATGCGCTATGGAATACATTTCACATAAATGTACAACCGCAACAACCCTATTAAGGTACCCTCTTCCTGCCTCAGTAATGTGGCTCAATGACAACAATGCAATAGTAAAAAACCACACCCCAGTATTTGAAGAAAAGACCCAAGTGAAATAATGCCTCACAATAACAAGCAACAATTAAATTCAGGAAGTCTCAGTAATTTCCATAAACGCACAGAATATACATGACAACATTTTCCCTCACGAAGCTAACTACAGCTAACAGTAGAAAATAATCACTTGCCTTCCAGAAAGTACATCGCCCTGGCCACCACAACGACGGGGAGAACCGTATATGCTCACTGACTTGACTGCATAAACCATAAGAATGTAGTTCAAAATCATAATGGTAAGAGTAACATTACCCTGAAAAGAGACAAGTTATATCATGTTGTTCACACCGCGGTCAAATAGGGGCAAAAACATACTTATTATCGTCATAAATAGAGGTTAGTTTTGATTCAGTGGCCCTAGATCATCTAGTTGTCAGATCTCAATTGCATCCTGTTGGTCGAATCTGGTCACAAGCCAACTGTACTGTTTGTTTGTTTTTCAAAAGATTGCCTACTCTGACAAGCCAACTGTTATGTTGACTTATGGGTCATAGATTCAATATGCTAGATGTTGGAAAACAGGATAACTGAACAATAGAATCATGGAAATGCCATGCAGCCAGCCAATTCATACTGCAATCTCTAGAAAACAGAACCATACATTAATGCCTTCTCCTCATTTATTGCATTTATTTATCAAAATTGCCTCTGAATGTTCTCTCTCTCTTCATCAATGGATTTTGTTCCCCTAGAAAGAGAAAGAGAAGGTTCCAAGTATGGTAAACGTATCAACCCCGAGTCTCGCACCACTCGGCCAAGTCGTCTTCGAGTCAATCCCAAGTTGTTGAGCTATCGTCACCGACTCGGCCTATACGGTTCTATGATGCCACGACATGACCTGAATCTCTCACCATATTCAACTTTTTTCTTTTAGGTCGTACCGCTTGATAGTGCGCCTTGGTCAATGTGTATCTCAGAGCCCTCTAAATCAATGATTAATACTGACCTTAAGCCATGCTCTACCTGGAGGAAAATCCAAGAAGACACTGAAAAAGGTAGTGAAACTGAGAGAAGAAGACAAGTCCCACAGATACAATGAGGTGGATCTTTCTAGAAGAGGATCTGTCTCATTGTTCTCTCTTGTGTAAAGGGCCTCTACTTGTTTAGTGTCTTGTGAGAGTGTTATGTAGCCATGGAATATATTATCTCAGTGACGTTGAAGAAGGTCACTACGACAAAAGATGTCCCACTAAATCAGTGCCACTTGTTTGTCTGCATTTGCGTGAGCATTTAGTCAAGCATATTTGCCTTAATGCCTGCAGCCACAGGTTAAGCTATTGGTCCTACTCCCCTTAAAAGTGTCACATATGCTGGACACCGTCAGGAAATCACAGAAATACCAAAAGGAGTGACCCACACTTTACAACTCAAATTTAAGCAATACCCATCTATTACACAAACAAAAATTAGCAAATGAAACTACTAACCTACAATTACGAGAGAACATGAACCACACACATGAAAAATAGTAATGAATTCAAGCAAGATGATACCTGATTCACCATCACTAATAAGATCAGATTTTCCTTTCCTGAGAATGGTCACACCACCAACCCTGATCAACAAGAGACATTAATCAGCTCATTACACTACATGAGGACTTGATGAGAGGTAAAGGTACATAATGATGCAACTATGTAAGCTAAAGATATTAAAAAGACATCTGGAGGGAATGGTGGACCAAGGGTTCAATGATATACAACTGAAAACTGACCTTTGAAAAAGAGAAGGCTAAAAGGGGAAAAAGATGAACGTAAACAGTGGTTTTAATACAATGTTGTTAGTAAAAGAATTTCAACTCGCAACCACAAGAAGGTATGTTGAAAGCAATGGATTCTGGTGAATCGTTTTTCCAATTAAACTAACTCCTCCACATATTTCATAAACTTCTTCTTACACTACAGGACCAGGCTACTTGCAGTCATTAATGATGACCAACACAAGAGGGCCTCTTTCAGTAATACAACTGTAGATTAAAAGAGGAATACAAACTGAAATATGGTGATTCCCTTGTGAATTACAATGCATCGTCTTACATGTGCATGGTGTACGAATAAACCAGTTCAATCCATTGACACGAGTCTAGCTGAAAACATTAATTATAGCATAAACAGGTTGTAAACCCTCCAAAATGCTCATACTACACAACATGAGTTGAAATAAACACCTTCTATCATTCCACATAGAGCACCAGTTAATGTCATTTATGACAAACACATATAACTGTTTCATACATGCATGAACACAATAATAGCCCACCCCAGATTAAACTAATATATACTTCAGGGTATCTTCTTCCTTTTCTCTCTTTTTTCAAAACTTAGAACACATACTTTTCAGCATTAATCTGGCACTCCTCATATGTGAACTGATCTGGGTACTGAGCCTGTGTGAAAACCTTCTGCAATAGATGTAGCAATCCTCCCAACAGCAAAGTGGTTCTCTCACTTCCACTGCCTATCATTGTGTGTGAAAGGAGGTTTAGTCGTCAACGGTGCTTGTGTCAATTCATCGACAGAAACAGATTCTTTTTGATATACCATAAAACTTGTTTTGGCAGATGCACCATGCCCTCATTCTGCAACCCCCATGCACTCTCCAAACCCCTTTTTCTCTCTTTTTGCTTAGTTGCTTCAGTTCTCCCCTTCCTTCTCACACCAAATCTACACGGGGATGTTCCATTTAATCCCATAACATGTTATCCATCAAAAGTCCAGCGAACATATACTGTCAATGCTTCCATTACTGAAAATTATATATCAAATTTGCTAAAAATATTGGGTTGGGTGCTTCGGAATATTACAGAAACGATCAGTTGACTGCTCAATGCATTGACCATGATGTGAAGGAACTTAATACAGAATTTACCGTTTGGCAAGAGAAAGTAGTTGTTCTGTTCCATCTTGACTATCTACTTCACAATTAAGGACTTTCTCAACAAGGCGCCTATATTCATACACATTTGGAGTAAGGACAGCTAAGGGATATCCACTGACCAGATCAAGACAGTTTGTAACAAGAAAGAGCCCATCCTGGAAAAGACCCACATCACCAGCCAAGAAAGTTTCAGTCAAAAGCATGCTAGTGAATGTGTTGCAAAAATGTTTGTTTGTAGTCTAGTCACATACCCCATCTATTACCATTGGGACATTTGAATGTCTTGCATGCTTCATGATATCACTCACGCAGTCCTGAACAGGTTAGGCAAATATTATAAACGACTACAGCTCACAGTATGAACACCAAACAGGTAGCATGAAATGTTCAACACAAAGAACAAAGATTTTTTTTTCCTGGCAGAAAGGAGCCAATGCAATAGATCTATCTTAGTCAATCGAGCAAATACAGTAACCTACGTGACAATCTATCTTAATCTCCACAGAAAGATTTAGGGTTGAAAAAGCTTGGTTAAAAAAGGCATACCAGAAGAAATGGGTCCCTCCCGAGGCCTGGACCAACAACAAGACAATCGAATCTTTCCATCCACTTATTAACTTCAGCAAGAACCTTAGCTGATATTGATCTTTTGTCCTCATCCCTGAAATAATTTTTTCACAAAATCAGCACCCAATACAGATTATACATTAACTAGTCAAACTTTTAAAAAAAAAAGCGAGTGGCTTTGTTAAAGAAAATAAGTGAAATAGTTAAAGGAATTCACCTAACACTGTAAGATTCTTCCAAAATAGGATGCACAATTAACTCTGGACTATAGCTTTTTATAACTGGAGCTGCATCTTTAGTACAGAATACATGGGATAAATCTGCTCCCTGGGGAGAAAAAGAATAGAATCGAGTCCTTTAAATTTCAAACTACTACGTGATTTGTGATGTAACAACATGGTGTTTTGCTAAAAATAAAAATGGCAATGAACAAAATGCCAACACAAAAGATAGCAAGAAATAGTGTAATTAAGACAAATAAGGCAGAGATTGAGAGAACTAACAATTTTTAAAGCTGAAATGGCAGAGAAGTATGGAGCACCCGTGTATTCACGGCATCCACCAATAACAGCTATCTTGCCTGAATAACAATTTGATTAACGGGAACTTAAGCAGAGCAAAAATACAAAATTAGATATCATAATTATTTACCCAAAAAAATAAAATTTCCATCTAAAGTTAACACACACACACATGGTCGTAGGGGTGTTGAACGAGCAGAGCTTGGGCAAGCTTTGATTTGCTCAACTCAGCTCGTAATTTTTAAGGTCTACTCAAGCTCAGCTTGGGCTTCGATGCTGCGCTTAAAATTTTGTCCAGGCTTGGCTCATTTAAAAACGAGTCATTCGGGCTCAGCTAGTCAAAGCTTGTTCATTATTAATGTGAGCTTGAATATGAGTTTAGGATGAAACTCACATGAGGCAATGGATCATGAGTGTATTGTTGCAATACAGACAATATCCAGCTGGAAAAGGTATATAAATTGAATCCCTACCAAAAATGAAAATTATCGAGCTTATTTGATCCAACCGAATAGCTCAGGCTCGATTTGTATTAAAACAAGGCTAAAATTCTGTTCATATTCTGCTTGTATAAGAAATTGAACGAACTTGAGCGAGCAAAAAATGCTCCACGCACAGTCCGAGTATCTCGTTTCGTTTAAGAGCCCTACACATGGGTCTGTTATTAGAATGGGGTGTTGATCACATAGAAAAATGCTATTTTGAGACTCTAAAACAGGACCTAAACAATTAGTTGTTACATTAAAAGTGGGTCCATCCAACTTTAAATCTCACAACTAAATTAATCAATGGCAATGAATTAGGTCTCTAGATTATGTTAACTAGATCCTAAATTAGGTCCATGTAGCATTTATTCGATTGCAGACGAGTAAAAGTATAATTTCTGAAAATGACTAAAGGACAGAAAGATTGACAGAGCTTACCAGCCTGCCCTTTATGCCGAGTTAAGTCAAGGGTTGGAGTGATTGATCTCAACACGTTGAGAGCATCAGCCTCTATACCAGGTACAGTAGTCATTGTAGAATGTAGCCTGTTCTTGTTCTGACCTACCAAAAACCTTACCAAGCACTGTAGCCTTCTGATTGCAATAGAATAACCCAGCATACAACAAATTCAAAACTGCCTAACAAAATTCAACCCAACCATTCAATTCAAGCTCATTTTTCTTACCCAATTCTCTCTCTCGATCTCTCTCTCTCACACACACTCAAAAGTTCGGATTCTGATTGGATTCGCAAAAGGGTACTTACAAAAACAAGGATCGAGTTTGGGTTCAATGAAATAGGTTGCAGATGAGGAGGATTTCCTGATTATTTCTGAGGCATGGAGACCACTGGAAAGAGAAAGTTTTGATGGTTTCGTTGCAGTGGGAGATATATAATCTGGTACCTCTCAAGAGTAGGTTTTGCCGTGACATCCGCAAGAGTACGAGAATAAAGTATGAAATTACACGTGTCAATGTTGCAGGATACGGCTTGGAGCATCTCTAAACACAGTCTTCCTTTCCTTTCTTTTCGTTTAACTATTTTAGCTTAGCAAACACTAAAAACACTCTTTAAGCCACTCTTTACCTCAACCTCTATTTTCCATTTTTTACTAATAGTTCTCCAAACGTGGAGAGTCATTTAATCTCTTTAAATTTTTTCTCTATTTTTTTTTACTCTCTCTCTCTCTATATATATATATGTTATATTCTCTTCAAATTATTAAAAAGTATTAAAAATTAGATGAAATAATTAACTAAAATAAAGAATGTGATTGAAGTGAATTTATAAAAATGATTAACTAAAATGAATAATATAATATTTAAATATATTTTAATTAACTATTTTGGAGAGGTTGGAAATGTTCTTACTTGTAAAGCAAATCATCAAAGGACTTATCTACTGTTCCCAAAAAGAAAAGGGGGATTAAATATATTTTTGGTCCTTAAATTATGTACTTTGTATCAATTTGGTCTTTAATTTTTTAATTTTGTTAATTTGGTCATTCGACTTCTCAATTTATATCATTTTGGTCCAATAAAAAAGGCAATTAGAATTACTCACGAAGATCATCACTTGCATCTCACATGATCACACTTGACGCACATTCTTTGAAAATTTTAAGGACTAAAATTACACAAACTGTTAACTTGAAGGACCAAAATGATACAATTTATAAACTTGAGGAACTGAAGTGACCCTTTTAAGTGTGGTCACTTGAATATCTCTTAATCAATTTAAGCAGTTGTTTTCAATTGAATCAAAATAACATAAATTTAGAAGTTGAAAGACCAATTTGACACAATTAAAAGTTTTAAAACTAAACTAACACGAAAAACATAATTTGGGGACCAAACATATATTTTACGCCAAAAAAATTGTTATGATACCTCTTGTTATCATTTTTGTAATTATTGTTATTACTAATATGGATATTTTTACCACTATTGTCGTACCAACAAAAATAATAAAAATAATTACTACAATAATGGTAAAAAATCTACAAATATTGTAAATTAGCCAAACAATGGTAATTATTTTTGTATTGAAGAAAATTGGTAAATAGTTATCACGATAAAAATATCCATAAAAGTAATAAATCATCCATAACAGTGATAAATTTTTTAGTTATAAAATAATCTATAAAAATTATAAAAACACCAATTAAAATAGCAAATTTTAAGAGGTACGGCATAAAATTTTTTGTGTCAATACCGTAGTCAAGTCCATTGATCAAATGACTATTATCATATTAAATTTTAATTTTACGAGTTCAAACTCTTTCTTTTTCTCCAAGTATTGTATGACTAAAAAAATATTGTAGAATGCAAGGGGTTGATTATCCACCTCATTAGGATTGGGATTAAGTATATCTTCACTTGGGTTGATTTAGTCGAGAAAGAGATATTAGTCTTTAAATTTTTTATTTATAATTTACACAAACATGACAAGGACATAAAATAATATAACTTAAATATTAAATGACATGACTCTAGTGACACCTTTAATAAAGAGAAGCAGAATAAGTGAAATATCGATAAAATAATGAAGGGTTTGATTTTTTGTGCTTTGAAAAATCAAAAGTTATGGGCTTTGAAAAATCAAAAAGAGTAATGATATGTATTAGTAAAAGGCAAATGTAACATGTATAGAGCTTGTTTCTTAACCCTCAAAGTACTTAAGGGAAGCCGTGCAGTTTGGTATGCAACATGGAAGTGACGAAATCATAATAGAAGGTAACTCTATAAATGTGATGAAGATGATTTCCAATTATAGTGGTGAGTTTGATCCAATGGGTTCTATCTTAGAAGATATAATGAACATTTCTCATGGTTTTCGATTTTTTATCATGTCTATTTTACGACGATTTGATAATAGAGTAACATATCAATTAATGAAAAATGTTTGTTTTATTGATAATTTTGATGTATAGGAAGAGACGATATCTGATTTCTTAGTGTCTCTTCCCCGATTAGATATTCATTTTTAATAAAATTTCAACCGTTTCTTTCAAAAGAAAAATGAAAGTACTTAATCATTAGACATACCCACGTGAGTATCTCTATATCTCATCAATAAAAAATGGTGGATGTTGAAGTACCAAATGCAACCCAGTCTGGAATGGCAAAGGAGGCTTCTTGGAAAACATATTTTTAAGCAACCTCTCAAGCCAATGCATGCACATTGGTCTTTTCAAATTAAACTTGAAGAACATGGAGAAGGGAGGTACCCCAAAAAAATAGGAGTTTTGGGTTTTGGGCATCCCCTAAACATTTAAGGAGGACATAAAACTCAACTGATACGTTTTGTTGTTCATGTTTAGTATAGATATTTCCTCGAACACCTACACAAGACTATTGCAACATTTTTATGTAAAAGGATTACATACTTGCCTTGGGAAGATAATACTATTTAAGGTTTAAAACTGAATACTACAAGTATTTTTTGAATTAAAGTCGTTTAATAATTTAAAACTCTTATCATTTAATATTTTATACACTTTTTAAAAACAAGTTAAAATTTTAAGTAACAAGTCACCTACTTTTCATGTAATGTTGAAAATATTACTCAATAAGAATTTTATCAATTTCTCATAATGATAAATATACCCTTAGGGCTTGTTTAGTTGCCGTATTAGAAATAGATGGATTAGAAAAAATAATTCGGTCTAATACAATACAGATGGACAAAAGACAAGACTAAATATTATATTAAAATAATACGTAATTTTATCTAGTATTTGGTAATACACAACATAAACGTTGGTTAGTAATTATTTAATCTAATTGGCTGTTTGGTTAAGGAATTATTTTATCGTATTAATGTTAAATTAACAAAAATACCCTCAATCAGTGTTTGTTATATTAATGATAGTTTGATTTTATCGGTTAGAGGGTTATAATGGTAAATGTGTAAAATAATACGTTTGAATTGGATTATAATACCACCTCTTTTTGTGATATTAAAATACCTCTATAATGCATGTTTAACATATAAAAAATATACGAGTAGTATATGTTTTTTAAATTAATACGATATCAAATTTATTTACCAAGTAAAGTATTAGACCCGATTAAATAAAAAATAATACAATGCAATATTTAATCCCCTCATAATACGTCTACCAAACGAGCCTTTAATGTATTTTATACTCTTAACTTTTCAATATCTACTATCCACCACCACTACCATCATTGTACCATCGTCACTATCATCATTGTACCACCACCACCACTAGGGGTGGCAATTCTTGCTCAAAACCCACTAACCCGCCCAATTCGTCCATAAATTAATGGGTTGGGTACCTATTTTTATTAATTTGGGTAAAAATAGGTTGGGTACTATTATTTAGTTTAAATTTATGAGTTAAATCAGGTTTAAAATAGGTACCCATTGGATTTTTTCTTAAAAACTAATGAATGATAAATAAACATATCAGCCCACCTCTCCATTTCAGGTATCGATCTGTGAAGCTTGAGAGATCCATAGATTTCAAGCTCTTCAAGTAACCAAGCTCAGGAGTTAAAGGCCCGGACAGGGGTGCAGCTCGTCTGCGGTAAGGGACTTACCGCATGTCATGCGGTTTAATGGAACGACGTCGTTTTATGGCTTTTTTTTTTTTGGGAAAATTATAGAGCAAAGTGATGCCGTTTCCAGTACACCCAAACCAACCCCACATTCGTTCAAAAAAAACTCCCAAATTGAACCAAAACCCTAAACAAGAAGAGAGGTTCTACAACCCCAACACGAAGAATGAGCGGACACATATACATGATAAAGTTTGGGTTTTTATCGATATCATCTGGATGAAATGTCTCAGTAATTCCTAGATAATATGCAATTATTGTTGATTTTTTACTTTTATTTGAGTGATTGTCATAATTACTTTTATCATAAAATGAGTTCTTGGTTACTTGGTACCTTTAAAACCTTTTTGAATAATTGTGTCAAAATTGTTTGGAGAAGATAGTTGGTTAGCAAGCTGAATCCTTGTAATAACATATGCTTGGCCAGTGCCAAGTGAAATCAAGTCCTATTTCGTTTTCAGAAAATCCAGAATACAAAAGGATTATGAGACATATTTTGCAGGAAATGTGTCTTTGATATCTAGACATGGTTTGTTAGACAGAAGTACTAGAATTTTATACTGTCTTGCTTTCAAAATTTACTACTTCTAGTAAGTGTTACCCATTCCGTGAAAATTTTATGAATTGGAATTTCTCTGTAGGCAATTTTTATATGCTTCAGATTTTATATATAGGATTCAAACTATATATCTTTTATGTTTAGAATTTTTAAAATTACTTGAGGTGATATGTGAAATGGAATGGGCTTGTCTCAAGTTCTTTGGAGTTTGGAGAACAAATATAATCCAATCAACTTTGTGAATTTGGTTGTATGCCCTATATTATGTTTAGTGAAAATGCTTGAACAAGCATTAGTGAAAATACTTGAACAAGGCTCAATCACCTTATTTTGGTGATGTTTTTAATGGCAACAATTATGTGGACATTGTTTTCCTAGTTTTTCTCTTATGCCTGATTTTGACCTGTATCCTCCAGCTGCTAAATAAACTCATCTGCATTTTTGACCTTATAACTCAACTGCTACTAACAGCAGCCAAGTAAAAGTTCACATTTCATCAAACACCAGCACCCCATCAGGTATGGAACACTGCATTAGATTTTCTGCACTGTTTGCATCAGATTTTCTACACTCTTTGAATTAATTTTTGCACTATTTGCAACAGAATTTCTGCACTCTTTGCATTAGATTTTCTGCACTCTTTGCATCAGATTTTCTGCATTATATGCTTGATGCTCCAAACATCAAAATGCCAGAAGTTGATTTGATGTTGTATTTGGTGAAATACCATAATTGATTTGCAATATTCTGTGTATGTCCAACAGCTTTCATCCACTATCTGATAGCTTATTCAAGCAATTCTACCTGATTCAAGAATGACATCTTCAAACACGGCAACAAGCAATGAAGATTTAAGATATCGCAATATGTATTGCCCCATTTGTAGCAAAAGAGCGATTATCAAAGTTTCAGAATCTGAAAAAAATCCTGAAAAACTATATTGCAAATGTCCAGATGATTCCAGTCACTTTTTTAAGTGGATGACTCCTATTACTCTCCCCTCCTTGGAAATTAGAAATGAAAAGATAGATGTACGACGAATTGAAGACAATGTACAAAGAATTGAACACAATGTAATGGCATTGAAGTCAAATATGTTTGTAGTCACATTATTAGTGGTGATTATTATATTTGTAATTCTACTGAAGTAGATCTGTAAGAGCAATGATGTACTGATGAAACTTATGTTGTAAATGAAATTATGCGTTTAATTTGAATGAAATTGTGAGTTGTGTATATTATTGTAACTAGGAAGATCATATTCATCAATAAAGATCACATTCATTAAAAAGATCACATTCATCAAAAAAATATCACATTCATTATAAAAAGATTACATTCATCAAAATAATATCACATTCATTAAAAATAAATAGTTTTCAAAAAAATGATCCAAGTAAAAGAAATGGTTCATTAAAAGATCCAACAAACAACTAGTAGCCTTCATCTTCATCCTTATAATTGCTGATCCTCCAAGCATCCTTACAAGTTGAATCCTCCATCAATGAAAAATGATTCAGCATCATTTAAAGAATGAACATGTGTTGAATTAGTCGGAGTACCCTACATTAATGAGAAGGAGTCAGACAAAAAAATTTGTACTATAAGCTTGAGAAGACATCAAACATACCATAACATTTTGTACACTATTTGAAGCTTGAGAAGACATTGAATGACCATATGCTGATGTACACGGGTGACTAAAACCTTGTACCTGAAATAAAAAAATACTTACAATTATGAAGTGAATAAAAATATAAAGTGAATAAAAATATGAAGTGAATTAAAAAAATCTACAATTATATTTATACGATACCGTAGGCATATGTGATGGTCGGGAAGCTCATTTTTTTCTTTTTATTGCTTTGTCTTGCCAAGATTTTAGTCGACCCCAACCCTTATAACCACTTTCTTTTCTTTTTAAACCTTTAACTTGAAGAAGGTTTGTGTCAACATTATCTATTCCACTTGGGTCAACATTTTCATGGATTGAATCATCGCCACCATCACCAATTGATGCATACATACTATCGACTTGTTTGAACAAATCCTCAACACAACATGACACCAATTGATATGTAGGTTGAAGACCAGAGCATCGAGCAGCAAGTTGCACCATTCTAGGACAAAGCTCCCTATAACGTGATGCCACAATTAACTTGGGATTCTCTTCATTTGACATTAAAATGGGGGTTGTTCTACAACTTTTTTTTGCATCTCGTCTCCATCTCTTACATATGTATTGCTCGGGAATTTGCTTAATATTCATCATGTCCAAGACCTTAAGTGCATGGCCACATAATATTCCCTCCATTTCAAACTTTCGATAACAACAATTGACTATCTCTTCATTAGCCCTAACCACAACCAAATACTCTTTATGTTCATCATATAATCGAACCACAAATTGATGTCACCCATCCAACACATCACATGGTGTCGCAATAGCACACTGAAAGATATCATACTCCTCTTGAAACAGGTCAAACATAGTAGGAGTGTACACTTGCCCTGCTTAGACTAACATTGGAGCTCTTTTCAACTTCAATCTAGGTAATTTTTGCCTAGTTTGGTATTCTGAGTCTGACTCCTTATACCGCTTATCATTCATAACTCTTTCAAAATGTACAAAGAACTGAACAATATCATGGTCTAGCTTTAAGTACTTCCGTAAAGCTGCATTCAAGCTCTCACTCAATTGGGTGTTTCTCATTCCCGCAGTGAAAGTCCTCTTCATATACGCATGCCCCTATTTCTCTCGCAATGCCCAAGTGGCTTTAATCCACATATTATCATGCAAATTATATTCTGCAAGCAACAATTTCTAAGCCTCAAATAATTCATGCTCTTCCTCGTATCCATACACACACTCTTTAAATCGAGTAGGAAATTGTGAGCCATCCTTATATATGTTCTCCAAATGTTTCAAAGTATTTTGGCAAAGGTGTCAAGTACATAATTCATGGTATGTCTCTGACATAACTATAGAAATAGTCTTAGCCATCGCTTGATCTTGGTCGGTGAAGATGGTAATAGGATATTTCTCAGACATAGCTTGTAGGAATGTCTCAAACAACCACTGAAATGATGCTGCTGTTTCATCATACAATAATGCAGCTCCAAATAAGACTGTCTCTCTGAAATGATTGAAGCCAGTAAAACAAGCAAAGGGTCAATACTCTTTGTTCGTTCTGAAAGTAGTGTCAAATGAGACAACATCTCCAAAGTTGTCATAATCAATAATCATCACTAGATTCGCCCAAAAAATATTAGTAATATGCTCCTCCGTATCCAATTGCACTCCATAATAGAATGATGGATTTTTCACTGCTTCCGTTTGAAAATATATCAACAAACTACCAGCCTCACCATACCTCAAGTCTCGTTGCCTCCTTTCACGAAGGTAATTCTTTTAGTCTTGACGAGTAAAATCAAGACTTTCTTTTCCTCCAGACTGAGTACTTAAAAGATCATGGGAAGTCTTAAGTGACAATCCACAATCTGCTGTCATATCAATATTAATGTCTTGTGCTGCAATAACCTTTCTTTGGGATGATATCATATGCATACATTCAGCAAGATGCAAAAGATGGTTATGGTTGTCATCCCACTTCACCACAAGAAATTTATCAATTTCTCTATTAAGAGATATGCACATATGAGCTTGGCAATTTGTTCTTGTCTCTGCTCGAGGCTTCCTTATTTGGCACTCTCTTTTATCATGACCCCTTTGACCTTGTTTACAACAAACATATTTTCTGTAAATGACAACGCCATCTTTCAAACTTTTATTCTGAAAATCTTTCCTCACGCTAAATCCCACAGACCCTCCATAACTATTGTAAAATGCATAAGCATCTTCCTCCGTATCAAATTGCATATCAATATGAGGTATATTATCAGTCGCATTAACTCCCAAATCATCCATCATAGTATCCTACAATAAGAAATTTCATTGAAATGACATTAGAGGGAACTTTCAGTCATACATGGAACTAGATGTCATGTACATAAGGTTACATAATTCCTTAAAAAAAAATCATGTCCAAGATAACAGTTCTTTCCAAACATAATAAGTAGTGGCAGGAACTCTTTTTTCTTTTCATTGTTGTGTTGTGTCATCATGTCTGTGTTTTGAATCATTTAAATTATATTTTTTTCAAAATTTGTATAATTTAGATGACGCTAATTGAAAACAATTTCCTACTAGCAGCACTTGAAAATGTTCCAAGAATGTTTTGATTAGAATTACAGTTCTATTTCAATGACAAAGATTCCCAACTCGAGCAATGCAAGAAAAATCAATAAAAAGTGACATAAAAGATTGATCGTTCACGTTGAAATTAGAAAAGTTTATAAAAAATAAATTCCCACAATTTGAATCAATCAACTTTCAGAGATTTCCCATTGTTTAGCTAGCTAAATAAACTATTTATTTTATTTTTTCAGTCGGATAGTTATAGTTTAACATAACACTACTACTTTAACAACTCACATTAACATGGGGGTTGAATTTCACATCAAAAGTTTATACAGAGATCTAGCAACAATATTTTCAAATGACAATTTTTTTGACTAGTCTTTTTTAGTGGAGTTCATGTACTTATTACAACTACTTGCTTTACTTAAAAAATATATGATATTGTCATTTAATCGACATTATATTGTATCATTAATTGCTATATGGTCTGATGGGAATAATTACTAAGGCTAGCTAAGATTGAACTATATGAAAGCTACACCATCCTTTTAAAACCTTCATTACACAATTGAATGTTGAATATACCTTCCTTTTACTTTATCTAATCTAGGTGAAACTGACTGACAATAATGTTAATATATATATTTAACTAATTAGTTGTGTTGTGGCCTACACCACATATGCCCAAATACTTCAAATTCACTGCTGTTTGCTCATGCAAAAGCCGAGGATTTGCATGGAATCAATTTTCTTAGAGTTTAAACTCAAATTTTTTTAAATAGCCACAATGGTTGAAGGCGCAAATAATGGGAATTTTTATTTTTTTTTTGTTCTCAAAACCGATTGACCAAAGCATTCACCTTCTAACTGATGTCAATATATCCTCTTATGTGATTTCATGCTCCCCTGCAATCATGGCAATATATCCTCTGCAATCATGGCAATATATCCTCTTATGTGATTTCATGCTCCCTCCCATTTCTCTACACTACAGGAAGTTACTTTCTAGTTCTACCTGATGCTGACATCTTAATTTGGAGGTTTGTTAGGTGAATAAATACTTCAGCACACAAGAAACAAAAAACTCTAAAGTTTAAGTTGTTACCTATAAACTTCAAAAAACTTAAAGAAGAAGATGCTGGACTGTAGAGTTTGAGCTGGAGAACCACAACCAACGAAGAAAAAGGAGAAGCTGGGAGAACCAGACCCGATAAAGAAGAAGATGGAGAAGTTTGAGCTATGAAAAAGGCGGGAGAACCAGACTGGACGAAGAAGAAGCGGGAGAAAGAAAAGGGAAGGGTCTGATGCTGACCAAAACGACGTCGTTTTGATAAGGGAAAAAAAAAAAGAAGCAAAAACGAAGAACGAAACTGTGTCGTTTCATTAAACCGCAGACGAGTTGCACCTGCCCGGACATAGCATTCATTTTTAGAAAAAAGGTGTCTAGGTTTTGAAGCGTCCCAATCTCCGGTGGAATCTCACCGATAAGTCCACAATTTGCAGCATCAAATCAGATTAGCTGAGATAAGTTTCCGATTTCTGGAGGTATTCCGCCGGAATAGCTGTTATAGTAGCCAATGTAAAGCTGTTGAAGCGTTGAGATATTTCATCGGAGATTTCATCATTCGTCTTCGGCTTGATCATCGATTAACTTTTTTCGTACGTTTTACTTTCCTTTTTTCTGTTATTTTTCTTGCATTCTTTTCATTCCTTCTTGTCTCGATCTCCAGTTCCCTCTTGAGTTCATGTAATTTGTTGTTTTTGATTGTTTTGATCATTTGTTTTTGACCAGTTGTGACATGCTTACAACGTGTTTGCTGAAATGCCCAAAAGCTATTTAGGCATCACAACTGATTGTTTTCTATTTATATATGTGAAGCTAGCTAGCTATAGGCAGAATAGCCTTAACCCATGAGCTTTTCTTGAACTTGTAATCCACAATACCCAAATACAATAGTTTTTAAAGCTACAAATACGGCAACTAGCATTTTCATATGACCTTGGCTAGAATAAGGCAAGCTGCATAAGGATTTCTTACCACTTTCTGCATCATGCAGGCCTTGTGTGTTAGTTTGATGTGAAAGAGACATTTTTTGAGATTTGCTTTGCAGTATATATTTATTCCTCCTCATATTAAATGAGTAGGTATTCTTCCATTGTTTGTTTGTTTGTTTGTTCATTGAAGTAGTGCTCACCTTTTCGATTAAAGATTCTCATGTTTGTGGGTGTAGATTCATATTGAGGCCGCCATGTCTTCAAGAGATAATACAAGGGAAGATAATGTTGATTATGGTGAAGAAAGTTCCGTTACTAGAAAACGAGGTAGAAAGTCTCGCTCAATAGTTTGGGATATTTTTGAAAAATTACCTGTTAATAGTGAGGGGAGACAACAGGCTAGATGTACAAAGTGTGACCAACTGTATATGGCAGACTTAAAGTTCGGAACATCAAATTTGAAACAACATCTCAAAACTTGTTGTCCTGAACATGACACAAATGAGTTGGCGCCACAACTACCTTTTGATCAAGATGCCTATCGAAAGAAGCTTTCTTATGTCATAATCAAGCATAATTACTCCTTTAAGTTTGTGGAACATGAAGGAATTAGAGAGTTGCATAATTTCTTGAATCTAGATGTGAAATCAATCTCAAGAAACACCGCAAAGTTAGACATTTTGAAAGCTTATAAAAGGGAGAAAGAACAACTTAAACATGCATTGGAATTAATTCCAAGTAGGATTTGTTTGACTTCAGATTTATGGACTTCTCTCACCACAGACGGTTATATGACTTTTACTACTCACTATGTGGATGAACATTGGGTACTGCAGAAAAGGATATTAATCTTTCGTCATATACGCCCTCCTCATAATGGACCACTTTTAGCAGAAAAAGTTATTACTTTTCTAAAAGAATGGGCAATTGAGAAAATTTAACTTTTGCAATTTCTTGCTAATATTATAATTAATTGTTTTGAGATTTACAACATTAGAATTTCATGTTATACACTTGTTTTAAGCAGTTCAAGAAGATTCAGATGAGGAGGAGGAACTTGAGATTGACATTGAGAAATTAATTTCTGGATTTGGTGGCTCTTCAAATGATGTGGAATGAATCTTGAAAAGTTGGTGTGGAGCCTAATAATGATACTGAAAATGGATATGTAAGGTTTTTTTGTGATTATTGTGAAATTGGCTCAACTTTTAGTTTAATTTTTACTTTTGGGACTTATAGTATATACAGAAGGTTCGTCAAAGAAAGAAGTGAAGTTTGACACAATATTTGACAATGAATAACATGTAATGTTCTTTTTAAACTTGTCCTAATGTTTGGCTGAGCATGTGTTCCATTTGCTCCGCCCAACTTGTGATTAGTGTGTTTATTTTGGTGTAAGTGTGTGTGTATTTTTGTGTAAAAGTATGTATGTGCATGTATGCATGTATTTTGGTATAGTAGTGTGTGTGTATTTTGGTATAATATTGTGTGTGTGTATTTTGGTGTAGTAGTGTGTGTGTTTATTTTGGTTCAAGTGTGTGTATGTATTTTGGTGTAATAATATATGTGTGTATTTTGGTGTAATAGTATGTATATGCATGTATGCATGTATTTTGGTGTAGCAGTGTGTGTGTATTTTAGTGTAGTAGTGTATGTGTGTATTTTGATGTAATATTTTGTGTGTGTGTATTTTGATATAGTAGTGTGTGTATTTATTTTGGTGTAATTGTGTGTGTGTGTGTGTGATTTATGGGTTAATGAGTTTAACCCAATTCGTTATAAACCTAACCCATTATAACCCATTTACTATATGAGTGAAAAATGAATTGGATTTATTTTAGCCCAATCTAATTTAACTCAATCCATAACTAACTCAATCCACCCATTTGTCACCTCTAATCACCACTATCGCTGTCATTGTCATCACCACCCCTATTACCACTACTAAGTAGTAAGAATAAGGTAATTATGAAGAAATAGTTAAAAAGAAAGATAAAATTAAAATAATAATAATTTTTAAATTTAAGTTTCTTAAAGTTATCAAATATTTTGATTAAATTAAATACTCCAATTTGAGTTGGTACAAAATAGTCTGTAAATTAAAAAATTTAACATTCAATCTTTAAAATTAAACATTCAATTTTCAGTGTTCAACATTAAATTTTATCAAACACACCTAATTTTTGAGCTTTTCTTCACAAACCAAGTTTTGAAATCAAATTAAATAGCCTAAATGACGAAAAAATACTGGATTTAAGGGTGACGAAAAATATAGAATCTATCCCACACTCATTAATGGTGAATAATCCGATAAAAATAATAATTGAGCTTCTTTGTCGGCATAAACAATAACCTTCGCCTCGGATTACTTTATTCTGGTTTCCAAACAACCTCTTAAAAGCCAAACGTGGGACACCATTTTTTAACCGTTGCCTGAACTTTCTTCTTCCATGCGTGGCCACGACCCACCATTCACCAGCCCACGATTTCTGTAGTAAAACAGTTCACTTTCTCCACAAAAAAAAAAAAAATCTGTATAAACAGATTTGAATAAGATTAGTGTAGTCTCGTGTGTATGTGATCTACAAAACTGATTCACCATTTCCAGATTCTTTATATATTTGAAAGCTAATACTAGTTTACCAGTAACCAACCCACCATTGTCATCATTCCATTGGCCCTCTCTCTCTCTGTCTCTCCCCCCAAAAGCAGAAAGGAAAGTTGTGTATATAGTTCTTCCATGAATGCTACCTTGCTTTGTTCACACCCATCTCTTTCTAACTAATCAGACTCTGGAAAAAATAACCCATTACTCATTCACCAAGTAAAGAAACCAAAAGGAGACATGATTCATACCAAACTGGCCATGAATGTTCTCTTGCTTTCACACCACACCTCTGAATCGGTTGTATTTCCTGTTCATATGTGTTTCTCTCTCTAACCCAGATACCCAAAACTAATCCCACGTCCAAATGTCTAACAAGCCATCTGAGCCCGAGTTTGAGACAGTGACTTACATGGACTTGTTCAAGAAAATCAAACGTTTGAGACTCATTGAGCCCTCTTTGGGCATAATTGGCTTCTTTTTTGTTACCGTTTGTGTAATTTTTGGCTTCGTTTACTTGGATTACAGAGCTGTTACAAAAGGGCTTCGGTTCTCCACACAATCAGAGAGGTTATTGTGGTTGAAATTTTATGGTTCTCGTGAGATTAAAAAGGTTGAGTTTTTGAGTGAGAAGGGCAATGGGTGTGATGTGTTTGAAGGTGATTGGGTGTGGGATGAGAGTTATCCTTTGTATCAGTCCAGAGATTGCAGGTTTTTGGATGATGGGTTTAAGTGTTCTGAGAATGGAAGGCCTGATTTGTTCTACACCAAATGGCGTTGGCAACCCAAAGATTGCAACTTGCCCAGGTTTTTACTTGAATTTCATATTGACTTTATTGGAATTAGTGTTTGGTTACTGGGAAAATTTTGTAGCCAGAACTTAAACTGGTATTGTGCTCATAAAATTAGATTTGAACAGCTAAACCTGTCACAATTGTAACACTGGTTCAGTATGGAAATTTTCATAAGGAATTCATTTTTCCCTCGTTTTTGATCGATAACCAAATGGATGGATATATTTTTATGGATTTTTGTGTTGCTTCTATTTTGCAACTTTCTGATTGCTTTTGTCTTGTGTCTTTTTCCTAATTATTATGTGTAATTTTCACATAATTTAGTTACTCACTGTGCTGTAAAAAAGATCAGTTCTTGTGATTTTTCTTCAGAGTTAATCTAGCTACTGCTACTTACTCATCTACAGGATAAAATCTTGCATTGGATCCAAATAATTGAGTCACGAGAGTCGATTTCAAGGATATGATTTGTGAAGTTTGTCAGTTCTTTTCGTAGTTTGTCCTTTTTTTTCTTCTTTTGTTTGGTTCTTTCTTTGTTTCTTTCAATGTCTTTGCCTCTGAATTTATGGATAATGCGGTCAATTCATTTTTAAAAAAAAATCCAATTTTCTCTTGACAACATTGCAGCATCATTTTGTTTGCCATTCAACCACACTATTTGTTAATTGTTGATCCGAGGATTTCAATTGACGGTGGTGATCGGATAATGTTATTCTGTCCGTTACATGTTCTAGCTGTCCAGTTAAGCTGATGGAACAATGAAACAATACAATGATATATGTATGTGGTGTGTGTTTGAGTGTGTGTTTTCTCCGATATTCTCAACCTATGATATTGCCATTTGGGGGATAAAAGAATGAAAAAAGGGGGAACAGCTATTTGAGTATGGTTGGGAACTTAATGAAATAGATTGAAACTTTGTTTAGGGAATCAACAAACTCTTATCTGTTCATTTGCAGGGTATCTTCCTACCTGTAGTCTTGAAATTTTCTGATAACTTTATATGCAATCTTAAAATGTGCATTTTGACAAGAAAAAGAAGAAAATAATTTCGGTAGCTTCCTTTCCCAATTACAAAAACAGATTTGATGCAAAGATGATGCTGGAGAAACTGAGGAACAAAAGGCTAGTGTTTGTTGGAGACTCAATTGGAAGAAACCAGTGGGAGTCCATCCTCTGCATGCTCTCTTCTGCTGTTTCAAATAAGGATGCTATCTATGAAGTGAATGGCAGTCCAATCACAAAGCACAAAGGGTTTCTGGTGTTCAAATTTTTGGAGTACAACTGCACTGTGGAGTACTTCAGGGCTCCATTTCTTGTATTGCAAAGCCGGCCTCCTCCTGGAACTCCATCAAAAATAAAAACTACCTTGAAATTAGATCAGATGGATTGGAGCTCTTCCAAGTGGAGAGATGCAGATGTGCTGGTTTTCAATACAGGACATTGGTGGAACTACGAGAAGACCATAAGAGGGTAATTCGATATTTTAGCATTTCTTTCCTGTTGCCTTTTTTTGCTTTCATCTTTTATATATGAAGTTTTAGGCTAAACTGCTTCAGAAGTTTTAGGCGTTTTCTAAATCATGCTTAGGGGAGGTCAAATACGAAACATTAAATCCTGGATAGTAAGTAATAAAATTATTCTGCTTGTTCCAAGCTTGCAGTGATATTGCCTAAATACAGTTCAAAATGTTGATAATCGATCCTTTTGTGCCTGTAGACATGATGGCTTGCTTTTGGTAAAATTCTTTGTTGTGGGCTAAAATGTCGTGTACCTCTCACGAAGTTTGGCCACTCGTGGGAGAGCATACTGTGGTTTTGTTTGGAAAGAAAATAAAATTGAATTTATCCCTCAATTTTTTTTTCTTTTGGTTGTTGGTGACGGAAGTTTAGCCCTCGACCCTTTTCCTCCTTTTAGCTGCCCTGCTGACATTTTTTAGTTTCATCTCTTAAATTGAGGTGGTATGCTGTCCTAGAAAACACTTAAGACACCCCTTTTTTTGGGCTAATAGTGCTGTTCAATGCACGAGGAAACATCAAACTTTATGCATAGTGAAGAATCGATATATGATGCAAATCATCCACAATAAATAAACTAACTCATCTTGTTCATGGGGTGGCAATAGTACCTCTCTATCCTCTTGTCTCTAGTTTCCAGTATATTTTTGACTTCGGGATTCAACAAACTGTTCAGGGGTTGTTACTTCCAAGAAGGAGCAGAGGTGAAGATGAAGATGAAAGTTGACAGTGCATACCGGAAGTCCATTGAAACAGTAGTAGACTGGATACATCGTCAAGTGAACCACAGCAAGACCCAGGTTTTCTTTCGAACATATGCTCCTGTACACTTCAGGTTTGTTTCTTGTTTTAGTCATAATTTCTCAGGTTTGTCTCTTGTGTTCTTACTTTTTACTCCACAAGTCCGCCAAAATTCCTCAATAATGCGATTGGGAGGTTTCATCAACCTAAGGAATCTTTGCACCTGCCCCACATGATTTTGATTGTGGTGGTGTAAAATTTGGACCTGTACTGATTCTACATCTCATAACTAGAACTTCAATCATTGGACATTGACAGTGAACGAACTTGCTATCTGTGGAAGGTTGGAGCAACCAAGTGGCCCCATGTCTTAAACAACACCATTGTTTATACATATTTTTTCAAAACTTACATGTCGTAGAGTTATAGCTGCATTTCTTAGACTGTAATGTGGCATTGGAAACCTGCACTGGTGATCCTCATGTGCATAATTAAAAGGAAACCTCATTGGCTTTTGCACCTGTATTTCTGTGGAATGCTTGATACTTGTGCTGGTTTGAGAAGCTAAACTGTAACTTGGTATTTGCAGAGGTGGGGATTGGAGAAGCGGAGGACACTGTCACTTGGAGACGCTACCAGAGCTGGGTGCATCATTGGTGCCTTCCCACACTTGGAACCGATATAGCATATTGATGGATGTAATATCAGCTCACACAAACATTTCAGATGCTAAATCATTAGATGTATTAAATGTTACACATATGACTTCAAGAAGAAAAGATGGTCATTCATCCCTATACTATCTGGGTCCTAAGGTAGGTCCTGCTTCTCTTCATAAGCAGGACTGCAGCCATTGGTGTCTGCCTGGAGTCCCGGATGCATGGAATGAGCTACTCTATGCTCTCTTTTTAAAGCATGAGGCCACCCGCTCTTGGAACTCAATCTAAATTTCAGTCAGTTAGCCTACAAACTATTTTATTCATTTGGTGCAAGGAAAAAAAACATTGATTTCATCAAGACGAGTTCATCCACGAGTTAAGCAGCAAGACAAGACCGTATTGAAGTATCGGATTAGTTAGAGAGATTTGAGTCGAAGGGAAGCGGGTTATTGGTTATATATTTTCTGCTGACATAGGAAGAGCCCAATTCTAGGCACTCGTGGAACTGGGGGTTCCGCAGATAAGATAGCAGACACAGACACATACACATTCTGGGTTTTTTTTTTTCTTCATCTTTTCCCCTCATTTGGAGGCAAGTCTACAAGGTAGTTCCATTCTTTAGAATGACTGTGCTGTTAGCAAATTCTGTTCATACTTTGTAAACTGTATTGATGACAGAGTATCTCTCATGCATATTGTACTTCATAGTGGATAGTAGCTTTTCCAGGCATAAGCATGTTGGATTTCTCCTCAATATCTCGTAAAATGTGAGGAAACTGTTGCACATTGGAAGCATAATGGCATACACTTGTATAGCAATCCAAATAGGAGGCTTGGGGTAAGGGGGTTGGGTTTTTTTTTTTAAGGGGGGGTGGGGGAGGTTCCAAAATCTAAAAAGGTTTTGGGAAGTGATTGATACCCAATATAAATGTGTTGTGGGTCATACATTACGATAGAATTCTTTGTACTTATCATACATTTGAATGATTCGGCATACCACTATGGTACCCACAAAAACACCCCCAAATAATTTTGGGCCTTTAATGTCCTTTTATTTAATAAAATAAATAATTTTTACACGTGTCAAATTTTCATTTGAAGAAAAACTAGGGTATGATACCGAGAAGAGACTTTTTGAAATCTTAGTTGAATCTGAATGATTCAAACGTTATAAATTAAGTTATTTTTGAATATTTCGTTCATCTTTTAAGAAATTTAAAGAAGAAAAAAGAAAATCGTATACAACACACAAGATTCTTGTTATGATAGATGAAAATAATGGATAATATTTTCTAATTTTGAAAAAAATTGATCTCTGAGGTGGGATTATTTCGACGAAAATTTTTTTACAGTTATTTCAAGTTTATTTTAAAAAAAACATACAAAAAAATAACTTATAAATTTTAATTTATGTGAATTGAGAGTTTATTAACCAACACATCTATGAATCCAAATCTACATCAAACTTTATACGCTGAATTGAAATTATTGTTTGGTAGAAGATAAGTATTACTCTATTTTATTTTTGTTTGATTAAATAGAAAGAAAACAACGAGATTAAAACCATGACTTTAATGTTCAGTAGTGGAACGATGACTATTGAGTCAACTACTGAGTATTTTCTTACTTTTGAATCATTGCTTTTTAGGTGTTTTTTCTCTTCAAAAACTATACAAAAATTTAGGTTACTTATCTTTCACAAACTTATTTATCTCGAAAAAATTTAAAACTTATATCATAAAAAGAAGAAGAAGAAGGAGGAAAAAACAATAATAATTCAAATATTTGATAGGGTCATAGGAGGGAGCTTAGGCCTGGGTTTGTTAAAAAATATTTTATTTATTCTCTATTCGTTTATCGATTTATCTCTGATAAGTCGTGTTATATCAGATTTGTATCGTGTATCAATCGTATATAATAAATATATAAATGGACTATATAATTTATTTATTTTAATTAATTTTTCTCATATTTTACCCATTTATTAATTGTATCGTGTAATATTTTGATTACCCAAATAAATACATGAATGCGCAGGATAAGACCATCAACACACCCCCAGCGTAAAATTTAAGCCATCACCCCCAATACCGTCCCCTCTAAGTATCTGAATCATTGTGTTATCGATCTGTGAGAAAAATTTGTGTCGTGCAATGGCGGACACCACTGCGCAACCCAGCCGATCAAGAGACCTCGATAAGCTCCTCCTCCGACCAGGCCATCTCGTCGGCCCGAACTTCGAACCTGGACCTGAAGTAAGTTTTGGAAAAACTCTCTCTCTCAGACATTTTTACAAACAGTTGGTGTATATTCACTATTTCTAGTATCGTTTTATTTTTTATTGGGTTGTGTTGTAGTTGAGAGATGATCTTAAAGAGTATGCGAAGGTTTTGGTGGTGGGTGCCGGTGGATTGGGGTGTGAATTACTAAAGGACTTGGCTTTATCGGGATTTCGGAACCTGGAAGTCATTGACATGGACCGAATTGAAGTGTCCAATCTCAATCGCCAATTTCTGTTCAGGTGTGTGTATTTACATTTCTGGAGCTATACATGTGTGTGCCTGGGCACATTTGCTTACATGCTCATGTGCCCAGTATGCAGGGTTATCTCAATAGTGCCTATCTGAGCTCATTTTCTAGTGCTCTAAGAAGATGGTGGACTATATTTAGCATTGGTTGTTGATTGTCTTGTTTAGCTGAGGGGTTTGAATTGGTGGTATATAGGGGTGACTTCTGACAATTTAACTAGACTCTTCATCATTTTGCTCTTTGTGGTTCTTCCACTTGTCAATAGCTGAATCCACAGAAGCATTTAACGTTGCAAATTTGATACTGTGGTCTGGCTGTTTCTCCTACTCTCATAGTCTGTTTGGGTATTCATATTCGCATTCAAGTTCACAGTTGATACAGGCAGACGTTCAGTAGTTGATTTGTATCAGTTTTATTGCTCATTGTATTGTAACCAATATGTGCCCGCTGTACATTTTAGGTATCACGTTCAGTTCAAAAACAAAGTCACATATAATATCAATAGATAAACCATGCTGCATTATGGTCCATGAGATTGGGCAGAGACTGTGAACTTGGAACTTAATTCATTTTTGTTGAGATGCTTTTATAGGGATGAGAGCACGAACTATTACATCAGATGCCATGAAAACGATTGTCCATCCAATAGAGGTCTAATCAAATTATTGCCTAAGAATGATGAGAGTGGTGGTCAAGTGCTTTTATTGAAGAAATGGGGCATCAATTGCAATTAATTCTGTGTACAGACATGCCTTTCAATTGCGTAATTCCACAGACAAGTTTGGAATTTGGAAACCTGACATTTTTTGTTCCGCATCAATTCATTAATACCACAACAGTAAAGCAACATTGAATGTACTTACTAGAAAAATTCAAAGTGTGTGGGGGTGGATAGGGGCTTTTGAGATGAGATAGAATTTCTGACATATGCAATACTGACCGAAGGCTAAGTTGATTGTTTACATCTATAAGCCATACGGGGTTGGTCAATGCATTTGATGAACCACACACAGTAATGCACCAGACTCTGTGGGTTAAGATAGAGTTAAGGAGCAAAATAATCAAAACCCTATTTTAAGAATGTCAATAAGATATGATTGGAGTGAACACCACATTTTCTTGAATAGATTTGCTTGACTCGAGGAGATTCATTCTCGTCTTAAATGATATGCATGTAAAAAAGCTAGTTTTACTCTTAAGTTTAATGCTTTAGTTTGACTAGTTCTCTGGAAAAAAGTAGGGATCACCAGTATCAGGGTAGCCAGGTGATTATACATGTGTGTATACATGCCAGCATCTCATGTGCTGATGATTATTTTCCTTCTAGGGGAAATATTATCAGTCGAAGGATACATTTTTTCCAGTTAAATTATCTTTTATCAGTGATGTGAGTGTCTTTCCCCAAAATTTTCCTTATGGTATTGTTCCTGTAGGTTTGAAGATGTTGGAAAGCCGAAAGCTGAGGTGGCTGCAAAGCGAGTGATGGACAGAATTAGTGGTGTGAATATTGTGCCACATTTTTGTCGCATTGAGGATAAAGAGCTAGAATTTTACAATGATTTCAGTATTATAGTCCTTGGCCTTGATTCCATTGAGGCTCGAAGCTACATAAACGCTGTGGCTTGTAGTTTTCTAGGTGTGTCCTTTCTACCACTCTTCTGGTTTGCAGTCTGCAAGTCTTTTATTGTTTCACTTGTTGAATGCTTTCAAATTTGGATATATGTGTGCCCAGTAGCTGTTCTCTTGCTTAATGCTCCTTTTATGATGAGACTTCAGTTGTTAATTGTTGATGTTCTCTGCTTAAGGTTGGACGTGTTGATTAAACTGTGTTTTGTTATGCAACTTATTATTATTACTTTTATCTTGAGTCCCTGACCTTGAATGTTCTTTAAATTTGGAGTTTTGCCTGGTTCCAGCTGTGAGTTTAGATCTCTTTCCCTTAACCTGGTATTTCATGGGCTGCTGTCATTGTATTTGATTGTTTCATGTATAATTGAGAAAGGATTTATTTAATAATTAATCATAAAATAGTTGACAACCTCAACAAAACTAGCATTGCTATAGTTTGGCCAAGTTTATGGATTCTGTTTCATTTGGTACTGTTAATTAGAGTATGACTCTGATGACAACCCTCGAGAAGAAACAATAAAACCTATGGTAGATGGTGGAACTGAAGGTTTCAAGGGTCATGCTAGGATTATTATGCCAGGGGTCACGCCATGCTTTGAGTGTACAATTTGGCTCTTTCCCCCTCAAGTCAAGTTTCCTTTATGTACTCTTGCGGAAACCCCAAGAACTGCTGCTCATTGCATTGAATATGCCCATTTAATCAAATGGGATGAGGTAATCCCTTTGATCGTTTTCTCCTCTTTCTTTTGGTGTTGCTTTTGAACCATTTGCTTTATCATCATATTATGCATTCCACGTGCAGGCTCATAGTGGAAAAAGTTTTGATCCAGATAATCCTGAACATATGCAGTGGGTCTATTCAGAGGTTTATTACTTCATTGCTTTTTTTCCCTTTGTTTTTAAATCAATATTTTTCCCCCTTTCTTACGCTAGCTATATTGTTTAGGCTGTCAAGAGAGCAGAGCTTTTTGGCATTCTAGGAGTCACATATTCTTTGACCCAGGTAAACTTTTTCTGTGTCATTTTGAACTCTGTGGACTTACTGCATGAGTATGGTGCATTTTCCTTCTGATGGCCTGTTCATGATTGGATTTGTGGAGAATTAGAGCTAAGAGGATTGTTCTATTAACCTGTATTCCTTGTGCAGTGTGAAAAAGCCACACTGGACATTATAGTGCCACTAACATATATGAATTTAAGTATACAAGCAGATTTTTATCTTCTTTGGTTGCAGGGGGTGGTGAAAAATATCATACCTGCTATAGCATCCACCAATGCAATTATATCAGCTGCATGTGCTTTGGAAACGTTGAAGATTGTATCAGCATGCAGTAAAACATTATCAAATTATCTAACGTTAGTGCCACTTCCTCAACACTTGCAAGTTGTTAGCTCTGTGAATCTCGTTCTGATAGATGACATGTTTGGCTTGAGGTTTTGAAGTAAATGAACATAATCTTCATGATGACATTCCTAATTCCATGGCTGACAAGTAATTATTAAGGCTCTAGTATGACTTCCTGTAAATTTGATAGTATCATCTCTCAATTGCATATACTTGATGAGTTTCAGTGCAACCACTAATTGATTTTTTGAAGCTTAATATAAGATGAAAAGTGTACCCATCCAAAACATACCAGGTTAACAGTTACCTAGATCCTCTATCTAATGCCTGTAGTCTCTTCATCTCATTTTGGTGAGTTTTGACTTCTTCAGCTATCAGCTGTATTCTTAATTATCAATACGTCCAGACTACTTTGAGCCTGTTAAACGGATTCTGTGAGTTTTGACTTCTTCAGCCATCAGCTGTATTCTTAATTATCAATACGTCTGGACTACTTTGAGCCTGTTAAACGGATTCTATATTACATCAAAGCCAATTTCTTAATTTGACTTGGCCCATATTATCATTATTGTCATCGTTATTACTACTAGCATTTTGATGGTTGTGTTTCAACATGCTCCCTCCCCCTTCTTTAACTTGGTACAGTTATCTACTTAGATCAAATCTTCAGAATGACATTATGCCAGATGTTGGAATTTATGCTCCTCTGTGGGCTGCCTGAACCCACTGTGTCTCTTCTTTTCTCTCGCACTTTTAAAATGTATAATGTTTGTCTGTTTTGCTTTCTTAATGTTCATCTCAAACTTTATTAATTCCTTCTTTTGACCTGTACTCAAAATTTTCAAAAGGTGAGGTTATGACCTTTAAAATGTTGTCATAATGGAGTGAGCTTGGACAAACTTCCAACATCTAGTCAAAATTGAAAAGCAGTATCTCATTTGAAATTTTGCTCCCCTTGCTGTTTATCTTAAAGGTTATACAAGGCTTTTGGTGAAAAGCTTGTTACTCCTCCTGGTCTGCACTCCATCATATTTAGTGAGAAGTACCATTCTCCTCTTACATAGTTGGATAGGAATAGGATAATGGAATTAATGGTACTTGGATATATATTGTTTAATATCCTTTATCTTGTTTCTGTTAACTTTATTTTGTCAATTATAATTCTTGTTTCAATGTAGATATAATGGTGTCGAAGGCCTTCACACTAAAGTGACTGAGTTTGTGAAAGACAAAGACTGTCTTGTGTGTGGTCCTGGCATTCTTATTGAGCTGGACACTTCAGTTACCTTGAAAAAGGTGTTTTCCTTTATTTTTATCTTTTTTTTTTCAAAATTGCCTTGTGTCTCTAGTTGTACACTCCATTAGTGATTTCTATTATACATTCCAAAATGGTAAGTTCTGCTGATCTATCATGACCTGGATGTGACCTGATCTGTTATCTCTTGGGTTGGTTGTGTTCTGTATGGACCTTGGTTATACCTTGGGGTGAGAAAGTGAAAGCTTATGAATTGCAGAACTGACTGGGGTCCTATAAGGTTATGACTCTGCCATTTGATATGGTATAGAACCTCAGGATGCTTTAAGACATGGTTTGTGAATGAAATGAAAAGGATGTTGTTGGAAATATCTGTTACAAAGTTCTACCAATGCAATTTTTTTATTAGTCATCCAAACTTTGAACGATGGTATCATGTAGTAATTTCTTTCTCTGTGGTCTAATGATTTTATTTTGCCAAGATAAGTGGTTAGATTCTATACACGATCATTATGGGAAACATGAAACTTAAAGTGTTTGTTACTCTATTTGTTTCTGCTCTTTAGGGGCATAAATAGTTCTCTGCCTCTGGCAGTCTCCTGTTATGCCCCTGACCTTCATTTTGGGGTAACACTAGTCGTAATTTCTGTTGTCTTGGAGCAGTTTATCGATCTACTTGAAGATCACCCTAAGTTGCTTCTATCCAGAGCAAGTGTTACGCACAGAGGGAAGAATCTGTATATGCAGGGACCTCCAGTACTGGAAGAGATGACTCGCTCGAACCTGGATATGCCACTATGTGACCTAATGGATAAAATCCCCAAGGACATTGTCCATGTGACTGGCATAGCTGGAAAGGGTGATAAGAAGCAATCATGTTTAAGAAAATTACGTGTTGTTTTCAAAGGAATTGATGGAGTTACCGATATGGACACTGCTGGCGGGGCTTGACTTTTTCATACCGCAACTGTTGCAACCAGATCCAAAGCTGCTTCAGTAGGTGCTTGAATCCCCCACCCTCCCTTTTCTAGTTTGATTATTTGAGCCAAAGGCAGGTTTTGTTGAGGCAAAAAATGGATAGCCTTATATTTTTGTTACTTTTTTCCAAAGATATCTCAGTAGAACATTTGAGGCTGTGAATATATTACCAAGAGATCAATGTTATTAGAGAATGTTCATTTCAAGTCATGCCCGATAATTTTTAGCAGAAAATACATGTAAAGGCGATGATTCATTGGTTTATTCGGATTGATGCATGATAGATGCTGTAGCAAGAGCTGCAGTGTTGCTCTAAGGGTTAGTCTTATCTTGGTTGATAGTATGCTTGATACAGAATATCATGGTTCATCATATATTTGCTTTCAATGCAAAACGAAATCGACCGTCGTGTTTTCAATAATTTGAACTTTTTTCTATGCTGTAACTTGAGATGTTTTCAATCATAGATGGGGCACGAGCATCTTCTATCTAGACAAAGGTAGGGTGCTAATTGAGTCTAACTTTGCTAGTTTGAACTCGAGTTTGTTTTTTTTAATGAATTTAAAAAATTATTTAAGTTCAACTTGTTTAGAACTTGAGCCGAGTTTTAGACTGAGTCGTTCGATTGTTTTATATATAAACGAGTTGAGTTTTTTAGGTTTGTTTTTTTAAACAAATTTAAAAAATTGTTCAAGTTTAGCTTGTTTAGAATACAAGTCAAGTTCGAGTCGATTAACACCCCCTAGACACATGACACACATGACTTTATTATATGTGCAAAACCTCACATAGTTGTATTTGGAATAGAATTTTGGAACTGTCTTTTTTGGTAATTTTTACTTGATCTTCATTTTAACTTCTTTAAAGATGCAATTAAGCAAAGCATAGGGTCATTCATTCAGAAGATACAACAATTCATAGAGAGAGAGATGATTATCTCCACCCTATTAATGAGCGAGGAATCCACTTATATCTGATGAATAATCTACCGAGAAGAAAATTAAAGAAAAAAAGTATTAAAAAGAATTTCGCTTTCTCTCCACCGTGATGTTCTGCAAATGGAAGTGGGTCCTTAGTTCTTAGCAGTTAGCTAGCCAGCAAACCGTATGGTATATGGATCCCCATGATGACATACATAGGCCTGTTTGGTAAATGGGTATGGCTTGACAAGATGGATTTGAAAAAAATAGTCTAAAAGATCCTTGAACTCTATGTTTAGATTGAAATTTCAATATTGAGTTCTCAATCTCCGCCTGCAATTGAACCAAATATTAAACTCATGATCATGAGTTTTATCAAACCTTAGGGTGGGGTGGATTTGAGAAGACGGATTAAGGATGTAAAAGACAGTTCTACCTCTTAACATGAGTATGAATTGAATTAATCAAAAGTAAAATAATCATTTATAAGACAAATATTAGTTAATAATTATGATATATCTGTGAGTCATATATATGTATATATTGCATACCAAATATGAGTATAGATTGAATTCAATGTTGAATCACATCTTTGTAAAGACGAGTTGAGTTTGAAAGAGTTTAGAGAAGCCAACTCAAATCCTTCTCAAAAATCCATCCAAACAAACCCGTAATCCACTACGCTTTTAAGCAAATGACATGCAGCTATATGTATATGGACATTTTGAAGTCTCATGTGTTAATGTATTTCGAATTTAGATTCTTTCCATCACACTTTTACTCACAGATACATACCGTGTATAAATGACAAGTACACTAATAAATAGTGCGCCCATTTAAATTGACTGTTCATAATATAGACCCATCATGTAGATACTGTGGATAATTTATTATTGATTAAAAATATAATAGATAAAATCTCAACTCGGATTTAGATCCTCTTTCATATTTTTTTCTTTAATTTTTTTAAGAAAATTGTCTACCATTAATTAGTGAGCGACCCTCTAAAAACAATGGGTCTCACTTAAACATACATAAGAGATTCACCAAAAAAAAATTTTAAAAAAAATATTAGATGGGATGTCACTCCCTCTATCCCTTATTTTCTAAAACCAAAACCCTAAGTTGAAGGTAGCTGACCCTTCAACCTCGTGAAAAAGCAAAGATGAAAAATCCTATCTTACTATAATAATAAGATTATCTGCTCCACTACTCCAACAAGGATGCAATCTATCTGCAAGCCAAGTGGTATGGATAGATTCTGATTGACACTTCTTTATCTCTTCCCAAAATAAATATAGTTTGTCATCTTTTTGTGTCACCCAAAAGATTGGATGCTTAACTTCGGTACAAGCAAATTTTAAATTCAGATGACTTGAATTCAAATTTTGATAATTCTTTATGATCAGGTCATGAAAGATTTATCTTTCATGAATATCCTAATATTAACATAGATCACTTTGTTTTGGTATTATATCAAGAAATAAATTATGATCAAATATCTTCCTTTGATTCAATATAAAACAACTTTACACATTTTCTTATTCTCATTTTTAAGGTAAAAACAGTACAATACTGAAAAAATAATTTCTTTTTTCGGCCAATTGGACCCCGAGAAGACCTAATCCTAGCATCGAGTATGGGAGATTTTTTTGGTTTAATGGTCAAGAGTATCTAAATTAATTGATGCAGATCTTGATTAAGATCCTTTACGATTTAATCAAAAACAGAACTGGAAAATTCAAAGAAACCCTTGTTAGGATCAACTTCTGACCAACCTAAATTTGGCAATTACACATGCATGTGTGTGGAACCCATGTGTAAGTGTACGGTGAACTGTAAAGTGTAAACCACAACTTATTCTATTGAGAGAGAGAGAGAGAGAGAGAGAGAGAGAGAGAGAGAACACATATACCACGAAGTATATGCCAAAGATCAAGTCTATCTTGGATGAGATTCTGGGTTTGTGGGTTGTTGCTGTATCTGGTCCTCATCTCTTTTTCCATCTGGATAATATCATTAACATACTTCATGAATCATGATCTTTGTGGGGTCCCTGAGGGACTTTGGACAGAGTGGCCAACTGAATCTCATGATCGTACCACCCCACATGTCCAACCCATAAATTCAACCCATCCCAGACATTCCCTTATTTAAACCCTTTTACATATCTTATTCTCTTTGAGAAGAAGAGCTAGATTTAGAAAGAGAAAAACTGAAGTTCTCTTGTTTTTCTTTGTTATACCAGTCAGTAACAAGCTCTTCATACCAGTTTGAGGACAGAAGATAGATAGATAAATGGAAGTAGCTGGTGAAGTAGACGATGATGTGTTTTTTGCAGACTTAAGCAAGCAAATTTCTCAACTAATCATGGATGACGAAGAAGATCCAGTGGCTCATTTTCCTCGTGTTACTCTCCAGGTTCTCCATCACCTTCTCTTTTACAGTTTTTTATACATAAGAATCGATCTATTATTAGTCGGCCTAGCCACAAAGGTAAGATTATTCTATTGCAATATAAACGTCAAGGGTTTGTGTCATAAAAATAATTTTCTTTCTTATAAGTAAGACGGTTAATATCTACCATCGAGTGGGGTACCGGGCGAATCTTCTCACCCAAAGGTTGGAGATTCAAGTGTAGAAATTCACATTGAGATTCGATAGTTGACCGTTATACTAGCCTAGTTAAATTCGTTCCCGAAACAGTAGTTTCTTAAAACTTATTGGGATGGTCTCAAAATACTCTCTTTGCTCCCGCTCTTTTTTAAAAAAAAAAAGACTCCGTACATCTTAATAATCTTCCTGTTCATTATACCGCTCTTTTAATCTTTGTTTCCTGCAGTTGCTTCTTGCTTTTTCGCATTAAGTCAAAGTTTTCTCTCCCTCTCTCTCTCCTTTAATCTATGTTGTTTCAGTTTGTTGGATACTAAACAATTGCTACTCAAATATGATGAATTTTGCCCTTTCATGAATGTTTTAGGCCTTCTCTCAAGCACTGCATCCAATAAGACAACCACCATTTTTGTATGATCAAATAAGCAGAAGAGAAGGCAAAGGAACTGGGGTTTTTATCCCTCGTTCGTCTAACCCAAGAAGGAAGAACAGACAAGGAAGATCCACTTCATCCAACAACATCAATGTCCAGAGACACATTGATAACTCAAGAGGGCTTCCTAATAATGTACCTCAAAATAGCAATCCATCTCATAATTCTTTTAATCATAAAAGATGATAGATATAAGAAGTAAGAACTCAGTAAATTGTAATAATATCTTTGCCAATGAGTTGAGGCAAAGATTCACTGATTTGTATGGTGATCTTGCACAAAGAAAAACTACTAGAAATAGCTTTAGAGAGGTTTTTCCTGAGGTTTGTGCTTCTCCCTGTGATTGAATTATATGATTGTTGTTAAGGTTGGAAAATTCCTCGCGTCGATTCCATTAAAGTTTTGGAGTAGATGGTTGTTCAATATAGTATCAAAATAACAGATCATGTATTCGAATATGGCTGAAAAAATTTACGTGTTAAGCCCAAAATTTAGCCTGAACATGAAAAAACGTGTTAAAATATAAATACTTAAATTAAACTTTCTCTAACAACCTAAGTTTGACTCTCCCCTGTCACGCCCTTGTTTTTTTTATATAACAAACAACCACAGGTGGCTTAGGTGTTCGAACCGGTTCAACCGTGACCCGAAACTCCAACCGGTCCGGTTGAATAGTTAAACAGCATAAAAAAGAATCGGATAAAAACCGTTAAATCGGCCGGTTTTTGAAGAAAACCGTGAACCGGACTGTTTTTAAAAACCTGACCGGTTTGATATCCATTAAAAAAAATAAATAAATTTGAACCTGCTATTTTTAATTTGGGCATTTTGATTTTGCCCTTAATCGCATAAGGCAGACCTCAACGAGGAGTGAGGCAGACCAGGGAGGCACCGATCAGTGCTCAGGCGACCAAGGGAACCAGTCCATCAGTGTTCAGTATCAGGCGGCTCACCAACGACAGCGATCAGTGCTCAGGCGGCTTACCAGCGACACAGCGCTACCCTTCGTCTCACCAGCGACAACGAGGCAGCACTCAGGCGACACTCAGGCTTTAATCCTTCAAAATACAATCTATACATCATAACAAATTTGAAGTCTCCTCCTAGCAACTGGCAGCTTCATCCGATCTTGCACCAGCAACTCCGTTAAAGCCCTAGGTAGAGAACCCTGAGCAGAAAAGTCAAAAGAAGACCGCAGCTAGGGAGGAACTATTAGTCATATTCAATGCATTTTAGATCTATTTTATATTTTTTAATTAAATTATTATACTTTATAATTATTATATATATTTTTTTATTATATGATTGGGTTGGGCCAACCAGCGAATCTTTAACACGGTCCCTTTGCCGGATTAATGACCGGTCCAATTATGATAATATTGGTACTGGCTTGAACCCTTAAAAACTCAATCCTAGAAGCCCATATATCTAGCCCAGTTCAGTACCTGAGACGACGTCGTTCTTTCTTGTAAGCACAGTCGCATTACGAATCAAAACAAACCTGTTTCAGAGAGTGAGAGAGAGTCACTAGTCAGTCGAAGCTCTCAACAATGGCTGACCAAAACCTGGCCTTTCTCTCTCTTATTCTTCTCTGCCCTCTCTCTCTTCTCCTCTTCCTCTACTTCATCGTCAAACCCCGACCGGTCAAGATACAAATCAAGAACCGCCACGTGTTCATCACCGGCGGATCCAGCGGCATCGGCCTTGCTTTGGCCCACGAGGCCGCACTTGAAGGCGCAAAAGTCTCAATCCTCGCGCGGAACATGGAGAAACTGAATGAAGCGAAGCAGTCGATCAAGTTGTCCACCGGTCGTGATGTCGCCGTTTTCAGCGCCGATGTGAGAGACTTCGATTCTCTCAAGAAATCTATTGAGGAGGCTGGACCGATCGATGTGTTGGTGTGCAATCAGGGAGTGTTTGTACCGAGGGAATTGGAGGGACAGGAGTTGGAGGAAGTTAAGTTCATGTTGGATGTGAATTTGATGGGGACTTTTCATCTGATCAAGGCGGCGTTGCCTGGAATGAAGAATCGGACGGATCGTGCACCTGCTTCGATCGCTATCATGTCGTCTCAGGCCGGTCAGGTATCATTTTATTTCGGTCTTGTAGTTAGTTGTGTGTGTGTGTTCTTTACGGTCACATGTACATGCTGCTTCAACTTTCTATCTGTCTTTTTAGGTGGGAATTTATGGTTACACTGCTTATTCAGCTAGTAAGTTTGGGCTGAGGGGAATGGCGGAAGCATTGCAACAGGAGGTTATTGCTGACAACATTCATGTCTCGCTTATATTTCCCCCAGATACTGAAACCCCTGGCTTGGCAGAAGGTTTGGACTCTGATTTTCATCTTGCCTTAGAGCGGACTGTATAATCTGTTTAAAATATATATTTTTGGCCATTCTATACTGCCCTCGCTTGTGATTGGAAGAGAACTCATCTTTCTAGAGGAGTAAATTGGACAACTTTCTTACTTCTCGTTGAGAGAGTCCAACCTCCGTTTCAAGGAAATTGGGTAGTCTTCCAATAGTTTTACGCCTAAGGGGATAAGAGACAAATTTGACTATCACCTTCTGAAGAGGAAAATTTTCTGCTTAAAACTAGTGGGTTCAACATTAGACTGTTAGTTTCAGACTTTTAATGTATTGTTGCCTTTTAGCTGAATGGTTGTACTGATTTGGTTGGAAAAGAACCATCTTTGGGGATAAAGTGTGGTAGTGGTGAGTGGATCAGTGCAGGAAGTGATTAAAGTTCAGTGTTGCAATTAGTAATGGCTAGAGGCTTAGAAGGATGTGTGTTGTGGAGAAGACACCGTCATGGAGCAATTTACTCAGATTTTTTCTATGATAGCCACAAAGGTGGTGAGTTTGAATGTATTTACTTGTTTGAAATATTAATTTGTAGAACTCTGAATGGTTCCTCATTGCCTATTGGTATTTTAAAGCTTTTCCTGATGATGCCTGCAAGCTTTTTGGATTTCTCCCTTTTTTGGACTGCCTAAAATCTTATTATTTGATAGACAAATAAGGTTCTGGCACTAGTGGTGCTAGATGTGGCTTTTTGTTTTGAGTGTGGCTGAATGTGTTAAGGAGATTGGTGAGTTTTAAATATTGCATACTGTCCAGGGAGTTAACTAAATAGATGGATCATCAGTATTTACTCTGCGGTTGGAATGGGATCTTTGGACTTTTGTGCCTAAGGCGTATGATTTCTTCGGGTTTGGAGCTGGAGATAGAATAAAGACAGAAGTTTTAGGTCAAGTGTGGCATGCTTCTGTTTTTTGGGTACATTAACTTGCCAGTATCATATAGGTAATTCTCTCAAAAGATGAGACATTGAGAGTGATCCTTAAGGCTGTAGTTGTATTTATTTTGGAGCTCCTTCAAAGGGTTTAGTAGAGGCCTAATGTGTTCTTCAGGATTCTGATTTACTTATAATCCATGTTCTTTCAAAAAATTATAGCTACTTGAATTTATTTATTTTTGTGAGGGTTGGAGAGAGAGAGAGAACGGACTTTAAAGAAATGAAGAATTTTGATTTTGTTGATTGGCTTTTTAGTTTTTTATGACTTAAGCTTCTTTTATTTCAGCAGAAAAAAGGGGGGGGGGGGAGTACATGGATGTTATTTAGTGAGAAGGAACAAAGAACAAGACATTAACAATTAATTTAGGAACAAGTTTTGATTAATTTATGACGTGTTTGTTTAGCAAGAAAGAACAAGCCGGTAAAAGCTGAATTGTGATGCTTACTAAAAACAGCTTCTCCACATATTGGGCTTAAGGCTGTGTCCATCTGACATCTCAAGACCTTATAGTGGTGGGAGTCTCGTGCACTAGGCCGCTCTTTTTTTCCCAAAAAAGTTAAATTATGACCTAGTTTGGATAAATTTATGAAATTTTTGTTTAGGGACAAATAACAAGATGGTACAAGTTAACTTATGAACTCGCTTTGGTTTTTTCTATGTGCGAATTTGCATATTTTAAACCATTCAGTTGACTGGGATATTTTGTTTTCATTTTTGTTATTTTCCTTTTCATCAATTTTACTGCTTGTTGTCTAAGAGACTTGATGTATTGCAAGCTTTCACCCTTCCTTAGTCCTCAGTTAGATATACATCTAATATCCTTAAAGCTTCCTTCCATATGTCTAATATCTTTTACCTACACACCTGTTGGGGACTCCTTTGCCCTACTTCTAACCTAAGGCACACTTTGGAGTTTGGAGCATATCCACCATTTCTAAGAACATTGCAATTTCATAGGAACTATGCTTGTTTTTTTGGGTCAGACTATTTATTTTCTACTCTCCTTTATTCTTTGTTTAATGATCCGTGCAATACTTATATCCCAGAGAACAAGAGAAGACCACAGCTCACCAGTATCATAGCTGCTGCATCTGGCGCAATGAAAGCTGATGAAGTAGCCAAGAAAGCTTTGAATGGAATCAAATCTGCTAGTTTTATGGTCCCATGCAACCTCGAGGGTTCTCTACTGGCCATAGCAACTGCTGGCCTTTCACCTCAAAGATCATTCCTAATGGCATTCATTGAGGTAGTTGCTATTGGTATATTACGTGTTGCAGGTCTGTGTTTCCAATGGAACTGGTATGGAAGCATTGAAAAGTGGCATGCACAAAAGAAATAGTAAGTATTTTGTAAACCCTTCTTGATATCTTCTTACATATGCTGTCACTCTGCAGGGATTGAAGAGTGTTTTAAAAGAACAACAGTATCTTGTGTATGTCTTTGTTTATTGATAGGTTTCTTACATAGTAGCATATGGTCCTTTTACTTTCGTAAATCTTGTGCTAGAATCAAATCTGTTGTACACGCACTTCACTAAATTAATGAGGAAATTCTTTGTTTTAGAGGCCAAAATTGTTTCATAGTACCCCCGATAATTAATACTGATGCTTCTTTATGTCATGTCAAATTCTTCCAACGACAAGGTATAAGCATGCTAAATATTTTCTTTCTTGCATAGCGTGATTGAAGTTTGTAGAATTTAGTTTCCCGGTAATCACTGCAAGTTCTCCTCCATATGTTGCATGTTAGTAGAATTTAATTTACTGGTAATGGCTGCAAGGTCTCCATATTTAGTGCGTCCCTGGAGATGTATATTTAGGTTCTTATGGTGTTGAACGTGGTTTAATAGAAGAATACAAACCTACCTCCCTGTTAGAGTGTTGCAAAGAAAAGTTCAGATTCATGCTAACACTGTAGCTTCATGACATAACTTTTCGTGTTCACATTGGTATATAGCCAAAAATGCTCTTGTAGTAGTCTATAAACATGATAGACTGTTTACCAGGCATGGGAGCCAGTACTTTAAGTAGCAAGGAGTTTGTTATGCAGGTAATGACCTAATTATCTTTATACTGTTTTAATGTAGGGCATGGAAGTTTATGCTGCTTGTCATGCAATTGCAGTCATCCAGACACAACTCTTGTCTACTTCTATCTAGAGTTTCTGCACACGTCAAAGCATCTCCATCCCCCACGAACTGGACAAGAGAGTGTTTCAACCTTCCAAGAGGAAGACACAGGAAAATAGACCGACTTTAATGAATTAGAGAGTTCGTTAGAGAGCACCCGTCTAAGCTTGATTTGCCAACAGAGCTTCTAGTTGCTGTAAAATATTCTAGTTGCTGTAAAATATTTTGCACAATGGAAGCTAAATCTCTCTGATTTCCCTTTTATTGTTTGCATAAAGTAAGAACGATAAACCATCTGGGTAGTTTTCTCTTACCATGGATTACTACCTCAAGGTCTAGCCACGATTCTAAAAGGTACATGGTTTGGACAATTCTCCTGTCCAAGGTAACAATTTGAAATTTCCTGGAATTTAGGACATGCATAGTACTACTCTTTTGTGGGTTCGGAATTTGATGTTGGGATAAGGGTTGATCCCTTCACATGTGCACTGAGTTTTTGTATAGATTTTACAAAAAGAAGGCTAGAAGAGAGTTATCATAAGGAATTCATACTATCTATAATCTATAATAATAAAACAGAGCGTCTGGTAGAGCTGTTTAAGCCCTTAGGTAAAAAAATACAATGGTTCAAATCGTTTAAATTTGATGGTTTATATTATAATTTAACTTTTTAAATTTTAATCATAGTAACTTATTTAAATTTTAACTTTTAAACAAATGTGTTTTTTGTATGGGGCACGACTAGTTCTCTTGCTGATTTTTATTCATTAATTTATTATTTATTTTTTGGGGGGCAAGTTTTGGTAAATGAAAGAAGCAGCAAATAGACGAGAAGACTGATGGGCTTTGTCAGCCCATTTGATAGGCCCAATTTAATAGAACATTTTCCTTTGCAGAGTCGGTAAGAGAACAGAGCTGTCAGTTCCGTGACTAACAGTGTAGAGCTATGGCTTCGGCAATGTTGAAACGGACGGCGATGATGAAGTCGATCGCCGGAAGTCTGAGAGCATCGAGGGCTTACGCATCGCTTGCAGTGGGGACCGATCTGGTCTCAGCCGCACCGGATGTTTCTCTCCAGAAAGCTCGGAGCTGGGAGGATGGCGTCTCCTCTAAGTTCTCCACTACCCCCCTCAAGGACATTTTCAAGGTTCCATTTCCTTTCATTAATCCGTGTTTCTGTACTAATGTTTTGTATTGTTGTCGATTTTTATTTTATTGTTTTGTTTAATTCTTGATTTTCAGGAAAAAAAAGTCATCATCTTTGGGCTTCCCGTAAGTTTCTTTTTAAACTATCGATTCGTGTACAATGTTTTGTTCTTATGAGTTATACCGTATATAATTAGTTTTGTTCTTATGTGTGTTGGAACTGGTAATTGGGAGGTAGGGTGACTAGGGTCTTTCACTGGAAAAAAGTCCTTATGGTGCATACATTTTTTAAAAAGATCAAGTTTTCTGATAATTACAGAAGTTATAATCATCATTAAATTTAGAGTTGATGTTTTTGGTGACTGGATCCGATTGTGTGGTGAAAACTTGGTGATACCTGATGGGTGGTTGGTATTTTGATGACTGTGGTGACATTGCTGCATAAAAAAGAACTAACCCTCTCTGCTGAGCAAATTATGGGTTGAGGAGGTTTTGTCATCGATTGTTTTCACTTCTGTTTCTTTTTTTAATATGGTTTCATGAGGCTCGCTCTACTATCATTCAGGGTGCATACACAGGAGTTTGTTCAGCCCAGCATGTACCAAGTTACAAGAATAACATTGATAAGTTCAAGGCCAAAGGGATTGATTCGGTGATATGCGTAGCTGTCAATGATCCATATGTTTTGAATGGCTGGGCGGAAAAACTTCAAGCCAAAGAGGCTGTAAGTTCTTCACTCAAGTCTTATTCTTTTGCCTAAAAAAATGCTTTTAGTATGTACCATCTGAAAAATTATTTGTTTCCTTCCCTTCTCTCAGCAAATGAAATGAGTTGCCAATAAGTTGCTATTTGCTTATGAATAATTCATAATTGAAAATCTTGATCAACTTCACTTACCAGAAATAATGTTTACATATCTTGATCAACTTCGTCAAGGCAATATTATTAGGAGCCCGGATTCACTTGTTCAACAACCCCCCCCCCCCCCCCCGGCGTGCAGGGGGGGTTGGAGAAGAGGGACCAAGTTTCAAGTGGGATTCATTCACATTGCAGGAAGAAATGGTTGCATTAATGTATTGTTGTCAGGAGCTGTGTACTGACTCGCTGGATAGCCTTTGGCCACTATAACCCAAAAATCATTTGTCACTCAAGTATGAATAAAAGCGAAAATGTAAGGTGGGATTCTTGACATCCAGGTAGTAGGCAGCATTCATGAGCTATGCGAATGTGAAACATAACATCTATTTGACACCATTCATAGTTCATCCTGGTGGCTAGACAGCTAGTAGAATAAACGGTATGGGGAAGAAATTAACGTCAACAATTTTGGAAATTAGGTTGACAATCACATAATCTATACAACTTCGCCTGTAAGTTGGCTCCTAGCCTCTGCCAAGCCGCTGGTTAGAAGCAAAAATCATGCACTTTTATAATGCCCTGTCCTGTAACTGCTTTACCACTAAGAGGAGTTTGACTAAATTCTTGCAAAGCCGGCTTCTTGAACATTTTGGGCTGCATGATCCACTGACCATTAGATACAGCGGTTTCCTGTTTTGTGATAGCATAACTGTTCCATTTTCCTCATGAACGGTCTATTCCCGTCGTGCAATATCTTCAAACTTCAAAAATCGTATACATTGCAGTAATAAGTCTAAGATTTGTTTGGTGATGAGAGCCAATGCATGCTGTTTTATTGAGCATTAAATGTGAAGAGGAGGGAATTATTGGTTTTGGGATGTTATGCATGATGTATCAAATTTCATGATCAACTATTTCTTTGTTGCCTTGCCCAAGAAACTTCTCCCTTTTCTTCATACATGATGGGTGGCACTTTCATATGATTCTGTACTGCTTTGATGGCATTCTGTTTCATGAAATGATAATGAACTGAGCTGATTTGACCGAAGGTAGAATTTTTGTTATTTTGTCTACGTAGATTGAATTTTATGGTGACTTCGATGCTAGCTTCCACGAGAGTCTGGACTTAACAATAGATCTCTCTGGTGCTTTGCTTGGACCTCGCTCCCATAGGTATGTGATAAAATTTCCATAGCACTAGACCATGCATGCGTTTCCATGCTATTATTGATCCATTTTGGTTAAAGAACAATATTTTCTTGTAACATTCTTGGCACTCCATCTACAATAATTTTTCGAGTGTGTGCAACATTACTGCTGTTCTATGCAGATGGTCAGCATACGTGGTTGATGGGAAGGTGAAGATTCTTAATGTGGAGACAGCGCCATCGGAGTTCAAGGTTTCTGGTGGAGAAGTGATTTTGGGACAGATCTAAAGCCGCATCAGTTTCATGGAATCACACGAATGCAAGATATTTTTACATGCATATTTTCTTTTAGGCCCATAGAAACAGAAGCTGTGTGGTTACTGATTATAGTGTTGCCATCGTACATTAATTCTGGTGAATTTATTGTCACTTTTACTCTTCTGGAAATAAATTGGGCTCAGTGATACATCACGCTTGCAAAATATATGAAGTCAGATCCGAATATCAACCGGATGAGGCAGATTTAGAGGTCTGCACTGTTGACGTTTTCTTTTGTATTAACAGTGAGTACTTTGCTACTTTATTGGTGCTTTACAATGTTGGCTGGTATGCCTGGTTGGTATGGACATTTAACCACATCAAAATCTCAAAACTTGATTACTGTAAGATGTATGAGTAAAAATTCAATGGGAAGAGGTTAGCTAATGGCCACCACCTTAGCCTGTTAATTTTTTTTTTTTTTTTTTGTACTACCTTTGACTGCTGGTTTGAACCTTATTGTTCCCTTCCTGTAATAGTGTCTAACCAAAAGGGGATGGTTGTATGTAGCTCTTGTATATCAGCATAGGCTTGTTGACATCAACCTCCTGAGCTTCAACATTCTCAAGAGGGGTAAATCCGAACAAAGAAAAAACCAAAAACTCAAATTCATACCATTCTATTTCGAAAAAAAATACTTTAAAACACTAAGGAGAAAAGTTGTGTCCATAGCCATCTAAGTATGTAAGGTTACTGATACCATTCGTCTATCGGATCTTACTGCATTCAGTGACAAAAAAAAAACATGGGAAATGGGAAGCAAACGCGAGTATGAAAAATCTCTCCTTCAGTGCTCTTACCATATTCTACAGCATTATATAGGAACCAACTGATACAGGTCATGAATTTTAGGTTAACAGTAGGTGGAAACAGCGACTAATTTCTCCTAACCATAGACGGATGTATATGTTTAGAAGAACTAATGCAGGACGCGAACCAACCATCTATCTACGAGTGGGGTTGATTCTTCAATACCCATCACTTGCATGAAATGCCTTCTGTTGGATGATAATACGCATGTCAAAGTTGACTCCTCATCCTGATCTCAGCAACGTTGGTTTCCACCCTATGAAGAGAAAGTAAGAGAGGGCACAAAAGCAAATTATAGTAGGATTGAACTACAGCAAAGGTCATATTTAGGTTAGAATGAAGATGCTCATTCTAAACAAGATGAAAGTATGAGAATCCAAAAGGCCAGTGATCTTCAAACGTGGTATGAAGTGAAATTTAAAATTTTCAAGTACATAAGTTATAAAATTGTTGAAACCAATAACATATATGACATCACAATTCCCTATAACTCATACACTCGTGTAAGTGTAAGTAATCTCCATTCAACTAAGGAAGACATGCAAGCATTCAAGCAAAATGATTTACTCAGAACACGGGGAGAGTAAAGTTCACAAACCTGTGTAAGAGAAACTTCCAATCGACCTGGAGTGGTGATGGAGACAGATATGGGTGCATCTGAAGACATGTTATGTGCAGTTTCCCCAGTATTTCCATGACAAGACTCATTCCCATGCAAACCCTTTCCTTTATGAGATGAGTTTGAGGTTCCTCCAGCGGGATTGGATAAGGGAGCAGAAACTCCAGATCGTTTTGAAGTAATGTCTATACGTTCAATCATTCTTGCAACTTCAGTAATTCCTGCACTCATCTCACGCCGCACTCCTTTGCTCAATTCCTTTACCGAGTTATTGCGAGCTAGTAATTTTTCCTTGAATCCTCGTGTACTTTTTGAGATTGATTCCTTGTACCTGTGTTGATGATCCATACATCTCAGCAAAAACTAAGCCAGCATCCGCTTTGAAAAGAAAAACAACCTGAAACACAGCTACCTGGCTGAGGCAGTAGACAATCTAGATTTAATGGACTCCGACAAAGTGAGAAAGTCAGATGAGCTTCGTCTTGGCTGACTATCAGCGGTTGGCTTACTGTCAAAAGCACTGAATAGTGTCAAACAATCTCTTAGTCACAGTATATGCATTCTAAAATAAAGAGACATGGAACAATCACTAGCAAGTAGCAACAAACTTTTATTGTAAGCTTCACTCATCCACATACACAATTCAGTTCAACCACGTGGATTATTACAGAAAAGGTTCGACTGTAACCTGATATGGAATGTAGTCCCTTGTTTAAATGAAACCAATTCATTAAGATACATATATGTGTATATATACACATTAATCATAAATAAAAATTTTGGTAAATACCTGGCCTGGGCAGGACTATCACTGTTTCCAGCAGAGTTTGATACTGTATTCATAACAGGTGGAACCACAGATGGTGGATATTGATCAATGGTAGTATGTGGTGTGCTACAAGCTGGTGAATCCACTGCTAAGAACCCATGACCTGGATTTTGGCGCTCTTCTGGAGAGGTATACATTTGCTGCACATTGGGCACATCTGCAATTGGAGCAGCAGGAAGAACTTGTGAAGAACCAATTCCTGAAGACCTCTGCCTTCCCCTTCTGTTTATGTAGCGAGATCTGCTTGCAGCAGCAGCGAAATGCCACATAATTTGCTCCTCAAAGTCAGAATCATCCATGTAAGGAGCTTCCTGAAAGATTCCATTTTAATGATCAAGCTACCCAGGAACTGAAAGAAATAGCCAAACGAATAAGTAAATCAAGAGAAAAACTTCAAGTCTAAAGGCATAACCCACTTGATTGATATCATGGTCTTCATCGATTGGGTGAACAGTACGCCTTGACCTCAAGGTTCTCTCATTCTCAACTGCTGCTAAAAGCTCTTGACTAGAGACAAAAATCAAATAAAGGTTAGAACTTAGAAGAGAAGTAAATGACATAGAAAATGTTATAACGATGAACCCAGATTTGATGGACGCAAATGATTGATACGAAGCATTTTGACAGTGCACAGGTGTGTATTCCGGTTTTTGTAAAAATTATCTACCTTGCAGCATCCTTCATGCCAAGAATCTGCCAACATATTGGGCATTCTTTGCTTCTTTGTGACCTGGAAAGAAACAAGTTCATTCAACTAATAATGGGTAACTGCAATGTACACACCACTTGATTGTGCACAACTGCATGTGGATGTAGTGTTTGCCCAGAATTATTAAGCTTATTTAAATTTAATATCAAGATGGTAAACCCTACCATTCAAGAATGCACTGAAGATGATACTCGTGCTTGCAGCTGGTAACCTGAAAACAAAATAAAGGTTATTGCCAGCACTAAACTGCTTGCCACTATAATTAACCCTGCTTATGCAATCCAAAGGATCAACAATGAGATCATTCAGATTTTACCTCTCTGGACACTGAAAAATCAATAGGCCCCAGCTTTATAAGTGGCAGATACATTGAAAATCACATATAAAAATCAACTATAAGCATATTAGTCCAAGGATGGGCAAATTAAGGAAGTTACGTTTGGTTTCGATTTTTTAAACTGAGTATGATTTTCGATGAATTGGTCATTGAATATCGATTATGATTTAACATTTAAATACTCCTGTTTGGTTGAAACAGCACAAGAATAACTTTCTTTTGGATTTCTAGATTCTTAACCCCAGAAAGACTATATTAACAATTAGTCACCCCGAAACTTCATTATGATTTAAGATAATCAAAAATCAATTTCATTTAGTTAATCTAACTGTATTTTCCAATTTAAAAATCAATTTCATTTAGTTAATCCAACTGTATTTTCCAAATTAATCACTGATTTAATCACTTCTGAAGTTCTGATGAATAAATCCGTGAAAATAATCAAAACTAACAATATCCTTATTGCTCTAGAGTCCACACACCCAAGGCCATCTGTATAGCTATGAGTCTCAAATCTATTTACTTAAATGTCTCCATATCAGCAATTCAAAAGATCTTATGACTCCGGCCATTGTGATTTTAACCACTCAAAATTTCAGATATAGTCATTCCAATTGTCCTGTTCAGTCAATCAAGCATAAAAAAGCCCCAAACTTTGTGAAATCTAGATACACAAAACATCACTAGACACTAATGCATGATCACATATACACATATTGATATGCCTAGGGAGAGAGGGGATCATACCGAGGCGGGATCGTCGGAGCTGAAAGGTTCGAGACAGATACTACAAGCGTCCTCGAAGCTGTCATCAGCAACAGCAACTCCCGAAGACGACGGCGTATGCAAAATGGCTAGATTCTCAGATGAAGAAACCAAATCCTTCGCCATTGCTAGTATTCTCTCTCTCTCTCTCTCTATGTAGATGTATTGGTAGAGTTGAGGAAGAAGAGAGTTTGGTGTGTGAACAGGCTGAGAATATGAGGAGGAGGAGCAAACAGCCCTAGAAAAGTGTAGAGAGAGAGAGAGAGAGAGAGGTGTCAAATCAAAGAAAAGAATTATGGAAAGAAGAGGAAAGGGCAGAAAACGGAGGAAAAATCCGATTTCTATTCAGACGGTTGGTGGAATCGATCAACTCCCACCACCCTTTTTATTTGTCTTATTCTTGTTTGGTAGGAAATGGGTAAATTACACATTTACTCTTACCCTATGGATTCGATTTTACTTTTTCCTTTCAATTATTGAATTTTTCATATTACCCCAGTTACAAATGTCCTATATCTTTTTGGACGAAAACGACCAACATATCGGGACAAAATAAAAAAATTACATAGTTTGAAATCAAAATAAAACAACTTTTCATTAAATATATAATAGATGTTAAGAGTTAGAGTTAAGTTTGTCAATCATATTGGGATAAGGCGGGTTGATATCAGATCTTAGTGGATTCATGTTAAAAAATATTTTATATTTAATTAATTTATTAATTCATATCTAACGAATTATGTTATATCTAGTTATATATAAATTGTATATAACAGGTATATATATGAGTCATATGATATATTTTTTTATTAGCTTCATTCATACTCAATTATTTATTAATTGTATTGTGTTAAATTTATTCGTTTATAAAAATGGTGACTTAAGAAAGACTCATATCTTCTAATTTCGCGTTGTGTTGTATTCTGACATCCCTAATTATGTTGATGTGAAAACTAGTTGAGGGTATAATGTCAAAATTTTGATAGTTGAGAGAATAATATAAAAAATGGTAATAATGAAGGGGGCAAAGTATAATTTTTCTTTAGGCAATTAATGGGTTCACTGGAAAGACCTCGCATTGTAAAGTATTTGTCAATAAGTCCTTATATTTTGTTTTCTTTTTACTTCTACTACCTAACAAACTAATGATCCATTTTTGATACTTCGAGTGTGTTGGGTAGGTCTTTTTTATTAGGACTCGAATACATTAAAACTAACTTTATATAAAATAATTTTGTGTTAATTTTATGTCAGATGGACACATTTGTCTTAAGAATATTTAGTCTTCATAAACAAAAAAATAGGACCATGAGAAATAATGTTAGAGAAAATATATATATATAATTAGATTATATAAAACTGTATAAAGTGTAACTTATATATTAATCTAAACAGAATGTACAGAAATCAAAATCAGTGCACTCGTAAGGACACAAATCTGCACGAATAATTAATAAGAAAACCAGAATATATAATTCAAGCCTTGTAAAATACAATCTCCTTAAGACATATTTGCTATCTTTCGGTGCTCAAGGTTGATAAGCAACTGTCTCACAAAATAGAATAAATTTTTATGTTATTGAGAAATAGCACTTTAATCTTCAAGATTCCAACGAACACAACTTGTGATGCTCCTAAAATTGGAGGTCACTTGTCAACCCGTTTATCACTCATCAATCCGAGAAAAAACTCATGATTGTCGCACAACTCGACATCACATCAATAATATCTCCTTAACCGGAATCATAACTCATACGTGTAACTGTTATACACTTTATCATTTACTAATTCATGGTCCTTTATACATCAATATAGAGTCATTAACATCTTATATAACCTCTTTGAGTAAGAAATCGATGCCCAAAGACTTAGTAAAACATTAAAAAAATTTGAAGTTTAAAGAAAACCTACTGGTAGAAGTGTTCAAAATTCTACCGATAGAAGTTGTGCACTGAACTTCAATTTTTAAGAAAATCTGTGAAAACCTACCGGTAGAAGAAGTTTCTATTCTACTGGTAGAAATAGTCTATTGGAATTCTTCTGTCGGTAGGAACAGTGACATTCTACCAGTAAGAGAACTCTACTAGAAAAGTTCTACTGGCTAAAGGGTGAGCCACGCTCAATAGGGTATCTCCTAAAAAGGCTACTCCTCAACCTAGATGCATATGACATGTTCACATACAAATTCAAAAACCAACAATCATCCATTCAATAATATGTAATTTAATGATGGATCATTTATGTCATGTCATGTTATGAGATAAGATTCACAAATACAAATCAACCTGAGCCTTTACCGACTCCTATCACCCATATAATATTATGAGTATAAAATCGGACATTCCAAGCACTTGTCATTGATGTTGCACATCCAACAATTTTTTTTAAAAAAAATGAATCATGTGTCTTTGTTGAGTAGCGGGATTTTGGTGTCTCACCGCCAGCTCCGCACACCGATACATTTTTTTGAACTTTCACTGGCGAAAGTGTATAAACTAGCAACAGGATCTCATAACCGGTGAAGTATCTATCCCTTCTTGTTATACCCGACATAAGTTTTTCATGCAACTGTACGACTCTGTTAAACCTTGGTCCGATTGTACTGAGCCCACTTATCAACCACCAAGGATGATGTTTGATCCAACAACATGCACACACACCCACACTCATGTCAAATGCCCATAAATGTGATGTTTCCCGTGCTTATGCAAATGTATATTTACAATTTATAATTCTCATCATTATGCAACTAAGATCTTAATTGCAATTTTAACAACATGTTCCATATGCCATGTGCACAATATAAACATTTCAATAACCATCAATAATCACAATGTCAATATATCATATACATATACCAACATCAATTCTAAGCATGTTATTCCATAATCTACGTCAATAACACACTTAATTCACCAAAACACAATATAGACACATAGCATGCCCATATAATACCATTTTTCAAGAAATTACAAGTTAGTAATTTCTACACACCAATTTAAGCTAGAATTAATTTTTATATATTTTTAATACATATTTCATCAATTTTAACAACAATAGACAAGTGTTATACATCTCTAACAGCCTACTCATTCCATATCACAGCCCTAGGTTGAAAATAAACCTAATTAAGGAGAAAACTCTATCTCTTGAAGCATTAACGATGTTAGAAAGCTCTAAGAATCCCAAATCACACCTAAAACCCTTGATTTCTCCAAGTCTATTTTTGGAACTTCACCCAAATCTATGCTTTTTTTTGGTATGATTGTGTAGCCCTCGATAAGTAAAACAACTTTTGTTCTTGGCTTGAGTCGATTCGAGCAACGTAGCGTCGTAGATCGTAGAGAGAAGGTAGAGTTTCCCTCTCTTCTTTATATTTTTTAGATAATATGATGGGTATGGGGAGAAATCTGATTTTTCTCTCTTATTTATACCCTTTAAATATTTGGTCCTCATCGTACCACACGTCCCCCATATATGAGTTCGATTTCGTCCTGAAATAATTAAATTTTGTCCCAGTTCAAGTTTAAAATATTTTTATAAGAACTTCCTTTAAATTATTTTTTAACTTTTAAAATTTTATTTCATATTTCGTTTTTAGGTCACGCGACACTCGATTGCCTCGTAAAACGTAAAAAAATTCAACTGTCTCGAAATTTGATGAAAATTGACTGAATAACTAGATTTCGCGAGATGAATTCAACGGTGAGGTCCGTTTTATCATCCGAACTCTATAAAAAATTAGATTTTCAACCCGTACCGTAGTGACAAATTACCGTTTTGCCATTTTTTCATAAAAATTCAAATTTACCCGGGTTTTATATAACGTATGTTTATACTTGAACTGAACCAAAAAAATAATGCAATAATATGCACAGAGAGAGAAGAATTTCTGCAACTGAAATCTAGAATTGTGATGAATTAAAATGGTTAGAGGATTGTCTATTTATAGAATCTTTGTGGTTGTTCAGATTGCTTGAAGAGACATAAGTTGTCACTATTTGGATTGAAGAGACATATTCTTTTAATCCAATCAGCCATAAAGATAGAAGGTACTTTTTTCTGAAGCAAATATACAAGCTTCTTCAATTTAGCACTTATTTCAAATTTAACGAGAATAAAATTTAAAATCCAGTTGGACTTTAAATTTATATTGGAAGACAGAGACCGACTCGCGAATTGGACCGTTTGGATTGACTCACAACCTGCACTGCACCAAATGAATTTTGTCTAAAAAGATTATACATTTTTTGCCCAAGCCCAAGCCCTGTCGGGTTGTGGTTATGGCGTGGCGAGACGGGCAACGCACATGTGATAATCAAGGTATTGTAAGCGCTCGCTTTCGCTCACAAAAGTGTGGTACCCAACCCATAAAGTCAATTAGGACTATATTAACTCACCAAAGTGTTGATCTTCTTATAATGTGGGACAAATGTTATTTCACTATGTCAATCTTTGTTTATTTCATCACTTCAAATTTGTCACTTTTAGACATAATTTATCATTTAATTTAGACAAATAAATATACCATGTTAATCTCCTCAGTGAGTAGAACACGTTTAAACTTTGTCTCATCAATTTCGAAGTATATGTCTCACTTTTATTTAAGCCTCAAGTTGATGAGCCCAAATTAAATTGGGTCAAGCCTAATTAATTAAATAAAGCTCAAATTAGCTACGAAGTGGGTCAAGGTCAGTTCATAGATTCGGCCTAGTCTAGAGTTCAAGGAGTCCAGAAGGATTATCGTACGTGTGGAGTAATTACCAAGATAATCACTCTCAGAGATCAACACTGTCACGCCCCATTCCGGTCTCCCAAGAGTAAGACGCGACTAGGTTTTTAATACATCTGTTTACATGTATATAATCTAGATTAATAACACATTAATTACTCCCACAGGTGCAACAATACCACCCATCACCTTAGTTATTAAGCATGATGGTAAACCTGTCTCATACCCTGTACCATATATAATATTTGTACCAATTGTTTGTTTCCAATGTTATAGACAGATACAAAATCTCACACCCGCATAGCATACATCACAAAGTATACCTGTTGAGTCTGTTTACAAATATATATACTATTAACCTGCTATAATAATCTCTCATTTAACATAATAAACAACCCAACAAATAATTATATAGTCCCTCAACCAGTATCATTTACTCATTTAAAACTAAATACGTAACGAACAGAATATCATACTAACATTGTACAAAACACAACCCTTTTTGACAGTGGATTGATCTATGTCTTCCCCTCTTGTACCTGAAAAAGAGAAGCTATAGTGGTGTGTGAGCTAAACCACGCGCTCAGTGGGTATACATGCCGTATATGAAATGAAAATGATAATAATACACAGAAGTAGGTAAATACTACGTAAATACACGTATCAAACAACAACATCAATCCAATTTCAAAGCATTCACAAGTCACAACACATCCATACTACCTCTCATCGGGTAATCAATTCCATATGGATCCGTGTCTCCCGAACCTCTAGAGAACACCACAGTGCAAACACACCACTGCACGCCCAGTGATCAGGCATCGATGCTCTTGTCTCAAACAGTGTGCCACATTCCACAGTACACAATACACAATGCACAATACAAAGCATCATCCAATCACATAAACACATAATCCTAGAGAAATGATATTAAATCCTATCATCTAACATCATCTTATAATAGCATTTTCAAAGCATATAAAAATATACACTCACCTCAAATATACCGATCTACTGCCCTTTGGTTCTATCGGTGGATCCTTCCGGTGTTATCGTATTAGTTCGAACACCGACTGTTTCACTCGTTGTACCTAACACATTTGTAATTATAATATCAATATGTTTATCACATTTAATAGTTAACCATGCATTACATGCAAAATGATGCACCCAAAGTGCCCCAGTAACTCTGATTTTTGTACTATCCACTCACATACTAACACTTTTGTTCTAGGGATTACATTTTTCTCTTCAAATTTCTAAAATCACTCACATTAATCACAATTAGGATTAAATAGGTCAAACATATTGATCGAGGGGCATTTTTACACATTTCGACCCCGAATCAAAAAAGCTACACTTCCGGCATTTTGTACATTCCGCATCGGATATTATATTCATTTGCATTTGAAATTTACATTATCACATCACGCATCAATTAAAAATGCAGCATGCAAAATTTTAGATCATGTGGATTAAAATTTCATACCAGTGATAATAATATTTAGAAATCAAGGTTTCGACCTTATCGGCACCCATTTCCAATTTTTCTCATACTTTCTTATAAAACAATTTTACCTAAACTCTCACGCTCCCTAGCTCATGCAAATCAACCCTTTAATTGAACCCTTGAACTCTCCATTTTACACCCAAAAACCTCAATTTCAACTAGCCACCTAAAACACCCAAATATTCATTTTTTTTTCGCATTTTTCACATTTTTCTCACATCTAACTGAATACTCATTTAAAACCACTAAATTATATTCCACACACTTAAATTAGACTCACAAAAATCTGTTTTGGAATTAAAATAAAACAACCCATTATTTTAACACAAAACAATCCACTAATTATATTTAATACACTTAATTTAAACTCACCAAAATATGCTTTGAAATTACACTAAAATAATTCCACACACATGCACAAATACTTAAAATTAATCACACACACACACACACTAAAATGAACACACACATACACCCTTACCTTCTTATTTCCTTCTTATTTTTTGGTTTGGCATGAAGTCTCCCAAATTCTTCTTTCTTTCTTTTCTCTTTTTGTTTTTCTTTCTTCTTCCTATCCTTTACTCTCCCTCACTCACGATTTCATATAGCCTGAACACACACACACACACACACACTTGTTTGTCTTTTAAATACATTCACTTTACTACATATTAAAGTACACACACACATTGTTCCATGCATTATACACACACATTTTACTACACCTTAAGACACACACAAACACTTGGCATACACACACCCACATATATAACTTTTAAAATATCTCACCACCTTTTGTTTGACACATGTGTAAAGATATTTACATGCAACTTAATAATTCTACTTGCCTCTCTCCAAATTCTTAAGTGATTCCAAAACATATCCAATGTTATTTTCATACCCAAAATTCTATCTAATAATTAATTTCACATAATTGCAATTAGTCCACATAATTATGCTAATATGTATGCAATGCATGATCGGGTCTCACAACTCTCTCCTACTAATAAAAATTTCGTCCTCGAAATTATTTACCTAGACTAAACAAATGAGGATATCGAGTTCGCATACTCTCCTCAGTCTCTCAAGTTGCTTCATCTACTGAGTGACTTTGCCACAAAACTTTTACCAACGGTATCATCTTTGTGCGTAGTACTTTCTCCTTCCTATTCAAAATCTGAACCGACTGCTCTATATAAGTCAAATCCTCGGCTAATTCTATCGGTTCTGAAGTCAACACATGTGATGGATCAGACAAGTATTTTCGTAGCATAGAAACATGGAATACATCATGTAACCTGGACAACTCTATTGGTAACTTCAACCGATATGCAACCGTTCTAATCTGTTCTATGATGTTGTACGGGCCAATATACTTAGGAGCCAACTTTCCTTTCCTGTCAAAACGGATGACCCCTTTCCAAGGTGATACCTGTAGGAATACTCGATCACCCACCTCAGATTTCAAATCACGACGCTGATTATCTGCAAAACTTTTCTGTCTGCTCTGTGCCCTCCGTAAGCTCTCCTGTATGATTTTAATCTGATCAGTACTCGTTTGCACAATTTTTGGACCCAATAACTTCCTCTCACCCACTTCGCTCCAGCACACTGGGGTCCTACACTTTCTCCCATACAAAGCTTCATATGGTGTCATCTCAATTGAACCCTAATAACTATTATTATAAACAAATTCAACTAAAGACAAATATTCATCCCAATTACCTCTAAGGTACATGACACAAGCTTTCAACATATCCTCCAATGTCTGAATAGTACGCTCTGTCTGTCCATCTATTTGTGGGTGAAATGTTGTACTAAACTTCAAAGTAGTGCCCAACACAATCTGTAAGCTAGGCCAAAACCTCGAAGTAAAGCATGGGTCCCTGTTAGAGACAATAGATACAAGTACACCATGCAGTCTCACAATTTCATCAATATACAATCTAGCTAGCCTGTCAAGAGAATAGGACATCTTAATAGCTAGAAAATGAGCAAACTTCGTCAACCTATCAACTATCACTCAAATGGCCTCATGTCCTTTTTGCGTACGGGGCAAATTACTTACAAAATCCATAGTGATATATTCTCACTTCCATTCTGGAATTGGTAGAGGATGCAATAACCCAGCTGATCTCTGATGTTCAGCCTTCACCTGCTGATAAGGATGTCAATGAACCGAATAGGAGGCGAGGGGTATCGTCTCCATCCACATACCCGCTTAGAAAATCTCTATCCATCCCCGGTCCACCCCCATTAACGGGTATATTTCTCATCCCCATCCCCATCCACGAGAAATTTTTTAATCCCCGCCCCCGTCCCTGTTTCCCCCATACCTGTCCAAGCCCAAACCCAAGCCCAAGTCAACGTAATCAAAAATTCTAAAAAAAATGAACATTTAAAAATCCAACAACATTCTCCAATAATTACTTGAATTTGATATAATTCAAACAACAAATGAAGAAATATTGAAAATACAAACGACATAACACGATATACCTCGTCAAATGTCCAAAATACTATGTAATAGGGAATGGAGAAATTTTTGTTATAATTGTCCAACATAACACAACACATGTCTTAACAAATGTCCAAAATAACAAACAACAAATGTCACTACTTTAATGACATTTAGCTTAACACGGTCACACCTGTAATTTAATAAAAAAAATAAAACATAAAAAATTATAATAATTGCATAAAAAATATTTTGTATTTACTAATAAAATTGATTGGTTGAAATTAAAAAATTATCAACTCAATCATCTCTTAACACCATCGGTGGTGGTAGAATCTACTTCTTCAACATCATTTTCCTACATCATTAAAAGAAAAAAAATTAGATTCTTCCAAAAAGAAATTTTCAATTTAAACGATATACCTCATCATCAATATCAAGATCCTCGAATAATGTGTAGCCCTTTAGGCCCTTCGAAGTAGATGAATCTAACAAACAAAAAATGCATTAATCATACTTTACCCCCCCAAAAAAGTTATGATGTATAAACAAATGATATTGTATTACCTCGTTCTTTAGCACATAACCAACTTTGAGAGCACATTAAAGCCTCTACTGTAGTTGAAAAGTCTATTGCGATATGGACTGATCACCCTCCCACTTGTGCTAAAAGCAGATTCGAGGCAACAGTAGAAACAGGAATAACAAAAAGATCTTTAACAATCATTTGAAGTAGGGGATACTTTGGACCACTTGTCTTCCAAAAAGATAGTATATCAAAATCTAAAGTTCTTGGCATCATACCATCTTCTAAGTAACAATCAAATTTAGACCTCCCACGTGCTTTTGTTAAGTCTTTTGTTTGTATAAACTTATCAAAATCAGAGAGATCATCAATTAATGGGCATTTGGAATCAATATCTGATTGAAGAAGGGGAGAAGAAGGTTGCGGTTCATAATTACTTCCCTACCTTGCTTCATATTCACCTACTAATTCTAAGCAAAGCTCCTTAATCCTCTTCACTTCATTTAAAACTTCCACATCTCCATACATTTTTTCATAATAATACTCAAAAATTTCCAACTTATACCGTGGATCTAAAATAGTGGCTATTCCCATAACACCAAGAATCACACTCCAATATTTGTTAAACTTTTTCAACATATTCAAGGCCATATCTTTTATCACGTCTTCGGGACTTTGAAGCCACTTAGATATATCTACTCTTATCCCACAAATAGTTGAAAAATATATATTGACAATAGGATACTTTGTACCTAAAAATAATTTTGTTGCACTATGAAACAATTCTAATTTTTCACAAATCTCTCTTGCTACTTCTCAATCATCTTCACTCGGACAAATCTTGTAATGAGAATCTTGATATTTAAAGCGAGCAAACACATCTCTATAAATTAAACTAATTTGAACCATAAGAAAAGTAGAATTCCATCGAGTCTTAACATCAAGAGCAAGCTTCTTGCTACTTGGAATATGTATCTGATGAGCTACCTCTTTAAATTTTTGCACTCTAGGGAGATGTTGTCCAATAAGCAACACTATCACGAATTCTTTCAATACCATCTCTAATCACATTCAAACCATCTTGGACAATTAAGTTGAGAATATGTGCACAACAACACATATGAAACAACCGACCATTCAATATTAGTGAACCAAATGGAAGTTTATCCAACAAAATAGCCACAATTGCATCATTGGTTGTACAATTATCCACGGTCAAAGTTATCAACTTTCTATCAAGGTTCCAATCGAAAAAACAATTCATCAAAAACTCCACAAGCACTTTCTTGGTATGTGGATAAGGCACATGTAAAAATTTAAAGATAATAAATGACATATGTTAATGAAAGATCATTAGTAAGTTAAAATAAATAACACATGCTAATGAAAGATTATTAGTACCTTATAATTCGACTTTGCAATGTCCAAGAATTGTCAATAAAATGTGTAGTGATTGCCATGTATCCTTTTTTTTGATTGTTTAAGGACCACATGTCCGTAGTGATAGCAACTCTACTTTTTATTTTTTCCAACAACTTCATTGTCTTCTCCTTTTCAGTTTTGTAAATTTGAAGGATATCATTTCTGAGAGTGTTGCGAGATACCATTTTGAACATTGATTGAAGAGTGTGACAATATTTTTGAAACCCATGATGCTCAACCATACTAAGAGGATATTCATGCAATATAATCATATTGGCAAGATCCCTCCTCCCCGCCTCTTGAACAAATCATCAGTTCTCCATTGTTTTCTCGGTATCTTTTTTTGATTGGTTTGATACCAATAAACATTGCTTCAAATTTTTATATTTCTTCCTCGGACAACATTTAAGATAGTCATGCAAGTGGCTAGTTCCATTCTTAGCACCACCAACAAGCATTTTCTTACATTCATTGCACTCAACCTTTAACTTCCCATCAACTATTTTTCTCTTGAAATGATCCCACAAAATTGATCTATGTCTATCTGTTTCACCAAGAGTCATTGGAGTTGAGTTGGTAGATTGATTTTCATCAATAGAGATTGAAAGTTGGTTGTTTTCACCGGTGTTGCAGAAATTTCAGGAGTTGACATATTATTTCTCACTTCTCCTTCCATTGTTTGTAATCAACTATATGTAAAAATCAACTAAGTAGAAACCAAACTATAATATATTAAAATTCTTAAATGAAAAAATAGCATATATTAATCACAACGACTACCCCACGGTCGCATTAAAATTCTTAAATGAAAAAATAATATCACTAATAACACTATCCTGACTAATTAATTAACAACTCAATATGTTATGCATCCATGGTGCTAATAAAAATATTCAAATTCAAATAAGGGCTTTACAAAGTTGCACCACAGAATATTGAGCTTGATTGATATCATATGTCTATGCTCCCCTTCATAATCGAGATGAGTTGGGCCTCACCTCGAAACTAAGATGTTCAAAATTTAAATCTTTTCAAAAACTTGACTTGTCTAAATGAGTCAAACTTGACTTGTCTAAATGAGTTTGGTTCAAGCACGCAAAACTCGACTTGTCTAAATGAGTCAAACTTGAACAATGAAAAAGAATATTAAGAGAAGTTATGTATTTAGTTGACAACATTGATGCAATCTTATACAGACCAGCACATAATCATTTCAATTTTACCATCTGAAAAATTAGTATGACCATTGAATAAGCTTCAACCTTTAACAATAGAAGTGTTGTATAATACAGGGGACCTAGAAACAATCATATTTTATTTTAGAAATGTTGTCCAGACTTTCTTGTTTAAGCTAATTTAGCAGTTTACTTCTTTTTTTCATTTTTTCCAAGCCTATACAACGGAATTAGAAGCATAAGTTGCAAAACTGAAAGAGAAAAAACCAAGAATTGTAGAAGAAACAGGTATGTTTCTTATATGATGTCTGCGCATTTCAGGTGTCTGCCTTTGATTGGTCTAAAATATGCAACTTTTGGTTGTTGCAAGCCATCATTGATGTGTTATGTTATTGTTGCAAGCAGAAATTATGGAAATGTAAAAGAACTAGGTATTATAATTTATTTATTTTTTTATTACTAAAGAAATCAAAGTTCACCATCTTTATTTCTTGCTAATCAGCTGTGAATAAGTCCATTGCTTTTGGCTTATATGATCCCAGGCCACTGGACAATCCCGATAACCCATATGTTTTTGGCTTATACGATCTACTCAAGGACAAAATAGTGAGAAAGATCCAAAATCAAGGGGAAAAAAGCAGGAGAAAATATAGGGAAGATGGAGATTCGACTGTGAGAAAAATGCACCTGTAGAATCAGATCTCAATCTGCGAGCAAGGCAGGGATCATCAAGAGAGAGATAGAGGCAGTCGGGTGTGAGAGAGAGAGAGAGATGGAGGCGGGCGGCTGAAGGTTGACAGAGGAAGACGTGAGAAAATTAGGGCTTTAGGGCTTGGAATATATATATATATATATGGTAATGGGAACGGGGCGGGGGTAAGAGTAAGTCCATCCCTGCCTTCATTCCCACACGGGTTTATACGGATATTTTCGTATACGTCCACCGTCTAATACGTATAGTCCATCCCCGGTTCAAACGGGTTGGGTTTGGACAAATACTCGTTTTTCTCCGGTCCACTGCCATCCCTACCTGCTGACATACTAAACATCGAGCCACAAACTCAGTTATCTCTCGTTTCATTCCAGACCACCAATAATGTTCTCTCAAGTCACGATATATTTTTGTACTACCTGGATGCATAGCGTATGCTGAACTGTGTGCTTCTTCCAGAATTTCTCTTTTTAACCCCGCATCATTAGGTACACATAACTGAGAACCAAATAACAAAACATTAGCACTGTCAACAATAAAATCAGTCTTCACCTCTTTCTTGAATTTCTCAATCTGGAGATCATGCTGTTGTGCCTCTCTGATCCTATCCACCAAAACTGGTCTCAAAGTCAGTGTAGCAAGTAAAGTTGTAGTCTCTCCTATCCCCAACTACACTCTCAAAGATTTTAAATCCAGAAATAAACCCCTTCGAATCACTCGTAAACTAGCCAATCTTTCTAATGATTTTTGACTCAAAGCATTTGCCACAACATTTGCTTTCCCTGACTGGTAATGAATAGTGCAATCATAATCCTTATTAAGCTCAATCCAGTGCCATTGCCTTAAGTTCAACTCTTTTTGGGTGAACAGATATTTCAAACTTTGGTGATCTGTATACATCTCACAGGTAACCTCATATATAAAATGTCTCCACAATCTCAGTGCGAATACAATAGCTACAAGCTCCAAATCGTGGGTAGGATAATTACACTCATATGGTTTCAGTTGTCTAGAGGCATAAGCTACCACTCTACCATGCTGCATCAACACACAACCAACCCTTGATGTGATGCATCACTATAAACCACGAACCTATCACTACCTGACGGAATGGTTAATACTAGTGCAATCGTCAGCCTGGTCTTCAGCTCCTGGAAACTCTGCTCACATTTGTCAGACCACTCAAACTTCACACCCTTTCGAGTCAATCGGGTCAGGGGCATAACTAAAATGGAGAAATTCTATACAAACCTCTGATAGTAACCTGCCAAATCCAAAAAACTCTGAATCTCTGTTACTGTCCTCAGTCTCACCCAATTAACTACAGTATCAATCTTAGCTGGATTAACACATACACCGTCACCAGAAACTACATGCCCTAAAAACACTACCCTATCCAACCAAAACTCACATTTACTGAATTTGGCAAATAATTGTCTATCTCTCAATGTTTGCAGTACCACCCTCAAATGTTGCATATGTTCCTCTTCACTACGGGAGAATATCAATATGTCATCAATGAACATTATCACAAAATGAATCAAGATATGGTTGGAATATTTTGTTCATCAGGTCCATAAATACAGCAGGAGCATTAGTCACACCAAATGGCATCACCAAAAATTCATAATGTCCATACCTGGTCCGAAAAATAATCTTTGATATATCATTATCCTGTACTTTTAACTGATGATATCCTGAACGAAGGTCAATGTTTGAAAACACTCAGGCACCTTGTAACTGGTCCAGCAAATCATCTATACGCGGCAATGGATACTTGTTCCAGATAGTCACCCTATTCAATTGTCTGTAATCAATGCATAACCTCATAGTGTCATCCTTCTTCTTTACAAATAATACTGGTGCACCCCAAGGAGATACACTAGGTCGTATAAATCCCCGATCTAACAAATCCTGCAACTACACTTTAAGTTCCTTCAATTCAGTTGGAGCCATCCTGTATGGGGTAATGGATATGAGATTAGTTCCTAGCACAAGCTCAATAGTAAAATCCACCTCCCAATCAATTGGTAACCCTAGTAACTCTTCAGGAAACAAATCAGCGAAATTATTAACCACAGGAATATTCTTCAGTTCAAGAGTACCTCTCTAAGTATCTTTTACATAAGCTAAATATCCATAGCATCCTTTCCTTAGTAATTTTCTGGCTTTAATTGCTGGTATCAAATTCCTCGATTCAGGGCATCGCTCTCCAGAGAACCGAAACAAAGAAACATGTAGAATTTTAAATATTATTTCCTTATGAAAACAGTCAACAGTGGCATGATATGCAGACAACCAATCCATTCCTAAAATCAAATCAAAATCTTGGAATTCAAAAGGTATCAGATCTGCAGGTAATTCTCTATTACCGATCTGAATTAGACACTCCATATATACTACCCTAGCCATCACACAATCACCCATGGGAGTAGCTATAGTCAATCCACAATCTAACGGAGTAGGTGGTCTATTAGCATGCATGGAGAATGACAGTGATATAAATGAATGTGTAGCACTTGAATCTATAAGTACTCGTGCCTGTTGACCAAAAATAGATATCATACCTGTAACCACATCTGGGGTCGCCTAAGCATCCTGCTGGGTAAGTAAAAAAACACGACCTCTAGTCTCAGGTCCGTTCGGGCCCCTGCCACCAACACCGCTACCTCCAGTACTACCTCCTCGTCCTCGACCGCTGCCACTCATTGCTCCTCAGGACACCGTAGATGCACTGCCCATCGATGAACTTTGGGTAGAGTACTGTGGACAATCTCTCTACATATGTCCCTCCTGACCACATAAAAAGCAACATCGTGACTTAGCAGGGCCTGATCCACTCATAGGACAGTTCCGTACAATGTGCCCAACCTACCCATAATGGTAACAAGTAACTGTACTGTGATGACCCGTATATAAATTAATTATCGACACGCTAATTAGGTCATCAATTATGATTTTATATTAATAAATAAAAAGTAAATTTTTTATGAACAAATGGACCTCAAATATGGACTTTTTACGTAAAAACGAGTCAAATGACTATAACTTAGGTCAAAAATTGTAACAAATATATTTATATTTATATCTATATATGTGTGTTCATGTGTGTGTATGTGTGCAGGTGAAAGGACAAGCATATCTATATATATATGTAGGGGCCATCTTTAGGAAGTTTACAAGCTTTAAGACACATGCAACAAAGAAAAAAAAAGAAGAAAAACATGGTGAGGAAATGGACGCCTGTCCATGACTCCCTTGGAGGCTAAGAAAATCTTAGCTATAAATAGCCAAGATCAGTAGCATTGAACGACATAAGGAAAAAAGAGAGAAAGGGGGGAAGAAAGGAAGGGAGAAAGAGAGGAAAGAGGGAAAATTGGGTCAAAAATTTTGTTGACCTAAGAATTTGTGGTTGCGATCAAAACTTTGGGTAAGAATTTTTAGTTATTATTTAGTAACTTTTATATGTTTGAGTCACTTAAAGTTGATCTGCATTAAATATTTCAGATCAAATTTAAGTATTATTATCTTTCGTTTGTTACTCCAAAAATTATTAAGCCCTTAGTACCTATTGTTATTCTAAAATATTATTTTGATTATTTTGTCACAGTACACTGTATCAAATAGAAGTCAAGAAGGAGGTCGGGTTTCTATCATTGATGCATTCTATGTATATTTGAAGGTTTCATATCAAATCTATTTTTAATTATAAAATGTAATATTATATCATGGGGTCAAACTGGAATTTTATAAATAAATCGTTATCATGCACATATTGTATTTTTTTTTTATCGAGACCCTAATTATCTCATGAAACCATGTTACATAATAAATGTATATTTCATTATTAATATTTAATGTTTGATTTACTGTGGGGTCTGACTATGATATGATTTTATTTTGTGATTTTGATGAAATTACTATAAATGCACATAATCGAGGGTAGAGGGATAGTAGATGCGTGATCCTTGTGAGGATTCACAGGATTCCTATTAGTCCTTGGGTTCACCGATTAGTAATATCGGTTGCCGTGGTAGCCTGTGTGGCACCACATAATTTTACTATTGGTATTTCCATAAAAGCAAGAAGGGCATTGGGTTCCCTCAGGTGCAAGACCCCAAAGTTTTCTCCGGAGGCGGTTCATGTGTGGACCAAAAATTGACGGATTGATATGATCGATATGTGCTTAAATTTATTTATTTATTTGATTCATTATTGTGCCCTATTCCTGCATTTATTCGCGGTTTAATTATATTATTCATTATTTTAAAACCATGGTAGTCATTGATAAACGTTATCCTACTGAGCTGGTGAACTCATCCCTATTTAACATTTTTCAAATATATAAAGTCAAGCTGAAAAATAGGCTGAAAGAATAGAGTCTGCTATTATTATTTCTCTTTATGTTGTATCAAGAATATTTGAAATGATCTTGTGAGGATTATGTACTCGTACGAAAAATAAAATAATATAAATAAGATTATTGTACGTTCGATAAACTTTATTCCTTAATCACACTCGGGTATTTTTTTTAAAAGGAAAAAAAAAATTGGGGTGTGACAAAGTGGTATCAGAGCCTGGAATTAGGTCTTGCATGAGACTTATATATATATATATATATATACACACTAAATAGTGAGATTAATTTACTAATACTGAACATATTTTATAGACATATTATGTTTTATCAACAGAACTAACTTTTTATGACTATAGGTATGACATCTTGGGATGATCTTTACATGACTTACAGTAACATGGGCTCTGAGGCAACTAGTGAATACCGGACTCTTAGAGTTAATATAGAGGCCTACAATTGGATAGTCCGTGAAATTCAAGGTGTTTCCCAAAATTGGTCATTCTTGCCGGCCTTTGAACAGAAAAAGTTAGCACATCACAGACTGACTTCGCAGCTAAGGGTGCTCCATCAAGTACTAAGCATTGAAAGAAACCCCAACCTGTACCAAAATTTTTTTAATGAATTGCCAGTACAAGGCATCCAGTGGCCACCTGCGGGGGCTCATGAGGGGCAGCCAATAGAATCCCCTAACCTGAACAATAACGAAGATGATGACCCACAATCTAATGTAGCCCCTGCAGCCGCACCACCCGAAGCAAACCATCGCGCAGATTCTTCAGGTTCTGCGAATTAATGTGTCTCCAAGGGGAGTGACATGAGACTTTTTGGTCCTTAACTCTACCGTCGGCTTTACTATTCTAAGAACTTTTTCCTGTAAATAGTAGTAGCTCTTAGAATAGTAGGAAAATATGTATCACTACATAACTTAGAGGTGACTGTCCTAGACTTTTGTTCTTCATGTGAATAGTATCTAGGATAAGAAACGACATGTATCTTAGTTACTAACTATGTGAGATTAGAGTTGTTTTCTTAACCTTTGGATATGGTTATAGTTTTATGCAGTCATAATATCATAAACTATGTGTTATAGGATGGAGGAAAATACATCTTAAGACCAATCAGAGATACCTATCAATGACCAGTCCCCTCAAGCACTGCAGGACACCACGAGTGGTATTTACCAGTGTTTGAGAGAACTGACCACTTTGGCACACCAACAAGCAAAAAATAACAACCATACTACGGTAATACAACCAACATTTCAAGAACAAGCAAATGTGGCTGAAACGCGAAGAATGATGATACTCAAGGAATTTCTACGACAACGTCCCCCTACCTTCCAGGGAAGTGCAGAGCCACTTGATGCAGAGAGGTGGCTTCGACAAGTGAGAAAAGTAATGGATGGTATGGATATTGCCTCAGAACTACGAGTTACCTTGGCCTCTTATCTTTTTGAAGATGAAGTCGATCACTGGTGGAACATAGTCAAAAGAATGAGGAACATAAACCAAATGACGTAGACCACATTTGAGAAAGTGTTCAATGATAAACATTTTCTAGAGTCCGTAAGGGATAAAATGTTCTCTGACTTCCTAGAGTTGCAACAACGCAACTTGACAGTCACGCAGTATGAATCCAAATTTACTAAACTCTCTCTTTTTACCACGGAATTAGTTTTCACTGATGCTAAGAAGGCTAAACGATTTGAACAAGGCCATAAGCCTTCTATCTGAGGGCGCCTTGTAGCACATCGACTGAGAAACTACAAGAAACTAATGGAAAGGGCTATGCTGGTAGAAAGAGATTTGGAGGATACCCAGAATATCAAAAATCATCAACAAGGCAGAGGAAGTCAGACAAGAAATGGTGGCAGCAGTAGTCACCAAAGAATGACCCCATATCGATGGCCAGGGCAAGAAACCAATGAAAGAAGGAGTGTGAATCAGGGACAAAATTCTAGAAATTGGAACAGAGCATCCAATGATACGAAACAGTGTTTTAAGTGTGGGCAAACTAGACATTTTAAAAATCAGTGTCCCTTCACGTCCTCTCAAGGGTCAGCCAATCAAGGTTCTTATCAACCATTCAACCAATCTCGTCCACAACAACACCCTTACCCTACTCAGTCGGCAGGACCAACAACCCAAATTGGACCTTCGCAGTCGTTTTCAAATCAGGCACAACAAAAAAAGCCAGGAAGTAGAACAACAATTCCCGAAGGTCAACCTCGGATCTACGCAATGGCTACACCGGATAACGACGCTGCTAATGAAGTAATTGAAGGTACCGTTCTTATTTATAATTCTTGGGCACGTATCTTATTTGATCCGGGGGCAACCCATTCTTTCATTCGTACTTTATATGTTGTTGCCCTAGGGTTAGAATTCAAACCTTTGGGTCACACTTTGTGTATAAACCTACCTACGGAAGATTTCTTGAAAACAGCTAGGATATGCAGAAATTGCATAATCCGAATTGAGGAAAACGAGTTGATTGTGGACCTAGTTGCCCTAGAAATAGTTGGATACGACATAATTTTTGGAATGAACCTACTATCTTGTTATCATGCTATCATGGATTGCTACGGTACAAAAATAAAATTCCGTACATTGGGAGGTGAAAATTTTGAATTCGTAGGCAAACGTCACTATTCGCATCCGTTCTCCACAAAGAACAAAAACAATTTGGAATTCCTTGCCAACTTAACTGGGGAAGAACTAGGTAAAATCACCGCTAAGGTCATCTTGGTAGTGTGTGACTTTCTTGATATATTTCCTGAAGAATTACCAGGACTACCCCCACAAAGGGAGATAGAATTTACCATTGAGATATATCCTGGTACAGAGCCAATATCTATTGCTCCTTACCGTATGGCGCCATTAGAGTTGAAAGAATTAAGAAAACAGCTGGATGAACTTTTTTCCCTAGGATTCATTCGACCAAGTACGTCGCCTTGGGGTGCTCTTCGTAAAAAAGAAGGATAATACGCTGATACTCTGTATTGACTATCAAAAGCTGAATCAGGTCACCATAAAAAACAAGTATCCTTTACCACGTATTGATGATCTATTTGATCAACTCAGAGGTTCTCGTTACTATTCCAAAATTGATCTTCGAACTGGATACCATCAATTGAGGATCAGAGAGGAGAATATCCCCAAAACAGTTTTTCGTACTCGATATGGACATTTTGAATTCTTGGTGATGTCCTTTGGACTTACAAATGCACCTGCAGCTTTCCTGGACCTGATGCACCGGGTATTCAAACCCTATCTTGATTAGTTTGTAATCATCTTCATAGACGATATTCTCATTTACTCAAAGTCACGTGAGGAGCATGTACAACATCTTTGCCAAGTGTTATTAACACTAAGGGAACACAAGTTGTATGCCAAGAAAATAAGTGTGAGTTCTGGATGAAAGAAGTCAAATTTCTTGGACATGTAGTATCCAAAGAAGGAGTGACAGTGGATCCAGCTAAGATTGAAGCAGTAATGAATTGGGACCTACCGAAGAATGCAACCGAAGTTCAAAGTTTTCTGGGATTAGCAGGATATTATCGAAGATTTGTGGAAGGATTTTCCAGAATAGCTCTCTGCCTATGACCCGACTCACCCGAAAAGGAGAAAAGTTTGAGTGGACCAAAGAATGTGAACATGCATTTAACATCTTAAAGGAGAAATTGACCACGGTATCTATCCTTACTATACCCAAAAGTGGTATCGGGTATGATGTTTACACAGATGCATCACTACAGGGACTTGGATGTGTATTAATGCAAAATAACAAGGTGATTGCTTATGGATCAAGACAATTGAAAACTCATGAACGAAACTATTTCACTCACGATTTGGAGTTGACAGCCGTTGTCTTTGCATTAAAGCTATAACATTGTTATCTATATGGAGAAAAATTTCAAATTTACTCAGATCACAAAAGTTTCAAGTATATATTCACTCAAAAAGACTTAAATCTCTGACAATGACGCTGGATAGAGTATCTCAAGGATTACGACTTCACACTTCAATACCATCTGGGGAAAGCTAACGTGGTAGCTGATGCATTGAGTAGAAAATCTCGAAGTGCAGTAATCAACGTGATGAAGGACAAATGGCGATTAAGGGAGACGCTAGAGGACTTTGACATCTGGATAAGTGCAAAAGAAGGTAAACCACGTTTGTTTAATCTCGTTACTCAACCTATCCTCCGACAAAAAGTTGTTGCATTACAACATTCGGATTCTTACCTAGAATCCATCCGCACCCAACTAGAAGATGGGAACGCTCTTGAAAACTGGCAGTTACAAAAGGGGGAATTACTATATCAATAAAGGTTGTGTGTACCCGATAATGCTCAATTGAAGGAAGAAATACTTAGGGAATGTCATTGCTCTAAGTTTTCCATACATCCTGGCAGCACAAAAATGTATCAAGATATGAAGCGCCAATATTGGTGGAAAGGAATGAAGAAAGACGTAGCTAAATTTACAGCTCGATGTGCCACATGTCAACAAGTAAAAGTAGAGCATCAGAAACCTGGTGAGTTATTACAATCCTTACCTATTCCAGAATGGAAGTGGGATCATATCACTATGGATTTCGTGATTGGCTTATCTAAAACTACAAATGGATATAATGCAGTATGAGTTATAGTGGATCGACTCACCAAATCGGCCCATTTCTTAGCCATGAAAAATTTTGACACTTTAGCCACGTTGAGTCAACTTTATATACGGGAGATTGTGAGATTATATGGGGTACCATTATCAATCGTGTCAGACCGAGATACTCGCTTTATGGCTCAATTTTGGCAAAGTTTACAAAAAGTCATGGGAACCGAATTACATTTTAGTATTGCTTACCATCCTCAAACAGACGGCCAATCTAAAAGGGTGATCCAAATATTGGAAGATATGTTGCGAGCTTGTGCCGTAGATTTCAAGGGCAGTTGGAATGAACATCTTCCACTGGTGAAATTTGTTTACAACAACAGCTACCAAAGCAGTATTGGCATGGCACCGTATGAAGCTTTATACGGACGACCTTGTAGATCACCTTTATGTTGGGACGAAGCTGGTAAAAACATTTTATTTGGTCCAGAAATTATTCGAAAAACCACTGAGAAGATAAAGTAGTTCGGGAGCGGCTACACACCGCTCAAAGTCAACAAAAGAGCTATGCAGATCAAAGGAGAAAACCCTTGGAATTTCAAGAAGGTGATTACATATTCTTGAAAGTATCCCCTAAGAAAGGAATATCTCAATTTGGAAAAAAGGGTAAATTGGCTCCCAGATACATTGGACCCTTCAAGATAACACAACGCATTGGAAACGCAGCTTATCGGCTTGCCTTGCCAGCTCAATTATCAGGAATACATGATGTGTTTCATATATCCATGTTAAGGAAATATGAACCAGTTGTGTTTCACGTCATCAATTGGAAGGATGTCCGAATTCAAGAAAATGGAACATACGAAGAACAACTTATGTAAATTCTTGACACCAAGGAACAGGTATTCCGTAACAAGGTCATACCCCTTGTAAAAGTGCTATGGCAACATCATGGTATCGAAGGAGTCACGTGGGAACTGGAAGCAGAAATACGTGCAAGATATCCCTATCTTTTTTACTCTCAAGGTTAGTATTGAATTTCGGGGACGAAATTTCTTTTAAGGAGGGTAGATTGTGATGACCCATATATAAATTAATTATCAACACGCTAATTAGGTCGTCAATTATGATGTTATATTAATAAATAAAAAGTAGATTTTTTTATGAACAAATGAACTTCAAATATGGACTCTTCACGTGAAAACGAGTCAAATGACTATAACTTAGGTCAAAAATTGTAACAAATATATTCATATTTATATCTATATATGTGTGTGTGCATGTGTGTGTGTGTGTGCAGGTGAAAGGACAAGCATATTTATATATATATGTAGGGGTCATCTTTAGGAAGTTTACAAGCTTTAAGACACATACAACAAAGAAAAAAAAAAGAAGGAAAACATGGTGAGGAAAAGGACGCCTGTCCATGACTTCCTTGGAGGCCAAGAAAATCTTGGCTATAAATAGCCAAGATCAATAGCATTGAACGACATAAGGAAAAAAGAGAGAAAGGGAGGAAGAAAGGAAGGGAGAAAGAGAGGAAAGAAAGAAAAATGGGTCAAAAATTTTGTTGACCTAAGAATTTGCAGTTGCGATCAAAACTTTGGGTAAGAGTTTTTAGTTATTATTTAGTAACTTTTATATGTTCGAGTCACTTAAAGTTGATCTGCATTAAATATTTTCAGATCAAATTTAAGTATTATTATCTTTCGTTTGTTACTCCAAAAATTATTAAGCCCTTAGTACCTATTATTATTCTAAAATATTATTTTGATTATTTTGTCACAGTACACGGTATCGAATAGAAGTAAAGAAGGAGGTAGGGTTTCTTTTATCTTTTACTATCATTGATGCATTCTATGCATATTTGGAGGTTTCATATCAAATCTATTTTTAATTATAAAATTTAATATTATATCTTGGGGTCAAACTGGAGTTTTATAAATAAATCGTTATCATGCACATATTGTATTTTTTTTTTATCGAGACCCTAATTATCTCATGAAACCATGTTGCATTATAAATGTATATTTCATTATTAATATTTAATGTTTGATTTACTGTGGGGTCTGACTACGATATGATTTTATTTTGTGATTTTGATGAAATTACTATAAATGCACATAATCGAGGGAAGAGGGATAGTAGATGCGTGATCCTTGCGAGAATTTACAGAATTCCTACTAGTCCATGGGTTCACCGGTTAGTAATATCGGTTGTCGTGGTAGCCTGTGTGGCACCACATAATTTTCAGTATTAGTGTTTCCAGAAAAGCAAGAAGGGCATTGGGTTCCCTAGGGTGCAAGACCCCAAAGTTTTCTCCGGAGGCGGTTTCATGTGTGGACCAGAAAATTGATGGATTGATATGATCGATATATGCTGAAATTTATTTATTTATTTGATTCATTACTTCGCCCTATTCCTGCATTTATTCGCGGTTTAATTATATTATTCATTATTTTAAAACCTTGGTAGTCATTGATAAACGTTATCCTACTGAACTGGTGAGCTCATCCCTATTTAACATTTTTCAGATATATGAAGTCAAGCTGGAAGATAGGTTGAAAGGATAGAGTCTGCTATTATTATTTCTCTTTATGTTGTATCAAGAATATTTGAAATAATCTTGTGAGGATTATGTACTCGTACGGGAAAATAAAATAATATAAGGAAGATTATTGTACGTTTGATATACTTTATTCCTTAGTCACACCTGAGTATTTTTTTTAAAAGGAAAAAAAAAATTTTGGGGTGTGACATGTACTCCCCCGAGTCTGTCCCATCTCTTGACCCGGTGCAAATGAAGATGATCCACTCACTCCCTGTCCTCGACTCTGGGATGAGACTCATGATTTCTTTTTATTTACACCATTTGGAAACATTCCCTTCCAAAATCTACTAAAGAAAATTCCCTTAGAACCTTGTCCACTTGGCTCATCTCTTCCCTTTTTTGCCTGCTCACTTGCACTTTCCATGTCGTTCAAATAAGCTTCCACAATAAGGGCTTTGTTATATAATTTTGAAAATGTGGTTAACTCTAGCATCAAAGTACGGGATCTAATATTTTAATTTAGCCCTATCTGGAATCTTCTGCATCTTTTCCCCTCATCTGTGACAACAGAAGGCATAAATCTGGATAAAGTATTAAATTTGCCCTCGTATTTCATCACCGGCTGATTCCCCTGCTGCAAATGTAGGAATTCATTCTGTTTCTGGTATCAATACATCGAGGAAAAATATTTCTTATCAAAAGCATCTGTAAACTGTCGTCATGTGGGAACTCTAGGAACTAAACCGGCCTCCCATTCAATGTACACTGGCAGCAATGCTCTCTCCATAGCCTCCCACCAATATTGGGCCTCCTTTGATAGCATAAAAGTGGCTAACAATAATTTATCCTCCTCGTCGACTCCCATCACCTTGAATATTTTCTCGATGCGTCGTAACCAATTCTCTGCTTCTAACGAACCTGCAGTTCCCGTAAATATTGGTGGATCAAACTTTTTAAACTGCTCGTATAAGGTACCCCTGGGTCTTACTGTTTTCACTCACGTTGTATGTTGCTCAAAGTATCTAGCTGTTGCTTCCCACAGTTGTCTAGCTTCCCAATCACCTGATGCCTCCTCTACATGGGGTCTTTTTCCCTTATCTCCAGCACGAGAAGATGAACCTTCTCCCTCCATGTATCACTGTAAAACATGTAAATATCGTATATGGGTAATGATAACATGCAATGTATATTTTATACACTTACACATACTTCTAACACCCCACCTAAACAGACCAATCCCTAAGTCCACTGTCATGTTAGACTCAACTCGACCACAAAATTATAAACTCTAGCTTTGATACCAACTAAATTGTCACGCCCCATCCCAGTCTCCCAAGGATAAGATGCGACTAGGTTTTTTAATACACTTGTTTACATGTATATAATCTAAATTAATAACACACTAATTAATCTTACAGGTGCAACAATACCACTCATCACCTTAGTTATTAAGCATGATGGTAAATCTGTCTCATACCCTGTACCATATATAATACCTGTACCAATTGTTTGTTTCCAATGTTATAGACAGATACAAAATCTCACACCTACATAGCATACATCACAAAGTATACCTGTTGAGTCTGTTTACAAATATATATATTATTAACCTGCTATAATAATCTCTCATTTAACATAATAAACAATCCAACAAATTATTATATAGTCTCTTAACCAGTATCATTTACTCATTTAAAACTAAACACGTAACGAACAAAATATCATACTAACATTGTACAAAACACAACCCTTTTTGACAGTGGACTGATCTATGTCTTCTCTCTTGTACCTGAAAAGGAGAAGTTTATAGGGGTGTAAGCTAAACCACGCGCTCAGTGGGTATACATGCCGTATATGAAATGAAAATGATAATAATACACAGAAGTAGGTAAATACTACATAAATACACGTATCAAACAATAACATCAATCTAATTCTAAAGCATTCACTAGCCACAACACATCCATACTACCCCTCATTGGGTAATCCATCCCACATGGATCCGTGTCTCCCAAACCTCTAGGGAACACCACAGTGCAAGCACACCACTACACGCCCAGTGATTAGGCATCGACGCTCCTGTCTCAAACAGTGCGCCATATTTCACAATACACAATACACAATGCACAATACACAATACAAAACATCATTCAATCACAGAAGCACATAACACATAATCCTACAGAAATGATATTAAATCCTATCATCTAACATCATCTTATAATAGCATTTCAAAACGTATAAAAGATATACACTCACCTCAAATATACTGATCTATTGCCCTTCGGTTCTATCGGTGAATCCTTCCGGTGTTATCGTATTAGTTCGAACACCGACTGTTTCACCCGTTGTACCTAACACATTTGTAATTACAATATCAATATGCTTATCGCATTTAATAGTTAACCATGCAAAAAAGCTACACATTTTTACACATTTCGACCCCGAATCAAAAAAGCTACACTTCCGGCATTTTGTACATTCCGCACCGGATATTATATTCATTTGCATTTGAAATTTACATTATCACATCACGCATCAATTAAAAATGCAGCATGCAAAATTTTAGATCATGTGGATTAAAATTTCATACCAGTGATAATAATATTTAGAAATCAAGATTTCGGTATTACCGGCACCCATTTTTAATTTTTCTCATACTTTATTATTAAACAATATTACCTAAACTCTCACACTCCCTAACTCATGCAAATCAACCCTTTAATTGAACCCTTGAACTCTCCATTTTACACCAAAAAAACCTCAATTTCAACTAGCCACCTAAAGCACCCAAATATTCATTTTTTCACATTTTTTTCACATCTAATTGAATACTCATTTAAAACCACTAAATTATATTCCACACACTTAAATTAGACTCACAAAAATCTGTTTTGGAATTAAAATAAAACAACCCATTATTTTAACACAAAACAACCCACTAATTATATTTAATACACTTAATTTAAACTCACCAAAATATGCTTTGAAATTACACTAAAATAATTCCACACACATGCACAAATACTTAAAATTAATCACACACATACACCCTTACCTTCTTCTTGTTTCCTTCTTATAATTTGGTTTGGCATGGAGTCCCCCAAATTCTTCTTTCTTTCTTTTCTCTTTTTGTTTTTCTTTCTTCTTCCTCTCCTTTACTCTCCCTCACTCACGGTTTTATACAGCCTGAACACACACACATACTTGTTTGTCTTTTAAATATATTCACTTTACTAAATATTACAGTATACACACACACACACACACACATTGTTCTATGCATTATACACACACACTTTACTACACCTTAAGATACACACAAACACTTGACATACACACACCCACATATATAACTTTTAAAATAACTCATCGCCTTTTGTTTGACACATGTGTAAAAATATTTACATGCAACTTAATAATTCTACTTGCCTCTCTCCAAATTCTTAAGTGATTCCAAAACATATCTAATATTATTTTCACACCCAAAATTTTATCTAATAATTAATTTCACATAATTGCAATTAGTCCACATAATTATATTAATATGTATGCAATACATAATCGGGTCACACAAACACTATATTTAATTGTACGCATCCTAGACATAGTCATCCTCTTCGAAAAGCTAGTAACCTACCCACACGTCATCACCTTAACCAATACTCTGTGCTTATAAATTGTTAGCCCTCTATACACGAGGGAGACACCTTTTACACATCTACATCTCTCTACACACTCTTTGCACGCCTATCTCTCTCATAACTACCCAACCTATCCTAAAGCTTATCCTTGCTCTCTCCCCCACCATCTACTTTTACTTAATAAAATTCTCCGATCACCGTTGTAGCCTTTGGAGTAGAGTAGATCACCCTGATAGATTTTAAAATATAATTGATTATATTTTTCAATAGTGGAAGTTATAATTTTTTACATAAAATTATAATTTTTGAAGTTTAAATTATACATTTTAAAGTTGAACTTACAATTGATTTAGTATATTTATGATTGTTCACAATATTTTATAATCGATTTTGTATTATCCCAAATAATTATAATTTTATTTTTAAAAGTATAATTTAACTATAAAAAATTATAGTTTTTTACAAAAAATTTTTGTTGGTAGCCTAAATTTATATTACCCAAAACAACGGGGGTGAAGTTACTGTTATTTTATCATGGTCTAACCTGTCTGTCCTCTCTCTCACTTCTCCCGGGCCAATCTCAGTTCAGTGAACCCTTCTACCTACATCTTCCATGGCGTGTTTATACGCAACTCAACCGTATTTCCTATCATGGACTTTCTCTGTGCAGCCCAGTCCTCCTCACCGTTTGAGCCCTAACTGTACCCGCCCTTTATTTCTCAGCTACACGAATCGGACAGTGAATTCTTTGTTCGGTCACAAGCTTTTACGAGCCTCTATCAGTTCTTCTTGTCTTTCGCACGAAGCTGATACAACAAATAGGTCTTCGACGCTTCGAGAACTCTGTGAAGGTCATGTGCCCGACCACGTATTACGCAGGTGAGTTTTCTTCAATTTCTTTCCCGTGAACTCTCTGTTTGGTTGCCGAGAAAACGGAGAAAAAATCAATGTATCTGAAGTATCATGTTGTCTTTAGTTAAAAAAAGTGAAAAAAGAATAAACCTTGATTTGACTGGAGTCTACTGCGTTACTGAAGATTTCTGATTTTGGATTGACTAAGTTGATTATTTGGTATTGGGAGAATGCAAGTTTTTCACTTTCCGTTTGGTTGCTGAGAAAATGAAAGAACAGAAAAAAAGAAAATTGACATAACTGAAATTAATTAGTTTCTCCAGTGAAAAAATATAAAAAAACTTGATATTTAGTGGATTCTATGTAGTTATTGAATTTGACTATGGGAAATACAAGGTTTTGATTTTCATGGAATTGGGTATGGTGGAACTATTAGCTTGCATTGGAATTGAGTGAATGATGTTGATGGAATTGCTCACCCCATGCTGCAGGGTGGAAGAGGTTGGATACATTGTGCCCACGAATGTACAGCAGCAAGCTCTGCCAATCCTTTTTTCTGGCCGTGATTGCATACTTCATGCTCAGGTCAACTTTTGCCTTGTGAGCTAACTTCCTCTAAGTTAGGGTGTATTATCTCCTTTATTCAATTTGGTTCATTGTTTTATTAATTTCTAGACTTGTAAAAATGATATTTATGAATTTCTCTGGCAATAAAATCGATGGCAAAAAATTAGCCTTGAATTCGGTCAGTAGAGGCATACTATTATATTGCACACATGCAAATGTCCATTTCTTGTTAAAAAAAGAAGCAGCAGCATTATGTCCAACATATAGCTAATGATCTACCAGCTGCCGTAGCTCCATGTTGTTGCCATCTCTTTCAAGGATGCAGTTGCATGCGTGTTGTTTGTTTCAGTGCTGCTTGACCCACTATGTAGGCTCTGTCGCCCTCGACTTTTTCTTGTTAGGAGAATACTGTTAAACTGGCAAACTTTTGGATGATGAGATCAACCATTTTTCTTCATTGGCATGATTATGACGTGATAGATGTGTTCATACTTTGATGTCTCACATTTTTATGAAGAGGCTAATAATCTATCTACATCATGGATAGTACATACATAACACTCATATGAGATGTAAAGTTACGCCTGCTCCACTCCTGAAGTGCTGACAGAGCCAATGTAGTTGTTTTTTTTTTGTTCTTTCCTTTGGTCCTCTAGACAGGTTCTGGAAAGACCCTGGCATACCTTCTACTTGTATATTCGCTTATAAATACTCAAAGGTCAGCTGTGCAAGCACTGATTGTAGTGCCTACAAGAGAGCTTGGCATGCAAGTAAGAATATTGATATGTACTTATTTAACATATTGCATATCTAATACGTAGAGAAACAAACTTGTGAAATAACTTTTATTAGGCCTAAAACATGTGTTTTTCTGATCTTTTGATCTTCTCATAAATAAGGTTACAAAAGTTGCTCGTGTGCTGGCTGCAAAGCCGGAAGATCTTCAATTGGAAATGAAGTCATGCACTGTTATGGCTCTTTTAGATGGAGGAACATTGAGAAGACATAAGAATTGGCTAAAGGTAAAACATTGACTTATTGCTTACTACTAGTAATGCATGTCGTGCGTTGCACATGAAAATTTTTGTTGAAACATTTAATAAAATACATAAAAAAATCTGATTATGTAGGTACATTAGATTTTATCTCATATTTAACATACTTAAATTATTTGTATTCTTTTCATAACTATAAACATCCAATAGACTTATTTTTTGTGATTATTTCATTCAAGATACTAGGTATTAAGGGTTATAAAATTTTCTTTTCACAAATTTTTTTCCTTTTGTCTTTCTTGTTTTTAGTTTTTACTTTGTGCACTAGTAATTTTTACCAAATTATTTTGATTATGAATGAAGAAATAAGATAAATATATCCGTTTTTGGGCATTAAAAATGATATTGTATCAATGAAATTATCAACTTGTATTAATATTGGGGTTTTAGGAAAAATGAATAATATTGTTTTTATATATCTTGTTAAACATAACATGACCATTCAAAAATTTTGCAAAGATAGAGAATTTTGCATGATATGTTAGAGATTAATTTGTTATTTAAACATGTAGGGATATAATGGAAATTTGTATATTTAAATACAAAAAGACATGATAACCTTATAGTTTTTTATAAGGGCAAAATAGTGAATCAAAAGTTTTTCATGTTAAGGTACTTTTATTAGTAGTATAGATATAGATATAGATAAAAACAGATCTGTCACATTACCCAAAAAGAGGACTACTGGTGGAGAAATGTTAATGTCTAATGATGCTGCAGTGTTTGAACTTTTTGTGGTTAGTATAGAGATCGTCATATGTTGATCATTCAGTCAGGTTACCACCACTTTTCAGGTGCACAAATCAGAGTTTATTGGAACGATTTTTTGGGAGAATGTCTATTTTCCAACTGTAAAGTGCACCAGTTACTCCTTTTCCAGTATGCTCTGCTGCCACTGTAAGAGGCAATACATTAAAAATCAACTTAACAGTTGAAAATGCAAAAAGGCAGTTTGACATTGGCATCCAAACTTTTGCTTTCTGGGGTTCCCTCGTTGTGCCGAAGCTCATCTGTTTCTCTTCCTCCCATGCTTTATGCAATTTCAGTTTTTGTCCTTTGAAGGAAAACTTTGGTATTGGTAATATAATATTGTACTCTACAAACATATTTCTGAAATGCCTTTATTGTTGCAGGCGGAGCCCCCTACTATAGTGGTTGCAACTCTGGGGAGTTTGTGCCAAATGGTTGAGAAGCAAATTTTTAAGCTAGAAACATTGCGGGTACTCATAATTGATGAGGTAGTTCAATTGCACTTTCATATCATGTTTGTTATTTGGCTATTCATTTTAGTGTTGACCCTTTATTACTTGCATTGATCTGTTATTGGGCTGTTATTTTCAGTATTAGCCCTTTGGGCATAGGTTTGTAACTTCAACTTTCTATAGTAGGCAGAGTATTCATTGCAAATAAGTGGTATTAGTCTTCTGCTGCTAGCACCATACCTTGGATGTTCCTTCTCTTAGCGCTTTAAAAAGTTGAATGTGCTTTAATTTTTTTTAGAAGTTGTTAGAAGAATGTTTTTTGGAAAGCTTTTGGACTATCGAATATTGATTTTTAGAAAATGAATTCCTTTAATCATATGATTCATGAGTTAGAAATCAGGAAAAAAAAAGTATCAAATCTTTGTCGTAAAGCTCTAAGGGAGATGAGCGAGCATTTTCTTACAAAAAGAAGAAAGGGGAGATGGTTTTACATTCATTTAAACAGGTCAATTTAGTCTTAATTTGCTTTTCATAATTGTAGAATGTAACTTTACAATTAAAGCGTCTTTCTCCTGATAATTTCAGTGGAGGGGTGGGCATCATATGTTCATTGTTCTTGTAGGTTGACTTCATGTTCAATTCTTCAAAACAAGTTGGTTCTCTTCGAAAGCTTTTGACATCATACTCGTCAAGCAATCATCGTCAAACTATTTTTGCTAGTGCATCAATCCCCCAACATAGACGATTCTTATATGACTGTATACAGCAAAAATGGACCAAGGTTTGGTGATAAAATTGATGTTTTCATGTCTATCTATGCTTGGGTTTGATACAATCTGCAGCTGATTGTATGACTTACATATTCATTTCAATGATTACGACAGGCTGATGTTGTTCATGTTCATGTCAACCCCATTGAGCCAATGCCGTCAAGCCTACATCATAGATTTGTGGTGAGACAATTTTTAAGTCGTGGAACTTACGCACTTTTTTCATTGTATTTCTCTTCTCCTATTGCACATTCACGTTCTTTATTTATATCTGTTGCCATTTTTAGAGCAACTATTTTCTTTGATCTCATTGTTTTCAAATTTTAGTTTTGTAGTATGCTAATCCTTTTGTTGCTTTTCAGATATGTGGCAAAAAAGAGAGGCATACCGCCTTGCTATCGTTACTGCAGTCTGATGCACCTCAGTGTGCCATAATTTTTGTTGGTGTGCAGGTTAGTTCCACCCATCAAATTTTAGTGTTTAGTTTTCTTTAGACTGAGCAGACAACACTCTTTAAGTAGTAAAGTTAGAATGATTGATATCTTGATTCTGGCCATTATCCGGTTTCAGTGTATTTTTGATCTGTAGTGATGTGTAGCATGAAAAGGTTGTAGCAAGCATGATAATTATTTGAATTCAGACCTAATTAAATTCTACTGCCACTCAACAGCATAAACATTATTGGAGAAACTACGATAAGATTCTTCACGAGAAAGCATCATGTGGACTGGTAATAACTGACATCGAACTCTTAGTGAGAAGGGCAAGGTGATGCTGATTTCTAGAATCAAACTAGGTTGAAACCCTGGTAACTATCTTCTTTGTGGTCTACACCTCACACAAATAAGCCGAAATTGGGGGGAGGCATCGAAATGGGAGAAAATAACTAGGTAAAAACCCTAATTATTGTAGCATATATAGGGTTGTGGTGCACACCTCGGGCACAATGAAGTTTTGCTAAAAGAAACAACATTTGAACCGTTAAAGTTAGTAATTTGTATTATAGTGGATTGATGTTCATGTGGCTAGTTAAAGAATTTTACGTTTGTCTTGTTTTGTTAGTTGAAAGCTGAAACTTGGCATTTATAATGACTTCTCATACATATCTCAATTTATAATGCAGTCTGAAAAGTCAAAGAAGGCTGGAGATGCTTCACCCGCAACTCTATTAATTAATTTTCTGAAGGCTTCTCATATGGGATGTTCAGACATTCTTCTTCTGGAGGAAGACATGAATTTGAATCAACGAGCAGCTTCCTTATCTGTAAGTACTGTTCAGCTCCCTGATGTTTAGACGTATCTGTTCTATCTGCCATTAGAAAAGGTTGCAGATTGTGTGAGATAAAGCATCTTTACCGTTTTCCTTGAAATACAGGAAGTTAGACAAGGAGGAGGCTATCTTCTGGTGGCAACAGACATAGCAGCAAGAGGTGTTGACCTGCCGGAGACAACCCATATATACAACTTTGATCTTCCAAAAGATGCTGTATGCTATCTTCATCGTGCTGGAAGGACAGGTAGGAAACCATTCTCAGACACTAAATGTATTGTTACCAGTGTTATAAGATCAGAGGAGCGCTTTGTGTTGCAGAGATTTGAAAATGAGCTAATGTTTCATTGTGACAAGTTTATGTAGATCTAGGAGTAATTTCAGATTTATACAAAGTTGGTATTACTATTCTTCTTGAAGTAACTATATTCCCTGCGAGAAAAAAAAAATTCCAAGGGAAGTTAAAAAAAAAAAAACTAAGTATTCCCTGTGCTTTTTAACCATTTCCAGTACAAGTCTCTCAAAGTAGACCCTTGTCCAAATTGCAAACATGAAAAAACTAATTATAATATGTAAGGGGAAATGACCTAAACAAAAAGGAAAAGAAAAAGATAATGTTGTACTTAGGGTACTAGGCTCTTTGAGGGGTGTGGGACAGGTAAGTGGTAGGTAACCTTCCCAAATTGATCAGATTATTCTGTTTCACTCTCTAATTTTTTTTAAGTTATCAAAATTATAGGAAATTTAGCTAGTCTCACCACCCGCATCAATTATTGAGAGCTTCATACTCTTTTTTTTTCCCTCTTCTACCATTAGAATAAGAAAGGTTCTTTACAGGATTGAATGCTATATGTTTACAGAAAATATAAAATGCTATGCAAAATAAATGAGCTCATGTAAGATGCCATGTCAAAACCACCATAGCTTCATTTTTGAAGAATTTCTAGTGATTCCCTTCATCTTCATTTGAGTTTCCAAATTAATAGTTTTCTCCTTTTTTATGCTTGACCCTTTGATTTGCTCCCAAAATCTCAAGAAATAGAGTCACATTGGAAAAGTACAATGCCTTAATACAAACCATCAAGAAAAAAATGTGCATTTCACATGATGGATATAACTTGGAATCATTTCAAACTTGTTGCATTTTCCTGCCATTAATAAAAATTATTGTATCTCGCAGTTATTTCCTTGATTCCTGGCCTAATTAGTCAATCTGGACCAAAACTTTGTGCATACTTGTCATATCACAGATCCATCTTTGATTGTTGAGTTTTTTAGTATGACTGTAATGCCTGATCTGATGTAAAACCCTTCTGAAGATCTATCAGCTTCTTGTATACCCTGCAGATCCATGCACAAATAGGAAGCAGTTGTCAGTTTCCACTGCTACCACATGGGGTTGAAGTTTAAACCTTACTTAGAATATGAGAGATATTAGGTTGCCAAAGAAACTAAAATAAAAGACACAAAGTAGTTTTTTTTTTTTTTTTTTTGGGGGGGGGGGGGGGGGGGTTGTGTGTGTATTTGTAACTGCCATTTTTAAAAGAGAACCGTCCTAACTTGTCTTTTAGACTCGTGGTTAGAACATAATCTTCAGATGCGTGCAATAATCCGCAAAACCACGCACATTGGATAACCAGGGTTTTCATGCGAGAGCTTGGGACCTCACACTAGTAACGCTTTTGGTCTTCCCATCCCAGGCTCCTGATGGGTGTAACTGCCAACCCTCTCTTTTCTTGGGATAATATATGAATTTATGTAGCTAATGATTGTACCACGACTTCCTATATTGCCACAAGGAGTTGAGAGTTGGGAAGTTGAATGGTACTAAAGGTACTTGTGTATAATCAAAATCTTCTATAAACCATATGAAGAAACGTACCTCTGAGTTCGCAATAACAACATTCTTTCCGATTTTTGCATTTTTGTCAATGATACAGTCTCTGCATAATACCATAACATAGCCAAGTAAGACTTGGAAAATCTAGACAACAATTTTAATATAGGTTAGTGAACTTAAAAGGAGAGAGCTTTGAATTGTACTTGATTCTTGTATTTTCTCCTATCCCAGTAGGTACTCTTCCCTCAGCTATCAGTGATGCAACTTCAACGTCAGTTTCGTAGTAGTCGGCCCCAAGCATGACAGTGTCCTGCATTCATTTGGCCATCATATTTATATTGCATGAGGAAACTACAATCATATCCTAAATGAAAAAGAAAAAAATAGTGCTCTAGCACAATGCAAGTAACCCAAAAAAATGTTTCACAAATAAGGTGGTTTTTTAATGATCTCAAGTTTGTTATGCAATCCTGTGAATACACAAAATCTTCAATTAGGAGTTCCAGAATGGTTGAGCACCAGAATTCAAAACACAAACCTTTAGGTGAACGTTGGAGTTTATCCTGGATCGGATGCCAACAACACTATGCTCTATGAAGCAATCCGTTAAGAAGCTGCCATGTGATATGATTGAATCAATAATCTGCACATGATAAAGTCAATTCATGGCTCGATTTTGCTGAGGTACTTCCACAGTCTAATCTATACACGCGACAGAAGTAAGTTTCAGAAACTAGTTGAGGACACTGAGATTCACTAACCTTGCAGTTATCAATCTTTGAAGGTGGTAAGTTCCTTCTAGATGTGTACATTGGCTTTGTTGCATCATAGAAACTAAATCTTGGTGGCTGAAAAGAAAAAAGGGGACAATAAGAACCAGTCTTTCATGTTTATAGCATATTTGTTGGAAGGTAGCACTTCAGTTTTAATGTCATAATATTTAGTTTTTTCGCATGTTCTGTTACCTATGTTGGAAATCACAGCTTAATAAATCGCTGTATCATCAGTTGCATGAAGGCTACATTTACTTGGTTTACATGTCTACTACCACTTTGATGTCGACTTTAAAAGCATACTGATAAACCTGCAGTTGTTTGGATACTTACATGTGCTGTAAGTGCAAGATTTGCTTCAAAGAAGGATCTGATAGTTCCAATATCTTCCCAGTAATTATTGAACAAGTAAGCCTGCATCCATTAAATCACAATAGGAAGGCTAAATTTCATACTTAATCAAATAGGAAGAAGATAGCTCCCTCATAGGTTCTGAACTCAGATATGCTTAAAGTATTGTTAAGATAAACATATCTGCGAACGAATTCACATATTTATGTTACAGTCGGTAAATAAAACACACGTGGACAAGATTAGATGCTAACCTTTATGAAAAACTCTCTGGCTGAGGCAGGGATTATCTCTGATCCAAAGTCATTTGCAGTTGGAAACCGCCATCTGACTCAACAAAAATACACAGTACTTAAATTTCCATATAGTTCTTAGGAGCATGATGAGCAGAAAGTAAAGAAACAGAGGTAGCTTATTGTTCTACATGCTCCTCCTCTTCTCTTCTAATACCCATCAATAAATGAACTATATTGAAATCTTTTTCTCTCTTTTTGCCTTCTTTACAACACTTTTTATTTGTAGTTCACTAAAAAACATCATCTTCAATGCATTGCCAATTCCATATCACAAGCCAGTTTACCTTAGGAGGTTAAGAAGTATCTCCTTCCTGAAGACATAGACCCCCATAGAAGCAATATATGGTTTCTTTTCAGCCTCTTCACGCGACAGTCCCAAAACTGTCGTATCTACTGCCTGTTAAGTGTTTCAACAAGATTAACTGCAGTTGTCACTTAACATTCTTATTACCATTCTGCTTTGAGAGGATTTTGCACAAACTTGAGTATACCATTGCCTTCAAATCATCTCCTTTGGGTTTTTCACTGAATGAAAGGATCCTCCCTTTACCATCGATCTTCATCAAACCAAAATCTGAGGCGCGGCTATCATGGAAAGATAAAAAAAAAGATGCATACTTCTGATAAGTGAAACTCAAATGTAATAATTGATGCAAAAACCTATGTTATACAAAACAAAGCAAATCTAAAATAGAGTCAATTGCAAATTATTAGTATAACGTTAAAGCCTGGTAAGTAAGTAAAAGCAAATTACTTTACCTTCCGAAAAAAAAAGAAGTAAAAGCAAACAGAGAATAGCCTATCCTACAGAGTTCAAACTTCAAGTCATGATTCTTGAGGATCAATATTGCTTGTTTGTTTCTGTCATTATGTTCAAACCCTAAGCAACGAAGTTGGTGTGTGGGAATGTAAACATTCTTATGAAGAAATTTTCGTTTTAAATGAAGAAATGGCTGAAGAAACCTGAAGTCATGCTTAATAGGTTTGTTTGAATTCCATAGGTTTATAATTTCAGAGTTGGAGCTGATAGAAAGCCGAGTGATGGTGGAGAAAGAATAAGCTACCTGTCATCCATTGGCAGAGAAGAAATAGAAATATCTGCACCACTTTGTCGATGATTCTACAAAGGAATAATACGTTTGTCAGTGAATAAACGAAGTCATCTAAAGAAAAACATCAAGTGAACTTTGTCGTCTTACCTGAATAAAATCCATGTAGTCCATCCTATACAAGTGGTCTCCAGATAGAATAAGCACATCTTCAATATCCTTACTTCTTGCATCCTGCAGAATGATAAGTAACATTGCATTAACCATACATTTTATGTCCTCACTTACAACCTATCCTAATCAACTGGACTTGGAAAAGAAGAGGGCTGATATTGCATTTTTAGATGTCTGTGCATAGTAGACATGTAATGCAAATTGATGAATGAAGTCCGAGGCGTTTTACGAAAGATATGTAAAAGTACTCTGGAGATAATGTAAACGTAGCTAATCGAAAGACAAAATTTTCAACATTTGGTGGTAGCTGTGTAGTAAGTTGTAAACAGGTTCTTTTCAGTTTAAGAGGTGCTAAGCATAGTACTTCAATTTGAGCAGACTGATTGATTTTGCTGAAACTCAGTGTCCATTCATAATTGATTGATCTCTCTGCCTTGCCAACTTGTTCTACTGTGCAAGTTGACATTTCCCTTGAAAATTTTGCAAAAAATACACGAGGACATGATCAACGTAAACAAAAGGTAACCCGAAAAGTAGATATTTGGGCATGCAAATGTATTGTTGTGTAATTTACTAATCACATGTTTTACATGAATGTAGTTGCGAATGCAAGTAAAATATTGTTGGGTACCTCGAAAAGCCAATGAAATTGTCGTACTGCATCTGCAGTACCCTGAAACCAGCTTTTACCTGCTTCACCAGGAGTTTGAGTGGCTGCTAGAACCTGCAACAGATCAAAATCATTTGATCATGTATGGATCAACAGTGTATGATTGAATTGATACATACATCATACAACCTGCCAAAGATTTTCTTTTAAACTATCGAGAGAAACGATACATACAACATACAGGTATGCATATAGGAGAGAGAAAAACAAATAAAAAATGTACCTCAACATAGCCATCTCCAAATGTAACACCACTGCCAAAGTTGTAAGCACGAGCAAGGTGTCTGTTCAGTGATGCTGAGTTGAACTGAGTGAGAATATAAACTTTGTTGATCCCACTGTTTATACAGTTGCTCATTGGCACATCAATCAGCCTGTATGCTCCTCCAATGGGAACCTGTAATAGGAGATAGTAACTCGATACACATGATTTTGTGGGTCATTGCACGCATCCCGAGTTTACGTCATAACCCAGAGTCAAAGTGAACCTTAATTCCCCATTTTGTACAAAGGTTGCTAAAAGAAAGAAAGCAGAAAGCTTACAGCCGGTTTGGCCCGGCGTTTTGTGAGAGGGAAAAGACGGGTACCAGCACCACCTCCGAGTATGACTGCCACAACCGTCCTTGGGTCTTTTTTTTCCATGTCCAAGTCCCTCAACTGCACATAACGTGAACTCAAGCTCAACCCAAGATATTATTTTCTTAACTATTTAGAGATGGGGGTATTTGAACTTTGTTTCGGCATTTTGTTCTATCGGAAGTCATTTTTCTTTGTCAAATTACTAACATATTCTCTTTTAAAATGTTATTTTGCGTTAATTTTAGTCTCCTTCTATCTCTTGCATTTCCATTAATAGGCATTAAGAATGGTGATCTCTGGTGTGTAGAAACATTGCCTATAAATAGAAAGAGTCCAGATACTGGACTTGTTTGCCATACTAGTGGCCCTGTGGCAGGTCTATGCATATGGATTATAGAAATAAGCGAAGTTCATGACAAACGTCTCAAACGCTGAAATCACAATGATAGTTGTGATTTGCCAAACTTGTTATGATACTAGAATTCGGAAGTTGGTTTCACTCCCGTTAGACTATACCCCGACGAATTTTAATCCATGTTAGATGTTAATTCAATAAACAACAAATTAAGGCTTAAAAAGAAACTCCAATGAATTGAAAATTTAAAATGAGCTCACCTAAGCAAAGCAAGAACTCACCTTGGCCTCAGCTGCAACACTAGTAGTAAGGGACATGCATACATGAGGTCTAACACTATTGTTGTTAGCCTTTAGATGAAGTTGGTTCAACTTCATTTTCTTCCCCATCAACTCTCCATTACAGAACTTCCCAATCCTCCAGTTTACTCTACCTGCCAATCCACCAGTGCCATGCAACTTTCCGGTAGCCGACAACGCAAGCCGGCCATCCGCCGATACTGCCATTTTCTCCGAAACCCAAGGAGAGAGAAAATTGAATTTTAATTATTTATATTAAAGTTTTGAATTGTAAAGAGCACAGGTAAAGTTAGAAGGATACTAATGGGAAGAAGAGGACTCTTGACTTCTGAGAGTATGCTTACATGGAATGCATGCTACTGGTGGGCTGAGCCACGTTATCCTAATTTAATTGCATCCACCAATTTTTCGTTTTGTATTCATGTGAACCCTTAAAAAGAAATCTATTGTGTGTTTACAGAAATGTCCTCTCATTGTTTTTGTAATTACGAATCAAGGAATTTTCTACAACTTGCTACCTTGGCCAGGAGGATTTTTATGCTCTTTGGTGAAACATAGACTAAAAATTCTTTAACTTTCCTTTAACCGGACCGGGAACAAGGATCAAAATATCGTTTCAAAACGATCAAAACATTCGAAATGTTCTGTTTTCAAGGATACCAAAATGAATTAGTGATGAAATCAAAATTTTAATACTTTTAGGTATTCTATATTATTTTGAAATATTTTATTATATTTTAATGCATTTACATAATTGTTTTAGAATATTTCAAAGTATTTCAAGATATTGGTATATTTTGACTAATATTTTGAAAAAATAATTTTTAATTTTTTTTTTCTATTCTATTTTCGAAACGTTTCCGAAACATGTCAAAATGTTTCAATTTCCTAAGTGATCGAAACAATGCACCGAAACGAAATTTTGATTCTTAACTGGGAAAGAAATTAATCGATATACGTATAAACTGATTCAGATACTGTTGACCATAATTTCAAGAAAATGGAGAAACATAAGCAATGTCATAAACCATTACACTCGCATATAGTGGAAAAAGTATTCTATTTTTTTTTTTTTTTTGTAAACTTAACTTGAAGTTCTTTGAATCTTTTAGAATATTCTTTTAATTTGATCTTGCAAGAGATCGATGTTCAGGTTAACTTGATGCATCTCGATTTTACATAGAACTAATGACTCAATGGAATATGATATTGGGATTGTTCTAAATCAATAATTTGTTTTCCTTTTGATTTGTTTAGGTACGGTGATCTCATAAAGGAGAAAATATTCAATATAATGGTTTTACTATGTCGTCATCGTCACATGTGTAATCGACTAATTATAAATAACCATTTAAAACCGGTAGATTTCACCAAATTGCATAACCACTAGTAATTTTTACATTCAAAAGTTTCACGTATGATAATTGGGATTCACTTATCTTATTTGTTTATTACTATTAATTGGTCACACCATGTGGTGACGATGATAATGTCGTATAATTCATGCGCCAAGGCTTTTTAAATCAAATGGTAAAAGTATAAAACACAGTAACTACAGGGGTTACAAACCAAAAATCCCGAACACAGTGGGCATAAAGCGAAAATTAGTCAAACTATTTCTCGAATTATTTTATTTTTCAAAAACGGAGCCCTATACCTTTTCCCTCCTCTCTCTCTCTCTCTCTCTCTCTCTCTCTGTGTCTCGCAGCACCTCACTCACACAGAAATGAAACTCAGGGAACCCTAGATTTTCGCTTATCAGTTCCAAAGTTTTCAGTTTTCACAGAATCACACTCGCACCCCGAAAATGCAGGACTTCATCGGCTCAGTTCGTCGATCTCTAGTCTTCAAACCCTCCAATGGAGCCGAAGATAATGGTGGACTTGGTAGTGGCTTCGGTGGATTTGTCGAAAAAATCGGTTCGAGCATGAGAAAATCGAGGATCGGGCTCTTCTCGAAGCCTTCATTCCCTGCGTTGCCTCCGATTGCGAAATCCGAAGCGGTGAGTGTGAAAAAAAACGAGGCACCGCAAATCCGGTGGAGAAAAGGGGAATTGATCGGGTGTGGTGCGTTTGGTAGGGTTTATATGGGGATGAATCTTGATTCTGGAGAGCTACTTGCTGTCAAAGAGGTAAAATCTGATTCTTAAGATTTTTGAATTGTTTTTGCTACTTATTTTTGTTTTTTGTTTACTCGTCTAATTTGATTTGTTGGTGTTTAATTGTGTAGGTCTCAATTGCAGGGAATTGTGCTTCCAAGGAAAAAACACAGGTGAAGGCTCGGATTTAGTTAATTCTTATGAAGCATCTTTATTATGCAAATTCGCCACATAAGTTGGTGAATTTTGTAGTGATAATAGATTACTTTCTTTTAATTTATGTTACTTATGGTCTGGATACTTCTACTATCTTATTTGAACTATTGTGTCTATGGCATAAATTTTGTGGCTTTGTATTTTCAGTTTCCAACATCAGTGCTGTTCATATATTCTTCGAATGTAACTCAAGTTTACTATTTATCTTCATATGCTGAGAGGCTAAATTTTTTGGAATTTGACTGTAGATTCTCTAATGCTTTTTTCTTACACACATGCATTGTGCAATTAGCGCTGGGCAGTGGTTTGAACCTATATGCATTGTTCATGTGGGAAAAAATTGTAATCTTGTTCTTCAAGGCTGCAAAGTTGGTTATTTGATGGGTTCATACAAGAGTTTTCTAGGCTATTGGCTGAAATTGTTTATTGGCTTTTGAATTTTGATAGGCTCACATTTGGGAGCTTGAGGAAGAAGTGAAGCTATTGAAGAATCTCTCCCATCCAAACATAGTTGTCAGTGCTATATTTTTTTAATCTTGCGAATTGGGCGAATGTCTGTATATTTTTGCTCTGATTGGTTTGGTTTTGTTTCTCAGAGATATTTGGGAACTGCCAGGGAGGAGGAATCATTGAATATTTTATTGGAATTTGTTCCTGGTGGATCCATCTCCTCACTCCTTGGAAAATTTGGATCCTTCCCTGAGTCTGTAAGTGATTTATCTCATGTGAATTGTCGAATTTGGGAACGTTAAAAACTAAAAACTCTCCCATAACCATTTACGTTATCATATGAATGTTCATCGATTAGCTTTCTTTTGGCACATGGCTGCTTTTGGAAGTAAATGATTTGCCATTTTTTGTGTCAAAAATTTTCTGAAACTTCTTTATCAAGAAGGTTATGAGAATGTGTTGAAAACAGCTACTGTTGGAACTTTGAATACTACTTCTCAGAACATATATTGTTGGTGTTTGAAATCTGAAACTCCCCATCAATTTGGTTGTTAATCAGGTTATTAGGATGTACACCAAGCAGCTGTTATTGGGCTTGGAATACCTTCACAAGAATGGAATTATGCACAGGGACATCAAGGTACCTTAAATTTTGTACAAATGGCTTTTACCGAGCAGAAAGATTCATATGTATCACCCTCTCTCTTTCTCTCTCTCATGGTAACACACTTGCTTTGTTTAGGGGGCAAACATCCTTGTTGATAACAAAGGGTGCATTAGACTTGCAGACTTTGGAGCATCCAAGAAAGTTGTTGAGCTGGTAGGAAGTAATAGGAACTCAGTTTGTTTTTATTTATTTATTTTTTCACCTGAATTTTTGATTTATTTTTAGTGTCACTGTTGTCATAATATTCCATCACAACTGAGGTTTGTGTTGTTGCTACAGGCTACTATAACTGGTGCCAAGTCTATGAAAGGTACCCCTTATTGGATGGCTCCTGAAGTTATTCTCCAGACTGGGCATAGCTTGTGAGTACACCAATACAACATAATGCTTACTTCTGAGCAATTGTAATTTTGGTCGACTTGCTACTTAAACAGTCTTTAATTATAACTGTCTTATTTGTCATAACTTTTTTAGTAGATGGGAATGGCTTCCTTCCCACAGCTCCAGTAGGTTACCATAGGCTTATGCTCTAAGTGATCTTTTGAACCTTGAAGGTAGTACAATAGCATAAGGAAGAATGTTACACAAATTTTGCTCTACAGTTTAACTGGAGCGGTATGTTCACTCTTCAATTTAGTAGATGCTTCCACTTATTTGGTCAAAGTCCAAAATGTTGCCCTGGCATCGGAGGATCTACATAAATCTTCCACTTCACTATTCTGCAGTCAAATTTCACGGTTCTATGTCTTTTTTATACTATCTCTCTTTATTCTTCTTTTTTCCTTCACCCTAGCACCACTGTCAGTCTGTTACATGTCACTCTTCTCACTGGCACAGTGCATCCTTGCTTGTTTAACTGAACACAGATTCACCATACTGTTAGATTTGTTATAATATGATCATCAGGCTCACTAGTTTTCTGATGTAAAATTCTTAGCTCTGCTGATATATGGAGTGTGGGATGTACTGTTATTGAGATGGCTACTGGAAAGCCTCCTTGGAGTCAGCAGTATCAAGAGGTACATATCTTGTAACTTGCAAGGTTAATATTACAACATTGTGTGGTATCATTCCATTTATTTATGCAATAATTATAGCTATTGCTTTCAGGTCGCTGCTCTCTTCCATATAGGGACAACAAAAGCGCATCCACCCATCCCCGAGCATCTCTCCGTTGAGGCGAAGGATTTTTTATTAAACTGTTTACAGAAGTACATTCTTGATTTATCTTATTCATGCTTGTTTCATCTGCTGCTCTAACTCTTCCCCCTTCAAATGACCAACAACTATTATTTGAACATTAGTTGGATTATGCTGATAACAAAATCAACAAACTGATGCTTTATGCTTGCTCCTCTTTCTGTTACCTCGCCTTTTCTAACTCTTCAATAACCAAAATATTGTGGCAGGGAACCATATTTAAGGCCAGCTGCATCATATTTGCTAAACGTAAGTCTGCATTGCAGATTATTTTTCTTTACTATTTACAGATTAAGCCATAAAATCTCATAACGCAACTGCAAGTCTGCATGTGTGGATACTAACTACATGCTTTTTATGCATTCGTGCAACTCTTTGGATGATAGCTATATGCAAAATAATAAACTAATTTGTTATCTGTTGATGTTTAATATGTTTAATGGTTATCTGCAGCATCCATTTGTTACGGGAGAGTATCAGCAAAACCATCCTGTTTTTCGCACTTCAGTCATGGTCAGTAGTTGCTTGAAGTACTCATCATTTTGATTCTATAATCTTTCTTTGCTATTCTGCCGTTGATCCAAGTAATCTTATCATTGACAGGACAATTCTGGCCATCGGATGGCTGCACTTGAGGTGGACCTTAAGAAGTCGTAAGTATTTCATTTGTTGGGTTCTGATATTTTTTTGGATATATCATTGTCAGTTATACATATCAATGATTCTTAATTTTTGCATTCATGATGCAGCATGAACTCTGATATCAGGAGAACCTGCAGTGGCTTCAAGGATGTTTGTGACATGGGTAGTGTGAGAAGCTCAACTATACATTCTGAGAAGATCTCACGAAGAGGGTCCATTTGGACATCAAGCAACTATGATGATGACATGTGTCAGATAGATGATAAAGATGATCTTATGCTTGATGAATCAATGAAGCTCAATTCTGCTTTACTTTCCACTGATTTTAACAAGGTAACAATTTGTTTGCATGTCCTTCTCTAGATGAGGTTTGCATTCTTGGAATGTTGTAATACAAATGAGTGAGGTTCATTAATTTGCTTGACTTAGAGTTTCAATCCTATGTCCGAGCCCAATGATGATTGGCCATGCAAATTCGATGAAAGTCCAGAGTTGGAGAAAAGTAAAATGAAGTTGGAGAAAAGTAAAATGAACTTATTTCATTGTCAAATACTTAAAAAGCCTGGTGAGAGCCCGGCAGCAACTGGTACAGGGGATAATGACTTCACATTTCCATGTGGGCCATTAGCTGCTGAGGATGATGATGAAGTTACCGAGTCGAAAATTAGAGCCTTCCTGGATGAAAAGGTGCCATTTGATTTAGAGTTTTCGACGATCATGAAGTATTTAAATTTTCCTTCTGCTATATTTTAAGGATTTTAGTGAAATAGAAATCATGCTTTGTTCATTTGCTCTGTAAACTACTTCAGGCTTTAGATTTGAAGAAGTTGCAGTCACCTCTATATAAAGAATTTTACAATTCATTGAATGCTGCTGGTCCTTCAAGTCCTGTTGGAACTGCAAACAAAGAAAATCTTCCAAATAATTTGAACCTACCTCCCAAAAGCAGGTCACCCAATCGAGTGCCAAACAGAAGACTCTCTGCAGCTGTTGATCTTGCCTACACTGCAAGTTCTGGTAGTCATCCCAAACGTCTATCAAACATGGGTGGTTTAAACCATCAAAATACTCAGGACATTCAGTCGTCTCAGCCTAGTGAATGGAAGGATGATCTTCTTGATTCTCAGCCAGATCCCATTAGTCCAAGGTTTGTAATTGATGTCTCACATTTCCTCAAACATATGTTTCCTTAATAAATTCTGTTCCCTTTTGTAATTTGAGATTGGAAAATGTTCTATCGATAGCTCAAGCTTCTCTGAGAGGCAAAGAAAATGGAAAGAAGAGCTTGATGAGGAGCTTGAGAGGAAAAGAGGCAAGTTTTATCTTTCCTGCATATAGTTTAAAGTAAATGTCATCTCTGTTGTTTGCGATGAAACCTGCTAGTTTCACACTCGGTTACTGTCCATGGTGAACTTTAGCCTTAGCTTTTTATATTCCAAGTCTTGGAATTGTGAGTTTTTTTGTTTATCGTTTACTTATTGAATTGCTACACTTAAATAAGAGAACAGTGAGCTCCAATTATCGTCTGGTACTGTAAAACTTAAAAGACTTGTATGGAAATGGTTTACAAAAAAAATACGGTAGTATTGGTGTTTCTGTTGGAAGGACAATGTTTGCAGACATTGAAATTCTGTCAAGTTTTTGTGATTTGTATGGTTATATCTGTGAATGGGGGGTAAATGTCCATTGACTTTAATATTTAGCCCTTTCTGATGCATGACAATTGAAACGGATTATTGCAGAGATGATACGTCAGGCAGGTGTTGTAAAGACATCATCTCCCAAAGATCGGATTCTAAATCGACAAAAAGAACGATTACGATTTGTATTTCCAGGAAAATGAGCGTATGTTTCTCATGCCATAGTTTGTCTTCACATATATTTAAGGCCTTATATAAGCTTGAATTTGAAGCTGCACTTTGCAGAGATTATGCACCAGGCAAGTGGCATTACCATCTCTCAACGATTATATGTTTAATTGACAGAGAGCGAGTCGCTACAATTTGGATTCCAGGCTCATGAATGGAGGTATCTATATTTACGCCTATAGCTTGCGGATGAAATCGTGTTTTCTTATTAAGGGTGTCGATGTATGTAGCTCTATTTTTGTTAAAAAAATGTTACCTAATAATTTATACAGTGGCTACCTTGCCATATCTGCCTGAAGGCAAGCAGGCTGACCACCCAACCATTGTATTAAGTCCAAGTGGTTCACCTGTATAAACAATCTGTTTGCGAATATTGGAGCATGTATGTTATTGAGGGATATGTAATAGTAATATAGAAAGAAAAGGTGTCGTTTGAGTTTTGCCAAGGTGAGCAAAAACACCTCTATACTTGTGAGAAAGAAGTTTGAAAAATGGATTGATTATCCACTCAGATTGATTACCAAGGGTCTCTTTTGTACATTTCAAAATGAACGAATGGGGGAAAAAAAATTTGAAAGGAATGAGGATTGAGGAGGATTCAATTATTACGAAATTAATTTCCTCTCTTCAAGAAGTTTCATTAATTTCACAAGGAAATTTGTTTTCTTCATTATTACAGAAATTCTCTACTTGTTTTCTTTTACTTTTTTTTACTTATCCTCTATCGGTTGTATAAATTTCTTTCACCATCAATAGTCCTTATAGATTACATTTCACTCTCTCTTTGAATAATAATAATAATAATAATTACAAAAAAGATGTGTATTTATATTTTATTTTTATATTATTTATATAAATATAATATATGAATTCGGGTTGTGTTCGGATTAAACCCGTCTTAACCCAAGCTTTATTCGAATGCAATTCGAGTTAAAGTTTTTCAACCCTAATCCTAAAAATTTCAATCTGAAAACTATTTTTTGTTAGTTGGATTCAGATTACCCGATCTAAGTAGCACTTTTACAACCAACAAAGGAAAGGGGATTTTTCTACAGTTATTTGTTTCATGCAAGTGACGGGCTGAAAATGTTTTTTTGGCCCAACGAATGAACAAGCTCAACTCTGAGGATTAGTTAAGCACATGGTTGAGACGATGCCGTTTTGATAAGAGGTGAAGCCAAGAATTCAAAACTAAGGGTTAACTAAACGTGGAACAACAAGATAAAATGTAGGATTGAAAGAGTTAACAGTGGAAAGATTAGTAGTATCTTGAAGATTGACCCAAAAGATAAAGGATTGTGTTAATTGAAGACGATTTCTCAACAGTTAAATACTCTATTCCGGTTATTGAAGAATAGGAGTTTGGGGAATGTTATGTTAAGCAACTAGCATATTCCTCCCAAAAAATACATCAATTCTTCTAATCTAACTAATATTCATGAATTCGAATAAACAATCAATAATCTAATTAAACATCAACTCACACTTAATCTTATAAATACATAGTTCCAAGAAAGATTCAAATCTATCAATCAATGGGCCATTGTCCTCCTTGTCCTACACTCACACTGTGGCTTTTGTCACCATGCATGACCAAACTTCATGGTTCAAATTCTTTGTTCAAAAGTTTGGCCCAACTTCAAAGAATTCTAGTGTTGCAAAGCCACCTCCTCCTCCCCCTATCCTTGCATAATAGCATTGGATGGAGCTGAATACTAGCAACAATTTGACATGGATCAAAATTTTCATATCAAATCAACGTGAAGGGTTGATTTAGTATGTGTAATATGGTTAAAATCTTGGTAAACACATGATAATAGTGAGTAATTTGATTTGTTGAAGTGAAATAAAAAAAAACATGAGTTTGGCAAGAAATGATTGATGTAGGTAATGGAGGAAGCATGGTTTCTTTTAGGCCATTTGGGTGTCTTTTAGGCGCCGCCCCCATGGCCGTCCTCATGTTTCCCCGTGAATGAACATGAAAGAACCTGAAAATGAACACAAAGATCCTAAAAAATTCCATTTGCTTCCGGACCAAATATAATGCACATTTATTCAGTTGGTTGGTGAGGTCAAAAAATGATAGATTCTGCTGAAACTTTTTGAATACTTACATGGAAAAGAAAAGTGGGTTTGAATTGAAGGCTATATGTTTTTTTTTTTTAGATTCTTTGAATGATGGGAGGAGGAGGAGATCATTAAAGTGAATGAAGAGATCTTTGTGATGGGTGAGGTGGGCATGTCTCTTTGCTCTTTTGCAAATATAGAGAGAGGGAACCTTTTGATGGGAAAGACCTGGATTGTGGGAGATCTTTATCATGAAACAGATGAAACATAGGGAAAATAGAAAGTTGGTACATAGAGGTCACAAGTATTTCTTATAATATAAAATGTTACGGTTATTTTTGATGTTATTACAACTTGATCGGGACCGAGTTAGAATCGATCTCCTTATTGAGTTGTCGATTGTTACATTTTTCTTTTTTTTGAAACAACACCGAGTCGATTGCGAAGATTTTCCCTTATACACCCTCTCAAGAGTCTAAAGGGGGGAAAATATTCCTAATATGTTTCTCATGATTTTATCCATATAGGTGAGGTAAAGGGCTCTATTGGTTCTTTCCTTTTTGCCCTTTTTTTCCTCCATCCAATGACATTTTTTGCCATTTTTTTTTTTTCTGTAAAAGCAAATCTCATTCTCTCTCTAAAATCCAATATTGAGTGCTGGATCTCTTTCTTTATTCACCTCCATGACAAAATTAATAAATGGCACCCTAAAGAAACAACTGTATTATTATGTCTTTCTCCGCTACCACCAGGAAAATGAAACAAAAGGATAAGCACAAATACACTCTAGTGGACATGATTGAAGCCAACTTTATGGACTCTTTTCATTGCTAGTAGTCGTTATCTGCTGGTCTTTTCTCCTCCTTATATTCTACATATACCTTGAATTTGTAGGAATTATGTTGTGATGTGTTTATCATCAAGCAAGAATAAGGGATATATGGTAATTTTCATGTGGAAAAAATAGACAAATGGTGAGGTACTTTTATATGTGTAGAGTCCAACCATTGGTAGGATTCTCATTTTTATGAGTGAACAATGAGTGGGAAGTTTTTAAGTGTGTGTGTGTGTTTATTTGTTTGAAAAATTATACGATTTGTTTTTTCGGTTAATGAAATCAAACCATGTTCAACAACGACCGAGTGTCTCAATTAATATTCACAAAAACCTAAGAACACATTATATTTATGTGGGTCTCTTATCAAACATAAGGTGATCTAGAACTGAGAAAATCGAAAGTAATGAACATCCGGGTTGGTCCTAAAACTACAAGAAAAGTTACCTCAGAAAGTCTTTTGCTCATATCATATTTATTGCAGTGGTATGCTCTCTATAACCAAAGCTGGAAGATTTTGAAACTAACAAGCAAAATCAATCTGTTTACTGTTCCTCAATAAGATACATTTTTTAGCTTACAAAACTTTTACTTCCCTATGTTTACATATGTGAAGGATTATGAGCATTTATCTATAAAGAAAGATGCTGAATATTAAGTAATTATGTGGATAATTCTTATTGAATAACACTCACACACACACACTCACACACATATGCAAGTGTGGATACATATTTTTCAACACGTGTGGATTGGAATTGTGTTGCTCAGAGGTAGAGATGTGGCGGCTATACAGCCACAAGAGACATTATCCAAAACCCAAAATAAAAAAAATATAATTATTATTTTTTACATGGTGTCCTTTTGAGCAGGTTTATTTTTGTTCCAAGGTTGGTTGGACATGATCGTGTGGGTCTAAAAATGAAAAAAAGATTGCTTTCTATAACGTTAGTGCATGGAGCCTTTTTGTTAGTGATGCTAACTTGGGTGGGTTATACCCAACCTGAAAAAGTTTTTCTTTTTCCAAAAATCAGCATTGTTTTTTTACTTCTTTTGGTGATGTTTAATGGTTTTTCTTTAATTCCCAATTGGAAGAGAGACAGAGAGACAGAGAGAGAAGAGATTATTGTTTGGAAAATAGCCAAATATTTGCAGTGCTAGCTTTAAATTATTGTTTACGTGTTCATCTCTCTCTCTCTCTCTCTCTCTCTCTATATATATATATATATATAGGGTGTGGCAACAAAGTTCTGTTGTTGAATTGGTGGTCTAATGCAATTGACTTTTCTTAAACCTCTTTTAGGCAAAGGGATGGATAAACTTAACTAGCTAGGGGGACCCCCAAATGAGATACAACCCTTTTAGTTCCTTAATGAGCAAGGAAAAGTACTTACACATTTAGATACAAGCACCCAAATGCTTGATATACACTAATATTGACTGGAACAGTTGGTTTATGAATTTTCTACACTAGCATGCACTAGGTTGTCTGCATCAGTTGAAGATGATTATTATCTCCCTTTGTAAAACAGCAAACTTCGTTCATGTGAGTTCAAATCTTTCCATATGAACTACAACAGTCTATAAGGCTATAACACTAACATATTATGGGATGCTTGTACGACATATATACGTGTATATATATATATATATGTGTGTGTATAATATATATTTCCCGTCTTTTATGTGTAACGACTAATGAGATTCACAAAATTTTACTGTCGCAAAAGATTTTTGCTTTTTGGGTAGTACGATGGTACCAAAAAATCATAAAATAAAGAGACTTTATATGATTAGAGATTTTCATTAGATAAAAAGTGAATGTACAGTAACGAAAGTAGTTTTTCGATACCTTAATGCTTCCTTGGTTCTTCTAGTAAATGTGTGTTTATATGAAACTCATGATATTTTGAGGCACAAAAACTCTACCGCCCCGCCGGGGCGGAGAGGCATACAACTTATTTCATACTTTTGCTTGGGTTGTAATGGAGAGTATACTTTTTTTTTTCCCTTTAATGTTACTGAATTTGTGAAAAAGCAACCAAAATTTTTTAAGTTTTGCTTTAAGGTGGATAATAAAATATTTATTGGGAAAAAAATTAAGAATTTTGGAAAATAGATTCATCTACACATGCAAGCCTACAATAGTCTTGTCCCTCTCTAGCATTCCTTATAAATGGCTGCCCTAAGTCCACGTTTGTGCAATGTCTTTCTCTTGGGCCTACTAACTTGGATACACCTCAAGTCTACAAGTACGTATTTGACATCGTATTATCATTGATACGTAGTGTCACTATCTAATAATAAATTTATAAATAAAACAGATAAATTCCACTTAAGTTATTATTAAATGATATGGCAGGATAATTATTATAATATGTGAGAACCACTTGCTTATTTGTTATATTTTTATTAGAAGGTGATATCACGTGACAATGATGACGTGATTTCACCGTTGCGCCCAATAGTTTTTTTCAAATCTATGTGGTGCCGAAGTTGTATTACTAATTGATTTACGAATTTGGGAAAAAAATATTTTATAACTTATTTTCTAAACTATCGTCATTTCGATAAAAACGCGATTTAAATCCATACTTTCCAGCATAAAAAAAGTTGGGTTTAAATCACATTTTCATAAAAAATTATGGTAGCTTGCATTAAAAAATACCCAAAAAGAAAATATTTAAATTGAAAAAATATATATATACACGCAAACAACAATTTTTGAACACAATAATTTGAGGGGGAAAAAAAAAAAACTCCCCCAAAAAAGACCTCCCCATGTTAGATGTAGATCGATCTCCTCTGCTATTCTCAGAAATGAAATAATGTCGTTATGGGACAGCAGGCTGTCCCCCCCTCCCCGCCCTCTCCCCCCAACCCACCAGTGTTATAGCTTTCGTACAGCCCCATGCACCTTGCACTGACAAACCCGCTAGAAATCCTATACATATATTCTCTGAAAAATGCTTGTCTGTGTGTGTAAATGAATGTGAGTGAGCGTGTGTGTGTTTCAGCTTTCAAGTTCGTAGATAGAAGAAGTGGGCAACACATTTGAATGGAAACACGTGAAGAAGATCTAAAAGTATATAGATATGTTGGACCCATTTGCTGTACGGCTCACCTGGTACAAATCCTTGCTGTTAGATTCACTGTCACACACACACACACACATTCTGCTTCTACATCTACAAAGTGATAAGGGTCTTGTTCCTGAACAAGAATGAATAAAGGTGTAATTATTCACGATCGATGTTAATATTTGTAAACTCGAGAGATTAATCGGCGTAAGTCTGGATATTTTATACCAAAAAAAAAATATTTATCATCGACCATGACTTTTTGAATTGTAATAACATATATTCCCAAAAACTTTTAACTTGACGTTAGAATGTATTAACTTTTGGTATAGTACATATTTTTTTACTGTAGTCATCCTCATAAACCTTGGATATGGTTATAACAAATCTAAAAAAAATTCCGATAACATATCGAAATTAAGTAGGAGATTTAGATCTTAGTTTGATGTGTTTATAGTTGTTAATAATAAAAATAATAAAGTAAAATAATGAAATATAAAATTTTACATGTAAAATATATTTTCATTAAATAAAAAGTAAAAGTATAATATCAATAAATTATTTTTCGGCATTATAGTTGCCCCGATGTACCTTTCATTACGAACCCTATGAATCATCCTCTTCTCTGCGGATATGATGAGATACCTTCACTGTATTTGAGGGTGCAGAGTCGAATCCAACAGCTGATTTTACGGTTGGCTTTGTTGGGCATCGTTTTGTAACTCTACTATTATAAATTTTGATTTGTATTATTTATAGTCATCGGATACAACACGATTAAAATAAAATAAAATAAAAGGATGTTAAGCGTTTCATAATTTTGTGGACTAAAATAGAATATGTGTTACCGAAAAATAATTTCTCGGTGCGACGGTGGTTGTTAAAAATTTTGTCCAACTTTGTAAAGCTTTCCTTTTTAGCCATTAACTTTTGTAAAACTTATCTATATGCAAAGTGAACACCATGGAAAAGGGATAAGCTAAAATTCTTCATGAGTATTTGTTTGGCCATATATGCCCAAATGCTTTACAAAATTAATCCTCAAGAGAGCATAAGGTTGTATGAAAATGATAATAGAAAAGAATGGAAAATGAAGCGTATATAGGTAGTATAAAATTAGATGTAACGGGTATTAATAATTATTGAATCAACTAACCAGAAGCCACTTACTAGTTATTACCCGAAGATAATTATTACTTGTACGTACATGAAACAAAAAATGAGTTAGATGTGACATTGAGAAGATTTTAAAGTTTAAAACCAACCCTACATATTGGTTTTTGTCTGTTCAATGTTTTTCAAAACCTTCATTATTTTGACTGATTGGCTTAGAACTTGGGTCGGAAACCCCAACAAAAACTATTTAGTGCAAAAAAGTTAAAAGGAATAAAACAACTTAGTAAAAACCCCAAACTGTAACAGTGTGTAATATGTTAATGTGGAATCATATGTAGGCACACATGCCCATTGGATTTTACCCTAAGAAGTTTTCAACTTTACTGTTCCCTAGCTTTTATCGTCCATTCATAAGTACCCTTCTTTATCATCTGACCAGCTTTCTTATGGACGGGGTCACTAGGTTATTGATCGTTTTAAATTTGTTTTGGACAATCTATTAGTTTATTGATTGCTCTAACGTTGATTGTCGTCTCTCTTGTTCCCGTTCTACTGCTCACCTTTTTTTTTATAAATAATCATATAGTTTGTTGACAATGGTATTTGAATCCTTTTAATATGAATATTCTTTGAATTTTTTTGAATATTCTTCAAGCTTTAGTATTTTTAATTGCCCACTACAAAATCATTGACCCTACATGTACTCCCTTTGTGGGTATAACTATAATGGGAAGGTGATTCAAATCCACTCACCATGACTTTGTGATGCTTGTATTAAAAAAAAAAAAAAAACTGTTCATGTATTTCACATCGATTGCATAACTTGTGTCTCTAAGGTTTATAAACTTGCCTTTATCCCCTCAAAATCTCTAAGCTCTTTTGAAGTGGATCATGAACTATGAGTTTGTAATGTTTGTGACCATCCTGTTGTGTGTAACAATTGCTCGGTGGATTGTGGAATTTCATCTTACTTACCGGAAAAAAAAAACAATTGTCGGTAAGTGAACAACTTGTATATTAATTGTACATGTTTATGTTAGAAAAAAAAGAGTAGGGGACCAAAAATTTATAAAATTAGGGTATTCACTATGCAATGCTGACTCTTGAATAGTTGACCAGTCTTTAAATTAAACCATGAGATGACATGCGGAAACCACAGCTGGTAGCCGAAATCTGGAACATGTTTCTCGACTTCTATATTTTTTTTAATCATTATGCATCTACATACATATACACACACACACATATATGGTTATTAATAAATTCGTACTGTATCTAAGTCGGGTTGTGCCAACTCATGTAATTTATGTCTGGATACTATGTTTAGCGGGTTCGTGTCAATTCATTTATTAAAGGATTTAATTAGTCCATCCGTTTACTACCAAAATTAACTCAAACTCATTGATTTTGTGTTGATGTCACATTGGAGTTAGCCAATCGTATTCAGAATTATTAGGCCTATCGATCCATGGGAGAGACTGAGATTAGAAATACAAGACGTAATATATATATGTGGAAGTTAACTCATACTCGCCTAAAAGATTAACATATAGACAGTGAATCCATACATAATATATTAGACTACTTTTACAATTTTTTTTTTTCAATCATATGTAGAATTTTTACACATATAGTACCCAACAATCAAATATTAGTAATCATGTGGTCTTGTACTATGTATATGTATACAACATGGAACACAACACATTTGAAGAAGGGTCGAGGGTTTCATCGACACACTGCGTGAAAAATGATAATTGATGATGCCTAAAATAAATTTTAAGTGTTAGCTCAGGAGTTCAGCTCAGACCGGGAGGTCAGACTTATTAACTGAGGTCAGAAGACAAGAGATGAATGTCTCTTGAGGCAAGACAACGACTGGATAATCACGAGAGGTTCCTAAAACATTATAAAGGTATAATCAAGACACCTAATCTCAATCAACGAAGATCTTCTCCTACAATTAAGGAGAACCCCATGAAGTAAGAACAAGAATCTCGACTAGGATCCCCCTTAGCAGGGAATGACTTTATAAATGCAATGTAACGCCTCCTAACAGGGGGAGGAACCCTAGAAACGCAAAGGAGCCATTGTAACCTTGTAACGACGATTATTGAAAGAAAAAGAGTAGGTGCCTCCATTTCAAAGTGGGCTAGCCAAACTCCCGAGCTGGTGAACCACTATATTTCTACTGTGTTAATTTCTCAACTCCTCAACAATTTCCTCGAGTCTAGTAGCTCAGATCCCAATAATTTTAATATTATTTCTTTTATTTACTCGTCATCACAAAAATGACTTCACGTTGAAATACACCATCAGTTTGGCACCGTCTGTGAGAACGACTGTTCCTACTACAAATAAAGCTGAGTTTTTCAGTGACTGATGGTATCAACGCGAAACATGAGCCGAAGTCAAACCAATCCTCTATGGATGCAAGATCAACAGGAAGTCGCAAATAACAGACAACCCAAAAACGCGCGAGATGCTGATCCCCCCATGGGGGGCCTTCCCATGAATAATGAGATGGAGGTCTTTCGTCTTGTCAATGAACGTCTAATAAAACATAACGAAGAGCTCAAAAAGCTCCTACAACGCCCACAGGAGGCGCGACCGGTCCAAGGAGGCCAGAATAATTCACCACCAAGGGAGCAACCGTATCTCGACCCACTCAGAGAAGTTAATGAGGTGGGAGAGAATAACCAGACCTTGGGGCGAGAACCTCGCCTACCCCCTAGGAATGGTCATAATGAGGAAATGCAAAATCAGTATAAGGAAGGGGAGAGAAGCGACTTCTTCCCTTATCAACAGGAGAAAAGAGAACAATGCAAGTTTGCCATTATAGGGGTGAATTACTTTACCAAGTGGGCAGAGGTAGAACCTTTGGCAACCATTACAGAACAAAAAGTTTAAAATTTTACTTGAAAATCTATAATCTGCCGATTTGGGATCCCCAGAGCAATTGTGTCAGATAATGGCAAGCAGTTCGACAACCCAAAGTTCAAAAACTTCTGTGCCGAGCTCGAAATAAGGAATTACTTTTCTGCCCCAGCTCATCTTCAGTCTAATGGACAAACAGAAGTCACGATCAGGACTATAAAGTTCGCCTTGAAAACCAAGCTAGAAAATCTGAAGGGCAAATGAGTGGAACACCTCCCAGAAGTACTATGGGCTTATACGACAACCACTAAGTCAGCAACACAAGAGACTCCATTTACTTTGGCCTTTGATTCTGAGGCAGTGGTGCCTGTCGAAGTTGGGCTCCCTTCACTTACAACAGAATTAGCAAACGAGAAAAATAATGATAATTCCCTTCTGCTAAGTTTGGATCTGTTGGAAGAAAAGAGAGAGACAACACTGAACAACATAAAGAACTACCAAAGGAAGACAGCTAGGTACTACGATAGGAAGGTCAAGCATAGGAGTTTCAAGGTTGGAGATCTGGTGCTGAGGAAGTTTTTGCTGGCGAGAAAGGGTCCCACTCATGGGAAACTAGGGTCTAATTGGGAAGGTCCATACATAGTCTCTCGAGCAATTAGACCGAAAAATTATGAGTTACAAACGAAAGAAGGGAAAGTCCTGCCTCATTTATGGAATGCAGAACATCTTAGAAATTTTTTTCAGTAAGTTTATCTTGTATTATGAACCATTGTTAAAAAAATAGCAAGTCTGTGATTCATCTATCCTTATAAGCACGGCAAAAAAAAAAAAAGAGCCTTAGAGCTCAATATGAACTCATTAGTTCATAAAAAGGGCTTTAGAGCTCACGATGGACTCATTAGTTCATAAAAAGAGCTTTAGAGTTTACGAAGAACTCATCAGTTTATAAAAAGGGCTTTAGAGCTCACGATGAACTCATTAGTTAATAAAAAGAGCTTTAAAGCTCACGATGAACTCGTCAGTTCATAAAAAGAGCCTTAAAGCTCATGATGAACTTGTCAGTTCATAAAAAGAGCCTTAGAGCTCACAATGAAATTATTAGTTCATAAAAAAGGCCTTAGAGCTCACGATGAACTCATCAGTTCATATAACGGGCTTTAGAGCTTATGATGAACTTATTAGTTCATAACAAGAGCCTTAGAGCTCACGATGAACTCGTCAGTTTATAAAAAGAGCCTTAGAGCTCACGAAGAACTCATTAGTTCATAAAAAGGGCCTTAAAGCTCACGACGAACTCATCAGTTCATAAAAGGACTTTAGAGCTCATGATGAACTCATTAGTTCGTAAAAAGGGTTTTAGAGCTCACGATGAACTCATTAGTTCATAAAAAGAGTTTTAGAGCTCACAATGAACTCGTTAGTTCATAGAAAAGCCCTGGAGCTCACAGAGAACTCACATGTTCATAAAGAAAGCCCTAAGCTCACGATGAACTTATCGGTTCTTAAAAAGAGCTCAAGAGCTCGGGATGAACTTACTAATTCATAACAAGAACGATGAACTCATTGGTTCATGGTAAGAACCTTAGGGTTCGCAATGAATTCATCAAAAGAATCATGGAGCTTAAAAACATCAGAGATTACAAAATAAAAGACTTCTTCAAATCACAAATCGTTCATGATGTGCAACAAATATTGGAAAATTGAGGTTTTCAGAACATCAGCAGTTACAAGGAATCAATCAAAGCAAAATTCCTAATCGTCTGTCCAACTCAGTTATCCTCTCCTTCAGACGAAGGTTCTCCTCTTTCAGCTCATCCCTTTTCTTCTCAACTGATGACAGAAGATCCATCAGTTTTTGCCCAGCAGTGGAGAACAGAACTTCCCCCAGGCCAGAGTCTGAGGTAGGGGAGGAAGAACCATCCCTCTTGGGCCTCTTCGAAGGAGCTCTAGTGTCTTCGCTTTTATCAGACTCTGAAGAAAAAGAGTCAGGTTCAGGGAAAAAAGGAAAGTCTTATTCAGCTGCAGCAGCACTAAATAAGAACAGATTGCCTGATGTCATGAGCTCAGAAAAGGACATGGGCACAGCTTGGGTCATTAGTTCTATCCTCATCAATTCAAGCAAGTTCAGGTCAGGAACACCTGCACACCAAAAAATAAGATAAGCAGATAGCGCCATACAAATTTGATCCCAAGAGAGAGACCCTCGTCACCTCACCTAGGTAAGAATAGCTCTTTCAGGACCGAGGGACTCTACACTCCCTAGTGCCCACCTCGGAAGACCTTCACGAGTCACTGAAAGCAAAGAAAAAGCGCTGGACCCATCTCGAAGAAGGAGAGAGGAGATCAAACACTAAGCGACGTAGCCTGAAGTCTTTCCAACGAAAGCAGACGAAGCATGAAACTTCATCCTCCTCAAGGTCAAAATAGTAAAGAAATTCTACAACCGTAGAAAACTTGTCATTACCTCGCAGACGCCAGAAGAGGAAGAAACTGGTCATGACAGCCCATCCCATGGGTGAAAGATGAGAGAGAGACACAAGCCGATATAGGCCAAAATAAATTCAATAGAAGGATGAATAGGAAAACGCAGACCCATCTCTAAAGCTGCTTTAAATAAGCACGTCTCCCCAGGAGGAAGGTAATTACAGGGTTCATCGGAGCTTGGGGCACGTAGAGGTAACTCCAAATCAAGAAAGAACTTATTCCTTATCCTCTCTAAATCAGAGGACGTCACCACTGAGGGAGCAAAGTAGCGAATATGCCACATCCACTCAACCCCAAAGGAGGTTCGTTCTTGAAACAGAGTAGAAAAGAGAACAGACATTGTAGATTCAAGCAAAAAGAGAAGAGAAGGAAATAGAAGGTGTTAAGCCCTTAAGAATAACAAAGGGGTGCCTAGAGGGAAGTGATAACCAATACTTATAGGGATCCTTTGAAGACTCCAGATCTTTAGGAATTACACGCAATCTTAAGTCGGTGGGTCTCTGGGTTTCCAAATTAGGGGGGCAGAAACCTTTTTGGTAAGAAGGCAATGCATTAAAGGCAGACATCAATGACACCCCGGGATAAAACAAGAAGACCTCCAAGGAGGGGTCCAGAGCATAAAAGAAAGGTCAAAAAAAAACCTTATACATTGGGAGGTCAGCGAGTCAGAAATGAGGAAGTCAATGAACTCAAGCAGCTACATCTAGGCATGCTCTTCCAGGTTGTCACCTTGCATGTGGTCCATGACAGTCCAGGACCTCGGCACATCGGAACCACTGGACAGAGCATGATTGTATGCACTTCACTTCACCTAATCAGATCGGCTGAACTCACGAGCAGAAAAGAGAACATGACCGATGGCTACACGTGCACATGGCTCCTAAGATTTACCAAAGGGTCCCCTCAAGCCAACTCGAAGGTTATTTAATCCTGGCACAAATCAGTACTTTGCTAGTCTGTAGTGTATGGAAAGGATGAACCCTCACCTTGAGCTACGCACGGTTCATAGATTATTTAGCCCTGGAGCAAGTACGCATTTTGCTAACCTGCTGTACATGGGAAGGATGAACCCTCATCCTGGGGTCAGCTATGCAGGTCAGCAAATGGAAGCTCCTTAAGGGTAAGACTTCAGGTACTCATTATTTTATATTTCAAACAGTTAAAAACTAGACCCCTACTGTGTATGCTAAACTGGTCATACAAATTTTCTATCTATTTGCTGAGAGAGGAAAATAGTTGAGAAGATTACATTACGTAGTAGAAGTTACATAGTTGCATTCTGATTTAAAATTGTTATAATCATGAGTTGATAAGTTAAAAAAAAAAAAATGGCTTCATATCCTAAGTCTTTGAGGATGAAGTAAGGCCAGAGTTCTGGTGGTCAGTTGCTGGAGTTCGGACAGAAGCAGGTTGAGAAGCTGGAAGCTCAGCTAGGCACACCAGTAGTTATTTTTAACCTTTTTACTTCAAGGAGATCTGAATGACCCCCTGAAGCAAAAGGGGGGAAGAGTTGAGGAATATCATATTTGATTGATGGTAGAGTAGAGCAACAAATTAAAAACAAAGGAAAAAGAGGAGAGCTATAAGCTGTAAATTAAAGATACAAAATGCTACAATTCTGACATTTTCGTTTCAAAATATTACAATTCTGAGATAATTAGCCCAAAACTACAAAATTCTAAGTTTTTGAAGGGAAAGTAGATAAAGGGTCTTGCAGTGTAGTAGCTGATGTCTCAGCAGGAGGAATGAAAAAAGGGCTCTCCAGCTCAGCAGACGACCTTTCTGGTACAACAACAGTTGAAGTTTCATGAGGGCCAAGAGCAGACAAAGAGGCAGGGACCTCAGATTCAACCAAGGCTTTTGTGGCCAGCTCAGCAGGGAGGGAAGAAGTAGGCTCAGCAGCCAGGGGAGTAGAGATATCTAAAGAAGCAGAAACATCTTGGGCAAGAATTCCAGCTGTAGGAACGAGTCCTTCGGAGTCCCTGGGCATGTCTTTAGAAGCAGGAGGAGCAAGAAGACCATCCTCCTCTTCATCAGACACCTCAGCCTTTTCCTCAGTGGAAATTGTAAAGTCAAAATCCAGCTCAGGGTAGGTTCTCTCAGCTATACGCTAGAAAGTAATCCACCCTTTAGTCCACCTGGTGAGAACATCATCCTCTAGCTGGGCAATCAGCTCATCCTTTTTTCGAATGGTAGTGTCTCGCACCCCCAGCTTTTCCTTGACAGCCTCTAACTCCTCCCTGACAGCATCATTGGCTTTTGCTAACACTTCACACTCCCTCTTCACGTTCCTGAATAAAGCCAAAGCATCGAGGGACTTCCGGCTTTCCTTGATCCAGTCATTAGTTTTTAACCAAAGGTCTTCTTTAGTCTTGCTGAGCTCCTCATGTCTGGATTTGGCAAGGGAAGACTGTTGCTCCACTTGCTTTTGCAACTCCTTTATCTGAACCTTAAGGTCATTATTCTCAAAGGCCAGATTGGCACACTTCAGCTCAAAAGCTTTGAAAGTATTGGCCGACCCCTCTAGGGCTTGGATTCGCTTTAACAAGCTGCTTATTTGAATGGTGGTCTGAAGACAAGCATGGAAGATTAGTGCAGAACGTAGAACAACCAAAGGAAAAAGAAGGAATTTGACAAATTAGAATCTCACTGAGGAATAACCATATAGCGAAGTGGAAATACAGGTTCCCAGGGGTACAGAAGCGGTTGCATCAATGTCAGACTCTGGAATAATGGAGGCAATGACCTCTGCAGCACGCTTCACATCAGTAATGAAGGAATTCTCAGACTTCGGGAGAACCCCTTTGCCTACCACGAATTCTTTGGAAAGAGATTGAGAGGCCTCTTTGGTTGACGTAGAGGTAGCACAATCAGGGAGAGTGAGAATAGTGTTCAAGGCCCTCTCAACTTCAGTTACAGAAGGGGAGGACTGGTCTCGCCCAGGAGCATCTTCAATGGCAGGTCGGGTCCCTTGGGGGAAAGGAAGTCCCGAGGTTGGTGAAGCATGTAGGGGGGATGGTGAAGCCTTCTGGATAAAGACAGAGGTAGAGGAAGCACCCATTTTTTGAACCTTAGCTCTAGTAACAGGGCTCCCATAAGAACTGCCCTTAGCCTTGTGCTTGGAACCACCCTTGTTTTTCTTCTTCAATTGCTCGACCTTAGCCTGAAGCATCTCAGGGATAGGCCTCATTGTAGAGGACCCTGGGAGATATGACTAGAGCTGATTAGTCAAGAGGAAAAAGAAAGGGACGAAAACAGCGAAACCGAATAAGGGAAAGAGCATTACCTTCTGCGTTCTCAGGTCGAATAAAGGAAAGTGGAATTGAGACTTCTATCACTGTCTCAGGAGGACCAAACCCCTACCTTCCTAATTCCCAAGGCTTAATGAGCTCGGAGTACCTCTCTGGATTACACTTCGCCAATCTCAGCTTTACCCTCTCGTCTTCAGCGCTGAGCTCAGGCCGAATACCTAGAAAATCAAGAAAAATAAGAAATAAGTTAACAAAGTAGCCAGACTTGGATTAAATACGGTCTGGACAGAAATATACCCAAATTATCGGGGACAGACCACTCTGTAGGGATAGAGAGGGTATTAGCTTTATCCTCTGAGTTGAACTCTCACTATGTACCCCCTACAAAAAAAAATTATTTCTTCCAGACCTTGTAGGAGCTTGGGAGGTCAGAGATGACCTGTTTGACCTTAGTCTTCTTGGAAATATACAGAAAATCGTCAGAGGAGGTCTGCTTGACATTGAACAGCTCCATAAGTAAGGAAACAGTAAGGACCCCAAGCTTATAGTCTGTAAAAAAGACTAGTAAACCCACAAGAACACCTTAGAAGTTGGGGGAGAACTGGGGCAGGGCAGATATTGAAGTGTTGAAGGACACCTTTGATAAATAGATGAATGGAGAAGTGAAGTCCGTTATCAAAAGCTGCCAGGAAGAAATAGACCTTCTTGTGGATATGCTGAACATAAGTGATGTACTTATCAAGACTCCAGGGCTGAACCCCTAAGGGGAAATGAAAGCGAGCATTGAGAACCTTCAGGTCAGAAGGGGTAAGTCCGCTGGGACCTAAAATTCAGCGTTCCTAAAAGTAGCCCCTGCGTCTGAAACAATGACTCCTACACCATTTACTTTGCCTTTGCCCTTATCAGGTCTATTAGGCATGGGAGAAGAGGTGGAGAGGGCCTCCCCGATTTTCACCTCTACCTCGATAAAATCTACACTGGGAAAGTTGTCAATCTCGTCACCTTCATTCCCTAAATCAGAATCTCTTTCGGCAGACCTATCGCTTAAGAGGGAAACAGAGGAAGGAGTTGCTCCAGAGGAGACAGACATGATTGGCAAGGAGAAAGGCAAGTCGAAAGAATGATAAAAATGAGGAATACTAACTAAACACCCCCTGATAATTCTAGGGTCAACATTGTACCTCCCAACAGTAAGAATTCGCATAGTGGAGTTCCAATCCACAAAGCGGGGAAGAGGAGATAGACAACGATCGCGATTCCAAAATAAAAAGAATCGAAAAATTTAGAAAAATAATGGCCACCTCGAAGTCGAGGGATCCAGAGTGAGGAAAGGCAAGAGAAAGAGATAGGGGCAGAAGAAAGCATACCTAGACAGGGAAGAGAGCAACAAACAGTAGCCAAAGAACAAAATTGGAGGAGAGGAACAAAGCAGGACTTCAAGTCGAACCCAGAAAGCACAGTCTAGAGCAGAGAATAAGAGAATCGTGTGGAGGAAAGTCCAGAAATCGCAGAGAGAAAGAGTCGGAGACGAAGGTGAACAACGTAGAAGATGAACGATGGTTTTGTACGGTTTTTGATAGCCGTTTGAGCATTTAAGGCTTGAAAAACATGGGATGAAGCATGCTTGGGAACCAAGGGAGCCATGATTGCTGTAACCGTCAAAAAGTCCCTCCCACGTGCATCTCACATGCGGACTAAGGTCAGCTAGGTGAAAGTAGCTCAGCCCATGCCCAAGCTCGCTTGGGCCAAGGGCTGGGAGGCAACTGATGATGCCTAAAATAAATTTCAAGTGTTAGCTCAGGAGTTCAGCTCAGACCGAGAGATCAGACATATTAACTAAGGTCAGAAGGCAATGGCTGAATGTCTCTTGAGGTAAGACAACGACTGGATAACCATGAGAGGTTCTTAAAGCTTTAGGAAGCTATAATCAAGGCACCTAATCTCAACCAACCAAGATTTTCTCCTAGAATTAAGGAGAACCCCACGAAGTAAGGGCAAGAATCTCGGTCAGGATCCCCCTTAGTAGGGAATGACCTTATAAATGCAATGTAAAGCCTACTAACAGGGGAAGGAATCCTAGAAATGCAAAGGAGCCATTGTAACCTTGTAACGACGATTATTGAAAGAAAATGAGTAAGAGCCTCCATTTCAGAGTGGACTAGCCAAGCTCCCGAACTGGTGAACCACTATATTTCTACTGTGATAGCCGTTTGAGTATTTAAGGCTTGAAAAACATGGGATGAAGCGTGCGTGGGAACTAAGGGAGCCATGATTGCTGTAACCATCAAAAAGCCCCTCCCACGTGCATCTCACATGCGGACTAAGGTCAGCTAGGTGCAGGTCTGGTTCAAGGTGAAAGCAGCTCAGCCCATGCCCAAGCTCGCTTGGGCCAAAGGCTGGGGGACAATTGATGATGCTTAAAATAAATTTCAAGTGTTAGCTCAGGAGTTCAGCTCAGACCGGGAGATCAGACATATTAACTAAGGTCAGAAGGCAAGAGCTGAATATCTCTTGAGGCAAGACAACGACTGGATAACCATGAGAGGTTCTTAAAGCTTTAGGAAGCTATAATCAAGGCACCTAATCTCAACCAACCAAGATTTTCTCCTATAATTAAGGAGAACCCCACGAAGTAAGGGCAAGAATCTCGGTCAGGATCCCCCTTAGTAGGGAATGACCTTATAAATGCAATGTAAAGCCTACTAACAGGGGGAGGAATCCTAGAAACGCAAAGGAGCCATTGTAACCTTGTAACGACGATTATTGAAAGAAAATGAGTAAGAGCCTCCATTTCAGAGTGGACTAGCCAAGCTCTCGAGCTGGTGAACCACTATATTTCTACTGTGTTAATTCTCCAACTCTCCAACAATTTCTTCGAGTCTAGTAACTCAGATCCCAATAATTCTAATATTGTTTCTTTTATTTACTCGTCATCACAAAAATGATTTTAGCTTGAAATACACCATCAATAATGACTGGGAATCTTGAACCATTTCACGTTAAGTAAGAGACACTAGTACGTAATAAGGTCGGCTTCTTTATTCCTTAAATTAAAGAGATTCTTGCTCGACAACTATCTATCAACGTCCTTGTCGCTGTCTGCTTGGCCTTTTAGCTCTTATGTATTCATGAAGACAAAGAACTATGGCAAATGGTTAACTATATTCTACCCCTCCTCTTGAATTGGATCTGGCAAGGATATATACATGGCTTAATGTTCATAACTGTCATGTAGAGGTTGTTTTGTAGAGTTCATGCACTTTGTGTCGTATAGATACTATGTTTAGCGGGTTCATATCAATTCACTTTGTTACTTCACTTTATATATGACAGTTGGTCAGGCACACGACCACCTGTTTGCGTGATTGAAAAAAATAACATAGAGAGAAGAGGGTGAGATAGAGAGAGTTATTGGGAAAATTATATAGGCAGTTGAGTTTAGTTGAAAGTGAGTTAAGAGCTGTTAAGGGGTTATAACTGTTTAAAGTGACAAAAATTCAGAGGTACTATATAGATATTCTGGGTGTGGACAGCAAACTCCTCTCTCTCCCTTTATACTAGTAATATATTTGTATATTTTATTTATAGGTCGAGCATGATAGTAAGTGTTCACTAGTCCAAATAACAAATTACGAGTTCAAATATTGTAGTTAGTCTATTTAAAATTGAGATAAATCTGTTTACTATTCTTCTTTTTTAGTTCAAATCGTGTGTATTAGGTACAACTTTTTTTTTTGGGTCTCAATTGTAGGTTATTTCAATGCATCTAAGATCTTCTTGTTGCTAAGCTAACCTGACTTTTTGCTGGTTAAAAAAAGAGTGGGGTAAAAGAAAACTCTCAGAGACCTCCTCAATAGACTTTTATTGGTGGGATTATGAGGTCTTTGACCACATCTATTACTCCTCTTGGGAATGAATCTAAGTAGATTAACATTACGATCAACCATTAAGTTTCACTGTAAATTCTAAGATTTGAATCTCCAACTTTAGAGTAAGAAGTTCATTAAATACTCCACTGGACCACCCATTAACACTACAAGAAAAAATAGTTTTTACAGCAATAAAATGTTGTTATAAAAGATCTATTTGCCGTCACAAATACTTTTTTGTGGCGGCATTGCCTCGCCATAATAAGTGTAGTTTCAAAAAAATTTTTACGACAGTAACAGTCTGTCTCAAATAATATTTACAATAGCAAGACTCTATCGTAAATAAGTTATCACAAAAAATTCGACACTTTTGCTTTTATTACGACGGCAAGAGTGCTGCCTCAAATACCGCATTTAACTGTCGTAAAAAATAGAAGGCTTTGTTGTGGCGGTTAATATATTGTCGCAAAAAGTATAAAAAATTTTCTACGTTAAATGAAATATATTTAAGACGGCAATAATGCTACCACAAAAAAAATAATTTTTTTTTAATTATTATGGACCGTTAGTAACCAATGTTACATACCCTGTGCATATATATACTTCCATTAAATGAATTTAAAAGTGCACATCCGTACAACTTTTTTTTTTTGAGAGGGGGAGGGGAAAAAGGGGCTTGAATCCTTGATCTCAAGAAGGTAAATGGTTCACAAGGTAAGGAGTACCATTGAACCAAAAAATCTTTGATATCCGTATAACTACCTAATTCAATATATAGATGAACACAAAAATAAATATGACTAGCATTTCTAAAAATATAACAATATTTTCATATAAAAAAAATAATTTTATGAGTTAAACAAAATGTAAAATATGCACTTTTACGAAATAACGAGCCATGAGTACAAAAAATTAATGCAAAAGTTGAACATTTTTCCTGAACCATCTACTCTCTCAGTGACATTTGAAAAAAACATAAAATTATTGTTATTATACTAAAATGATATTTATATACCTATATACAATAAAGAACTAAAAGAAGTTTGAATATACATCAATAAAGGGTCACACAATATTTCTCTGAACGACTTGTCCAATTATGTAAATGGTATATAAACGAATCATATCGTATATATTTCTTCTAATTGGTTTTAGCAATATCTAATTCGTTTATAATCGCATCATGTCAGGTCCACTTGTTCACTAAATAGGTGGCTTAAGAAAAACTAAAACCCACTAATTTTATGTCCTGTTAATAGGTCGTGTCATATTTTGACACCCCTATTTTTGATATAAACAATTGACTTTATAGAGTTTAATTTTTTCTTTCTTTGAATTAAAAACTGTCTTTTGATGTAAAATTATGTAATTTTATAAAATATTACTTGTAACATGAAAAATAGTTATGACCAATACAAATTTTTTTAAAATTTTTTCTTCTTTAAACCATAAACTGTTTTTTAATTTAAAATAATATTTTAATGTTTTATGAAATATTATATACGACAGAAAAAATAGTTGCCGTAAATATGAATTTTTTTTTTGAGTTTATGAGATATTATTTGCGGCAGGAAAAATAATTATCTCAAATACAAAAAATTCTTTTGAGTTTATGACACTATTTATGATAGAAAAAATAGTTGTTACAAATATTAACAAAATATTAATACAAACATGTTTTTTGTGATAACAAACAAAACCGTCATAAAAAATTATCTTAAACACGCCTTTTGTGACGACGAACACAATCACCATAAAAAATTTATCGTAAAAACCCCTTATCCTTGTTGTGTCGGTTGCTAAACTATTCTGTGACTAGAAGGGATCATATATTTCTTATCTGAGACTGAAAGGACAGTGACTCATTTCACTGTTGAGTTCAGCTCTCTATCCGTTGGTGATTATTTTGAAAAGGAAAAAAATTCTCCCAAGGTTCTGGCTCTAAGGATTACAGTCCAGCAATAAGTGCCAACCAATAACTCTATTTCTACATTGCCCAAACACTTGAGCCCAAAATGTCCAAACATCAAGAAAAAAATAATGAAAAAATTGTGTGTGTATGTGTATGTGTATGTGTGTGGGAGATCTAGAGAGAGAAAGAGAGGGGTCAAATAACGATAATAACTACCAACCACAATAATATTTTTATAGAACAAAGGAATACAGAAGAAAGAAAGGGGAGAGAAAGGCAAAGGAAATTAAAAGAAAACTTATGGAATTTGAATATGGAGAAATCGATCAGTACAAAAGCCTAGGAAGTAGCCACCCATAAAGCCTCCCAATTACACAACCCCTTATTGCCACGCCCACCTTCCTTGCACCTACTTGGCCTTTGAAACTTCTCCATTCCCATTTCAACCTCAACATCTAAACTATTACCCTCCATGTCCTTCCTCAAGTAAACATCACTTTCTTCTTCGTCATCATCTTCTTCTTCTTCATCATCTTCAAGCTCATATTTTTCTTCTTCATCGTTTTCTTCCTCCTCTTTTTCTTCGTCCTCAGTGTCGTTTTCGACTCTGTCTATATCATCTTCTTCACTGATGCTTTCATTTTCTTCAATGGTGGTGACGTTCAGGTCAAAGTTAGAGGCATGGTCCTTCAAAAAGCTTAGTCGAAGGCGGCCATTGCTGCGTTCTGCTTGAAAATAAGTGTGTGTTGATGGGGACTCGATGGCTTTGATAATCAACCTTCCTCCTTCACGGTGGGGCCTAAATTGGAGAGAATTTGAACCACTTCTTGAGGTCAGGGGAGGTGGAAAGTTGTAAGAATTCACCTTCCTAGACCCCATTTGTTGTTTCGTGAGCTTCTTTTCTTCTTTTGGGAGTGAAGTTTCAGTCACTGAATCTGATGAAAAGGAAGAGAAAATGGTGCTTTCAATGGTGTCGGTGCCTGTCTCACTACCCAGATTTTCAGTGCAAATTTCTAGGCTCTTTTCACTGAGCCTTGGAGATGAAGACCTCTTAACCAAAGGGTGGACATAAGAGCTTTCTTTGGGCTTTTCTTCTTTAGGAGAGAGATTGGAGAGAGATTGTAGAAAACTCCAACCACCCAAGTCAAGATTTGAGGAATTGTGGGTGTCAGTACCAAGGGTTATAGCCTTCGTGGTCATGATGTCCTCAAAATGGCATTTCTCTCTGCTAAAATCTATGGATTTTGGTGCAGCCAATGTGAGCCTAAGCATGGTTTTCTCTAGAACTTGTGTATCAAGACATGGCTGCACACCTTGACACACTATGGTGGACATGTTGACAAAAAAAATTGTCAAGAATTGAGGAGAAAAAGGTGTGCTGAATTTGAGGAGCAAAGAGTTTGAGCTGAGGAAGAGGAAGAGGAAGAACAGAGGTTCTTCACTCTCTAGGCCTCTAATTAATGAGGGAAAGTTTATGATTTGAGAGAGAAGAAAGATGGGTATTTAAAGGGAGGGAGAGAGGAGGAGGAGGAGATGGAACTTGCATGAGATTAGTGAGGGGTTGGGTCTGAATTTGTAGTGCCCAAAAGTGCCATCGGGGGTCTAGTGTGGGTTGGGGAGTGGGGGTGTTAGGGGTTGGGGAGAGGGGTCGCTTTACACACCACACTTGAATTATACAATTGTAAATGTGCCACACAATAAAAAAAAGAATAAAGAATAAGAGTTTCAAATGAAAGAAATTATTCCCTGTACTATTACTATTGTCGGCACTTAGAATATGAGCTACCAGCAAAGCCACTCTATGGTCGGTCTGTCACTGGGTTAAATTTTGGCCGATCAAAAATTATTTGACAGATTTTATTTTCACTTTTCGTAATCAAATTCAAAAAAAAGAAAAAGTTAAAAACCTATTTTGAAATAATATTCGATTCAGATAACTCAAATCAGATTGAATTTTTGAATTATATTTTAATTTTTACTTAATTACACCAAATAATCACTCACGTTTGTCATATTCTGTATTGGATAATCAACAAAAAAATCAATCCGTTATTTGTGATTAATTAAAAAAATTTCAATTAAAACTCAGTCCATAGGTGTACATGTAGCATAATAGGGGACAGATGGTTGCTCCAAACAACCCGTTTTGCTATTCCCTTCTCTTTTGCTTCCAAGAGAAACCCAACAAATGGCCAGGAAACAAAAGGATTCTCCAAAATATTTTTTGACAGTGATTGCTCTCTCTCTCTCTCTCATTGTGTTTTCCACTTTATTTCAAAAACAGTCCATTCTCTCTTGTAAGATTTATATAATGTCTTAAAAAGAGTCAAAAATTTGTGTTGATTTCATTCCATTTAGAAAGTTACATCAGCCCACACACTTTGAAAAAATTTCAAGGAAGTGAAATTACCTAAATGGACACTATCCATGCCTCTCCACCCCATGCAAATCGACAAGACCACCCACAGGGCGGCGGAAAAAGCCATAGATTTTATACCTCAATTTGGGTTTATAATTCAATTCATAACATTAAAAAATTTAAAAATTAAAAAAATTAAAAAAATACTTAAAATTCAACTCATATTTACTCTCACCAACTCTCTCTCTGAGGTAAATAAAAAATAAAAAATAAAAGTTAAAATTAAACACTTTCTTTCTATATGATAAAAAATAAAAACAAACGTTAAAAATTTTTTTTGACAACATCAACACATCTTTATTTTCGACCTTAAATTGGTCGGAGCCGTCGCTGACCACCCATATCTCTAATCACAGCTGAAAAGAAAAAATTCGGAAAAGGTCATTAAGAAAGTGAAAGGCAAAGGGTATTTTTGCCATGACAGGGTGGTTTTTACTCGTACCTAAATGTGGATCAAAGATTTTTTTGATGGGTTCGGCCTTTTTTTGGGTTTGTTTTTTTAGTTTTGGGTTGGGGTGGGGGGGGGGGGGGGGGGGGGCGATATATATGTCCCCCACCATTGAGGTGAATGAAGACACGCAGTCAAGTCGGTCTCGCTTCTTTTTTTTTTTTTTTAATAGATATTTAAACATACAACTAATTATTTTCCTTGATATAGGCGAATTAGCCATAAACTTAGTTGATGACTGACTCCAAAAATGGAGGATCGACCGATCCCAAGTTCTTCATGAATCTAGTTGTGACCCCCCTCAAGTATTAAAGTCTCTTTTGTTTTACTAGTATTACCTATAAATATAAATAGATTATATAGGCTAGTTCCTAGATTTTTAAAAAGAAAAATTAAATATGCACCCTTGTAATTTTTTTTGCAAAGGATTAAATTTTTGTGTTATAATTTTTTTCGCTTATTGTCGTCATATAAGTTTATACTTTATAGTGATGGCAACAAACAATTTTAATTATTCTTGTTAAGCAATCTTTAATGCTATAAAATGAGCCCTAAATCAAACACGAATTTCAACTCACCCATTGCTGTTGTCATTAAAACCCTAACTTTTTAAATTTTTTGGTTCTTTATTGTTCTTCTTATTTTTTTTTTATTCTTTGTTGTGTTTTTTAGTCTTTTCTTTGCATTTTTAATTTATTTCCTCACGAATGACCAACCAAAGAAGAGAACCCATTAACAAACAAACCATAATTTCTTTCCATTTGTCTTCATATTAAAGTTTCCAAGCACGTGAGTTTTCCTTTTCATAACCTCACTGGCAATGGCGTGACATTATATATCTTAGAGTTTATTATAAGTAAGTCCACACATAAATGTTGTAAGTTTGAATCTTGATAGAATCAAGTCATGAGAAATCTATTCTTTATGAATATTCTAATTTCAACGTAAATGATCTATCATTAATCAGACCAAGAAAGGAGTTAGTTGAATTACACATAAGTTAACTCAGAAACCTTGACTATTGAATCATTATCAATTGTCCATCACTCTGGCCGATGGCCAGTGGGTTTTGAAGAATTGGATGCTTTAATATTATAGACTTGTTTGGATGAATTTTGAAGATTTGTTTTTTAAACCCTTTCAAACACAAACTCTTTTTTATAAAGATGATATTTAACATTCAATCTCGTTCATACCAATGTTTTGTATACAATATTTACACATATAGGACCCACAGATATATCATAATTATTTAATTTATAAATGACTATTTTACCCATTATCAATCCAATTCATACTTATATTAAAGAGTACAATTATTTTTTAAATCTTTAACTTTTTATTCATTTTTCCGAACCCACTCCTTCCTTAAAATTGACGAAACTCATGATCATGAGTTTAATCTTCGGGCCAACTACGGGCCAAGTTTAAAAATCAGAGACTAAATTTTTCAAACAAACATAAAATTTAAGAGAATTTTGAACTATTTTTCTCAAATTTATCTTCCTAAACCCCCTATACTTCCTTAGCAAACGGACGCTATAATTTTGAATGCTTTAACACTACTAGTAAAGATAATAGTAACTGAAGGAATAAAATTTGATCGTACGGAAAGCTTAGACAGATTGCAGAAAAGGCCTTTTTTCTTCTACCTACAAATACATGTAAGTCGTCTTTTAAAAGGGGAAATGAAAGCATCCTCCACTTGGGTACCCCTTTTGTGTGTCGGCTAGGAGCTAACCTATGGACATCCTAATGCCTTCTATAGAATTTAATAGACTGAGAGGAAGACGAAACGAATCAACATCATTTGGTTCAATTCTTTCTAACGAATCAACATCACATTAACTAAAGATTAACCACTCTTTTTCTTTAGAGAAGACAAAAAGAAAAAAAAAACGTGGTTTGACTCGGTTTATAAGACTTAAATTCACGGGCCAAAACTTAATAGGAATAATAAGATAATATCTCATGGAAGCAAAATTGGTTGAATTGATGCCATCAAATTATTTTACCACATCTTGATATTATATATCTGTCTTCAACACCTTTGTCTCTCCAAAGATCAAAGTTTTAGTGAAGAAAACTCTGGACCAACCCTAAATGTATAGAAAAGTGATGATCATCTCAGGTTCAGTACTTAAAAAAAATGCCGGTTAGGACGATTCCTTGCAACTTTGCTTGATGAGTATTGTTAGTGGTTTCCAAATTCCGAAAATGGGTAGTTTTTCCAACCTCAGAGGATGGAGAAAATGGAAAAAGCAGGTGGAACTAGTAATCATCACGTTATATTCCTGTACTATACAGTTGCTTTCTCACATTGAAAACTGGCTGTGGATCCATTGTTTATAGCCAATGTACTGTGTGTCATTGTTCTTCTGCTTTTAAGTGTATAGAGTCCAACCATGCCGAAAAGTTAACTTTTCGATACCATTTCTCTTATTTTCCATCAATGCTCGGAACAAAATTTAGTACGGTACCATTTGAATACCGTAGTGCTCTCCTAGAAAGCCAGGCTTATGTAGGTTGGATCGGTCTAAAGTAATTCTTTTTCCCACGTTATGTCGAGTGTATGAATTTTATGCCTTTGAATGGGGTTGATAATTGAGTCGAGTTATTCGCGTTCGACTCAGATAAGATTTAATTCAAACTTGACTCGCATTCTAAATAAATTGAACTTAAATAATTTTTTGAGTTTGTTTAAAAAACAAGCTTAAAAAAGACTCGTTTCGAGTTTACAAAATTCAGCTCGTTTATATATAACATAGTCGAGCTACTCAGACTCGATTCAGATTCGACTTATTTTGGGCTCGACTCGGCTCATTTTCTAGACAAGCTAAGTTAAAACAATTTTTTAGACTTGTTTAAAAAAATGTACTCGATAGATTCGACTTGAACTTACAAAGTTCGACTCAATTATCAATCATATTTTTTAAAAATGCTGACATCACTTGATCTGTTGCCTCTAAACCTTGATATCATCCCAACGAATAGTATGAGTTGGAATTATCACATGGTCATCCTAAGATTAAAAGCATAAGTTTAGTTTTACTATGCAAATTGAAAGTATTAGAGATAACCAAAAAGGGAAGGACCAAAAGGTAATGAATGGGATATTGAGTCACTGGCAGTATCTCTCAGTGGATACGTATTAGCTAGTGTTGCTGACTTCATAGAAAAACATTATTTATGCTCCATAACAAAATTAGCTTAGCACTATTCTTGATTAATTCATGATTAGTGATAAGCATGCCTTGAATAAAATTACCATAAAAGTGACTTTGAGAGGTTGTCTACCTTAAAGAACAAGGCCACTTTGCGTGATAAAAATTTGTCAAACCCTTGGGTCATTACATAGGTTTTATTCTAGTAATTACATGTTTTGTGTAGGATAGAAAATTGCATATACTTCAGAAGATTAAGCGAGTGTTCTAAGAAATCCAGATAGTTAGCCAAAGCTTTTGAGCATTGCAAAAGGGTAAACTATAGTGGGAGCTTTACAGAAAAAAAGAAAGCAAAAAGTAAATAGGCAAGTGCTCGAGTGAAAACACCCACCATAGTTTTTGTTCTTTTGGGTAACGACCAACCATTTTTTTTGTTTTTTTTGATTAAATAAAAATGATATTACGAAAAAAAAATACGTAGACGTATAGTAAGTATATCAGGACTATGCCCGAAGACTTCCCAAGGTATGCACACATGAGAGGAATAGTCAAGGAAAAAACAAAATTACCTAGTTTTGGAGTTCACGTTCGACCCGGGAAATGTATTAGATTTCTGCATCTATCATATTCTGAGATATTAAGAATAACATTTGCCTATTCATAAGCAATGATATAGATCTAAACCATGGCAACTACCTCACAATCCGAGGTGACCAAGTTGAGGTGGTCCTAAATAAGCTTAACAACCTTGGGTAATCCCAAGCCAGCTTTCTTTCCAATCCTCTTTACAAGTACAGAAGCTTCTTCTTTAGCAAGATTTGTATTATTTTTTTTGTTGGAAAGTGCAAGATTTGTATATTAATCCTGAGCCCACTTAGAGAAAGAGAGAGCATTAAATTTGCATTAGAAATAATCTGTGTGTGCTCCTTTCATTTTTTTTTTTGTTCAACGGTTTGGGGTGTTCGGGCAATTTACGCGCATCTTGACTAATTCTCTTCCCAGTCTGGTCAAAGGCAGACCATCCATGCCAAAATTATAGTATTCATAAGAAATAAATTTTTCATGGTCTGATATTAAGAAGTTGTCAAGATTCGAAATCAATGTTTGGATTTACAGGTCGGTCATGTTTTGAGTTAAAAGAGATGTAGCATCAGAATCCATCTGTGTTTCTTTAATTTTGCTTTAATTGTAAAAGTCACCCACACATTTAGAATATTTAATATTTAACTAAGAAAACGTCATTCTACGTGGCCTTCATCAACTATAAAAGTTGACTTTTCGACATTAATTTTCCTTTAATTCTAAGTTTTTTTACTGAACTTGATTAACAAAAGGAAAAACAAAGCCAGTTGATGGCTTGCATAAGCATGTAATTATAAACAAGTTCCACCCTTTTTGTAGTGCCACCTTTCCCTTTCCTTTACAAACAATTTTTATTTTATTTTATCTTTTTTGTACTTTATAAAAATTAGGACAAGTTCATGAAAACCCTAGAAGTTATCCAGAGGTGGATCTCTCCTAGCCGGTTGGGCGGCGACGCCTACTTAGAACTTTTAGAGTTTATATGAAATTATTATATACTTCTTACAATTATACTAAATTGGTTGCGTCTATTTTAAGGAACTCGAGTTTTTGTTACAATTGTCCGAGAATTGAAACAGACTGAGTTGGATCCATCATGCAACTAATGGCCATTTCATTACAAATGAAAAGATTAAAAAAGTTTATGCATGGAGCTAGCCCTTGAAAAAGTTAGTCATTTTCATGCTTAACAATTTGGGTTTGATGTCGAGAGTTACTGCATTTAGAAGTCTATTACATATATACACATTGTTCGATGAGAGTAAATAGTTAATCAAAGAGAATAATGATCAACTATGAATAACTGGTATAACAAATGCTTTTCTGTGGGGGTTAAAGAGTTTAAAATACATTGTTGGGACTTGTCCTTTTAACAACTTAAACTTTTTTGAGTGATTCGTAAGTCATTAGTCGCCACAAAACCAACCCTACATATATATCCTATTTGGCTAGCTTTTCTGTTATAAACTATAATGCTCATGATGTAAGCCGGGAAAATCAAGTCCATTATGGAATCAAAGTTGTCCTTAACCCAAATTGATCCAGCCAAACTCTGGGCAGAAAGGTGTGGTTGGGAGTCACATTTCCCTTCAGATTCTTGCTATTTTTCTGTTGATCATGTTATGGACAAAAATCTAGGTCATTATCCATTTCCATTACTCATTCTCCGACAGTGACTTACACATAGATTGCTTGTCTTTAGAGATGTATTCAAATTTTAATGTTGTAATGACACCTTGTCCTAGATCACTTGGTTGATTTTCCAAATATGGTGCTTCCTTAGTGACATCATACTCAGCCATCAATACTCATTTTGGCAAACAAAAAATTTTAGGCATAGCAACCTGGACATCTCTCACTTTCAACAAACTTGTACATTATTACTTAAAATTACATACATAATACCTAATTTCACATACATACAACTAAAATGATTCAACATAACTAGATCTAATACTGAACATATCGAAAATATCATTTCAATGATTATTTGTGACCATCTGAATTAACACTTGGCCGAGATCTCCTATTATATACTTTCTCCTAATGTCTATTTGGACTTGATTTGCAAACCTAATTAATCGTTACCATTAAATTGACAATGATCCCCAATATTAAGTGTGGGGTCATTGTCAATATTAGGGTAATAATGGCCCCAGTCAATAATTAGGGTATATAATTCGATCCGCATAATATTATTGTTTTTCGTAAATTGTAGATCATTCATCTTACTATCTTATAAAACAATCAAATTATTGTTGAAACTCAATCTGCTTCCTTCCCTCCTTCTTCCCTTTTTTTACAAAATTTTGATTTTTTTAATTAACAGAACTTCAATCAATTACTAACACTTGTATCTTTTTAAATTCCCCCACTAACTATTTTAGTGTTGCATGTTCATTCAACTACTTGCTGATATTTCTATGCAGTTACTTAACCACTCCATCTCAAATTCTTTGTCCTCTCTACCTTGATTTTTTTCCCTTTTCATCGACTTGCTTTGTTTTTTGATCTACCAGTGTCACATTGTCGAGATATTATAAACTCATAACCTGAAAATAAACTTTAGGTGAATACATTTTAATTTTATACTTGCCCGTGCATCGCATGGGGTCAACATTAGTAGTATATATAAATAAGAGGCCCACATAAATATAGTGGATTCCACTTAAATAAATAATAGAGTAATCTACATGAGGTGAGATAAAATGTATTTAAAAAATATTCAAATTTTGAAAACTTGGGTTTTAAATTTGGGCCTGGGCTGTACTAGCATCCGGTTTTGAGCCACTCCAAAAGTTGAACAAGAGGTTCCATTGAGCTCTATTTTTGTAGCTGGGCTTTTGCTAAAACGAATTCAAAGATACTTCTCAGGCCCATCACTAATGACAGCAAAATCAAGAGTATTGTTATACTTGGGAGTTAGGATTATCAATGAATGGGTAATTCGCATCATTTCTAAGTTGTCTCAATGTTAAAATTATTTAATTCATGTCTGACCCTTTTAAACTTGTGTATAGTCGAGTTTATATCGTCTCGAGTTATTATCGTATTATGTTCATTCTGACTCATTTATGTACTATGCATAACGAGTATAACAGATTATCTATTTATTATCGTATCATGTTTATGCTGATCCATTTATATACTAGATATAACGGGTCATCTATTTACTATCTGATGACTCTCTCTCTCTCTCAATGTTAGTTTTTCAACTAAGTATGAAATGCATTCGTGTGTCTGAAATAATTTAGAATTGCAAGTATTGGAATGAACCATTGGTTTTTTTATTTTTAATATATGATTTCCCCAAATTGTGAGGACCTTTATACTAATGGATGCTTATGTTAGAGCTGAATAATTTGATTCTAGTCCTGGATGAAAATTTGGGTCTTATTGATGCATAAAATCAATGTAGTGTCGCTATTAGGGGTGTCAAACTATGACAACATCTGTTAACACAACATAAATATAATATGAAATTAAAAAATTTGAATTTTCGCTAAACTACCAATTTAGTAAACGAGTAAACCCGACACGACATAATTAGTAAATGAATCGGATATGAATGAAATCAATCAAAAAAAATATACAACATGATTTTTTTATATATTAGTTATATATAGTTCATACACGACACGAACTTGATATAACACTATTCATTAGACACAAATTAATAAATGAACAGATATGAGTGAAGTATTTTTTAACACAAACCTATTTCACGTGATACGAGTAATAAGTCTAATCACCACGTAACATTGAAACATCAAATCTAAAAAACTGGTTATAACTAATTTAGGAGATAAATAACAGAAAACCCTTGAAAATAGTATAAAGGATTTGAATCAATAACTGTACATAATTACTATTGATTCTCATTAACTGCCTAATTCAACCCACTGATAACAATTTAAAAAAAAAAGTCTAAAAATATAGAGAAAATAGGATGATCCAATATCAACTAGCTAGTGGGCAACGCCAAGGGACACAAGGGACACAAATGACTCCCTTTCAACCACCTTACAATGCAATCTTCATGAAAAATATGAGAACAAGGCATTCGACCAACTTTGTTTTCTCTCACAAACCCTTCTTGGCAAATGGGACACAACTCCGCCGGAACATCAAAACTACCGAGCTTCACCACCTCCAACGCCGCCACAAACGGCCCACTAGCCGGCCTTGATGGAAAAGCCAATGCCGCCTCATATTGTAAGTCGTTAATAGACCTTGATTCCCGGATTGCTAATAAATAATTTTTCTCGACATCCACGTTCAAACTTTTTTGCTCATCGTACCAAGAAATTCATGCCTCGAATTCATAGTGAGGTATCCTCACCATCTTCTTGATTACGAGTTCCAAAGGCACGATCTTTCGATTTGCATTGTATGGTTTAGCAATCAGAGAAAAAAGAAACTCCAAAACGCTTCCGATCAAACCATCCTCATCCTCTAACAAGGTGTTTGATGAATCCCCATCAAGTTGTTTTCCTTTCCAGTGGATTCTTCTTAATGGGAATGGAATTTCGTGAATCATATTGCAGATCTTCTGTCTCGACATGGAACCCTCTTTGAAAGCTGTTGATGAGTTACCCAAAACCCGGTTTATTTTTTTGTGTGCAGGATCTTACACAATATAAACACGAGAACAGATCTCTTCCGTGATGAACACGAGTCCGTCCATTGAGTGGTTAATCTTGTCATTTGGGATAGGTTGTGAGGGCCGAAAATGGCCAAAGAAGTGGTGATGAATCATTTTTTGTGGGTCACCTGACTAGTATTGGAAAGCTAAGAGAGGTTCCTGGAATAGAAAAAAACAGGTTAGAAGGGCGCCAGAGTGTTTTTCGGCGTATTCTCTCCGACAATTAAGTCAGTTCTTTAAAAGAGAGGAAAAAGAAAATATTGTATGATACTTGAGAAAGGGTTTTTGCGTACCTCATTTATGAGTTTTTAAGGTATTTTTTGTAAGGGGTAAAAATCGTTACGGGATTTCAATCCTCCACTCGAAAGATTCCGGCTGATATGGCGGCACCGAGCCCCAGTAGCCTTTATCTCTCTTCGCCCACAAGAGCTTGTCCCACATCGGAAGAGAGTCGTCTCCCCCCTCGCATATAAGTCTTTGTTCAAGTGGCTAATGGGTATCTCCTTCTTTGAGTGCAAGGGTTTATATGCGAGGGGGGCGAAGAGAGGTAAAAGCTACTGAGACTCGGTGCCGTCAGATCAGCCGGAATCCTTCGAGTGGAGGACTGAAATCTCATAGTGATTTCTATCCCTTACAAAAAGGCACCTTTTGGTGGACATGATTCCCTCCCTCCGAAAGGATTTTGACTGACCTGGGTTAACCCCTTGGGCGACCCCCCAGTAGCCTTTACCTCTCAGTGTCCATGCGGAACTTCGTCCCACATCGACCGAGAGTCGTCTCCTCCACCCCTTTATAAACCTGAGCCCCTTAGGAATGGGTACCCACTAGCCACTTGAACAAGTAGTTAGTGGGTACCTCCTCCTTTGAGTGCAAGGGCTTATATGCGAGGGGGGAGACGATTCTCTTCCAATATGGGACAAACTCCTGCGGACGAAGAGAGATAAAGGTTACTGGGGCTCGGTGTCGTCAGGTCAGCTGAAATCCTTCGAGTATAGGGTTGAAATTCCGTAGCGATTTCTACCTTTTACAATTTTCCACGTACAAAGGCCCCGGAAGCTACATTTCACCCTTGTATCTTGTGAGTAGAAATCCACAATGATGTTGAATTTGATCCAGAAGTGGGATGATATCAGTTCTGGGTTGTCCATTACAATTTGATGCTGCCGTGCCGAAGCTTCTGTATGGTAGTTTTCATGGGAGTTCAAGGGTGGCAACCATGGCGGTGTTGGCATCTTGAAGACAAAGAACAAAGAGAGAGAGAGGTGATGGTAGACTGGTAGTGTGATTGAATGAGAAGCAGATAGATAGACAACCTTAAGAGACAAACATACTGCTGATGAATGTTAGTTTGAGAGGGATTAGGATTTTTGTTTCACTGTAACAACCGGTACTTGTATTTGGTACAGGATTTGTATTGCTGAAATTTTGCCAACTTACCTTTCCTTGGCCGCCAAGAAAGGTTTTCTGCCAAGTTTCCTATTTTAGAAGCTCGAAATCAGATAGGACTCTTAATCAACCGAGTTTCCTATTTTAGGTCAGCATACTCGACTTGTTTATGTGCAAATTTTTGGATTTGTTTGATTTTGGACTCAAAATAAATCGAATTTAAACATTTTTTAAACTCAATTTGAACTCGTTGGACCATCACTCTTAGGTCGGAAGAAAAGGGTTTAAGCTGGGTGATCATCTTCTTCATTCTCTCTCCTATCAGATTCAAAAGATTGATGAAACCAACTGTAATCAGTTGTCCTCGTATAATTGCTCTTAATATAAATAGGATTAGTGGTACATTCATCATTATTATTATTATTATTAGAGTAATTGCATTGCTCCTTTTTTTTTTTTGTAAATAACATATACGGCCTTACACTATGATCCAATACTTGTAAACCTCCAATTGTATCACTTTGTTTCACAAACGTATGACATCGTTTCAATCAATCTCTTTCATCCATTTCATGTGTCAAAAAAAAAAAAAAAGTAAGACGATTATAAAAATTCATGAATTAAATTCAGGCAATTTAAAGTTCAACTGGCATCTGAAGAACCAGTCATACTTTAGGGTTATTAAAGCCTTTTTACTAATTTAGATTTAGTTTGGATACTGATATATCGTCAACTTTGGTCCTACTTGAAAATAGATAATAAATTTGAAGGATTACTTGATAAAATTGAATTAAAATTCATATATATTTGGTTAAACTTCATGCATTGTGAATGGATTAGGGAACCTGTGTCTGAATGTATGGTACATTGTGAATGATTTTAAGAGGAATATTAGTGACCGTTGGATAAGTCTATTTGAGATCGTCAGATGAATTTATTGAAATCTACTTTATTTTATATTATAAATTTGAAAGACTTGCAGCAGAATTAGAATTAAAGAGGGCCTAAACCTACTACTGGTCAATGATTAAGAGGTGTCTGTGTTTTTTTTTTTTTGAAAAATAATAACTTCATTAAACTTGATCAACAGTTAACAACTCATCAATAAAAGGAGGAGGGGATGAACCCCAGACCCCTCGACCAGACATAGAACCAGCTGCTCGTGCAAGAGCATGTGCCACATGGTTCGCTGATCGTCGAGCAAAAGTAAACTTACAATTGCCTAAATCCGTTGACAGGATTTTACAGTCATCTATAATGAGACCGAAGTAGGATAGATCACTATGAGAACCATTTAGAGCTTGTACCACCACCTGAGCGTCCATCTCTATTGTAATATTGCGCAGCCCCAACTCCTTAAGCCAGCTTAGTGCCTCTCTACAACTCGGTGCTTCTGCCAAACTTGATCATTCCTATTTGTCCACATGCCCCAAACAACCATTGCAGCAATAATTGTGTCATACTTACTTCGAGCATGGAGAAATGAGAGGAACCACTCCGCAAAACTCTCTGCATCGTATCCAAACTCGCCAACTAGGGACAAGCGCCATACCTGACGTGCAAAACAACATTTAAAAAAAACATGTAAACCGTACTCATCATCTCTATTACACATCGGACGCATCTCCCCCACTTCCACACGCTTTGACCTACGAGCCCGCAAGGTCGGTAGGCAATTTATACAAGCTCTCCATAACAAATTCTTCACTTTAGCCGGTACTTCCAGACCCCATAATTTGGTCCACAAATCAGTGTTTTGAGTATGGGAGGGAACTACTAGACCTGGCCAATAAGGACCGGTACCCGCTCTTAACTGTGTATCTCCCTTTCTTCTCCTCTGTCCATTGCCATTGATCTAGACGACTCCTTGCACTCAAAGGTATGTCTAGAATAAGTCTCCAGTCACGTGGAGAGAAAAACTCATACAGTATATCCATGTCCCAACAACGATCCCCCATACAAATTAAAGACTGAACAGTTGCCCCTTCCAACCCTTGAGGTGCCAGTGATTCAATATATGGATTTCTTGCATCTGGGAGCCATGGGTCAGTCCACACTTTCACCTGCATACCAGTGCCAATCCTCCACCGAGAGCCTCTCCTAATCATATCCTGTGTTGCTAGAATACTCCGCCAAAAATAACTTGGGTTTGAACCCATCCGTGCTTCCAAGAACGTACAATTAGGAAAATACCTAGCTTTGAATACTATTGATGCCAAAGAGTCAGGAGAAGTCAATAAACGCCATCCTTGCTTTCCCAGTAGCGCAAGGTTGTATTCATGTAGTTTTCTAAACCCCAATCCTCCCTTTGAGTTGTGATCACATAATCTTTCCCATGCTAACCAATTAATTCCATGACCGTTGGCACCTTTTTTACCCCACCAAAAGGAATTCATCATCCGCTCCAACTCTTGACAGAGTGACAACGGAAGTAAAAATACGCTCATGACGTAAGTCGGCATAGCTTGAACAACTGTTTTCAACAACACCTCTTTGCCAGCCCTTGACAGCATCTTCCTCCTCAGGAGGTGTCTGTGTTATTTGTCATTAAAATTGGAGTAATCTGTATGGGGTATGGCTGAATTTTTTCCTAAAACTAATGGTATGCTCTGTCATTTAGCCAAAACTTATGGGGCAAAATTGAAATTTAGTCAAAAATTAAAATCTTTTCAATTGTCTTAATTTAGCCCTGAACTATGTCATTTTATCCGGCCAAACTAAACGGAAGATGACAGAAATGGTGAAGAAAAAGAAGAGAGAAGAAACGAAAACACAAGCACAGAATGCAGTAAAGGACAGCAAACCAGGGAGTGAGTCGGATCTCGCGAACGGAGGGGACTCTCTTGAGAAGAAAAGGAGAGAGAAAGAGCAAAACGATAACATAGAACCAAATGAGTTACCCACTGTCAGCATTGCTTTGCCCGGTTCGATCATCGACAACGCAGCCTCTCGAGCTCGCCACCGGAGTAATCTCTTCTTTCTCTTATCAAAAGTCCTTTCCTTTTTTTTTTCTCCGGAAATGAAAAGAAAATGATTTTTGCACGTTCAGTGTTTGATCATTGGGCAATATGAAAAGACTGGTGGCTGGGCAGAGCCAGAAATTATGTTTAAGGTGAGCATTTCACTAAAAAAATTTTATTTTATTTTTCTAATCAATAAAAATAAAATTATATATTTAAATTTACTATATTGTATTTGATACTTAAAAATTCATAAAATACGAATGAGTGAAACTTTGATAAATATAACATATATAAATAAAAACAAATAAAAAAGAGAGGCTAATTATACCCTTTCGTAACAAATGAAATAAAATGCATAAAAAATCTATATAATAAAGTAATTTACAATTCAAATTTTAAAAATAAACAAAATGACTTTTGTTATTCACGGTTGAGATCGTTTTAAATTTTACTTTAAAGTTAATCTAACGGTTAATATTAACACCTTAAATTTAATAAGAAAAATAGGCCCTAAGTGTGTTTGGAGTGACTTTTTAAAAGTATTTCTAAAAATTATTTTTCATAAATACTTTAAAAAAAAAATAGTGTTTGAAAGTGTCCACCACTACCTCTATCATCACCACTACTTCTACCACCACCACGACCATCGTCACCGTCGCCACCACCACCACTACCATCACCGTCGCTGCCACCACCACCATCACCGCCACCGCTGCAGCCACCTGCACAACTGCCGCTACCACCACTGCTCGTCACCGCCACCACCATCACCATCGCTACCGCCGCCACCACCACCACCGCTACCACAGTCATTGTCACCACCACAACTATCACTGTCTCTTACCACCACCACTGCCGCACACCACATCTCACCCCCACTATAAACTGATACTTAAATTTTTTTATCTCTTCCCTATGTTTATGAATTAATTTTGGATATAAATATAAATATATTTATTGTTTACCATTTTTTATTACTCTGTGCCTTCAGACACAGACGATAACTAGTACTATAATATTTCTCCATATAAATGATCAAAATATTAGTCATTGATAACTCATTTAATTAAGTAACTTAGGTAGCATTTGGTAAACACTTGTTTTTGTTTTCGTTTTATGGCAAAAAAAAAATAAAAACATGTTTGATGAATGTTTTTATTTTTTTTATTTGCTTTATTTTAAAAACAAGGTTAAAATATAAAAACATTTAAAAGGATGTTTTTGAAAACATCAAAACAAAATGCGCGATTGATAAAGAGAGTTAATGAGGTCTTAACTTCGATCCTCTTTAGCAACAAAATATGATTTTTTTTGTTTTGAGTATAAAAGCTTATCTCTCTCTGTCTTTCACCTTTCTCAGTCGTCTCTTCTTTGTGGCCCTCTCTCTCTCAGATGCCAAAGACTGAAGATGAAGCGAAGCCATTGCCCCTTTGTTTCTCGATGCCAAAGAAGAAGCCAAAGCTATCGCCATCACCCATCTCAGTCGTCTCTCTCTCTCTCTCGATGCCAAAGGCAAAGACGAAGACGAAGTAGAAAAGGGGGAAAAACATGTCATCGCTCCTCTCAGTCGTATTCTCAAGCCTAGATCTATGTATATTATATGTATATATAGCTGGGTGGTGGATTTCAGGGGTTTGGGGGTGGGTTTTTGGGCTGGGGTTGGGTGATGGTTTTCGATGGTCTTGGGTGGTTGTGCTGGTGGTTTTCAGTGGTGGGATTGGGTGGTGATTTTCGGTGATCAATGGATGGTTGTGCTGGTAGTTTTCAGTGGGGGGGGGGGTTGTTGGTTTCGGTGGTTGGGTTGGGGGAAGGTTTTTGGGCGTGGTTTTTCGGTGGTTGGGTTGGGGAAGGTTTTTGGGCGTGGTTTTGGGTGGTTAAAAGGGTTGAATGGTGGGGTTTGGATGAAATTTTTGGTATAATATCAGACATATTTTTTATTTTTGTTTTCATAATTTTTTAAATATAAATGACTACCAAATATGTTTTATATTTTTATCACAAAAAAAAAACTTAGTTATGTTTTTCTTATAAAAAAAAACATAAAAACGAAAATGTTACCAAACGCGCCCTTAATTATCATAATCTCTATAGCTTTTTTTTAATTGAAATCTTTATAGCTTAAAAAAAATGAGTTCGACACATCAAAAACTTATATAGTTGTATCCCTAAAGTGTCCAAAGTGTGTCAAAAAATTCATAATTATTTAAGTATGGAGACTATACTAATTGATCATATTAATTGATAGAACAAAAAATGATAGAGTAGACACACTTAAATATACTTCAAATTATTTGAAATATACATAAGTAATACTTTTTATTAAAAATTTGAGGGTGGGCATATGATCAAAATACTCCATATAAACTAGTACTATAATATTTCTCCATATAAATGATCAAAATATTAGTCATTGATAACTCATTTAATTAAGTAACTTAGGTAGCATTTGGTAAAGGTTTGTTTTCGTTTTATGGCAAAAAAAAAATAAAAACATGTTTGATGAATGTTTTTATTTTTTTTTAATTGCTTTGTTTTAAAAACAAGGTTAAAATATAAAAACATTTTAAAATGATGTTTTTGAAAACATCAAAAAAAAAAAAAACAAACGCGCGATTAATAAAGAGAGTTAATGAGGTCTTGACTTCGATCCTCCTTAGTAACAAAATATGAATTTTTTTGCTTTGAGTATAAAAGCCCATCTCGCTCTGTCTTTCACCCCCTCTCAGTCGTTTCTTCTCTGTGGCTCTCTCTCTCTCTCGTTCTCTCTCAGATGCCAAAGACTGAAGATGAAGACAAGTCATCGCCCCTCTTAGTTCTCTTTGTTTCTCGATGCCAAAGACGAAGCCAAAGCTATCGCCATCACCCATCCCAGTCGTCTCTCTCTTTCTCTCGATGCCAAAGACAAAGACGAAGATGAAGTAGAAAAAGGGGGAAAACATGTCATCGCTCCTCTCAGTCGTCTTCTCAAGCCTAGATCTATGTATATTGTCTGTATATATAGGTAGGTGGTGGATTTTGGGGGTTTGGGGTGGTGGTTTGGGGGTGGGGTTGGGTGGTGGTTTTCGGTGGTCTGGGGTGATTGTGCTGGTGGTTTTCAGTGGTGGGGGGCGTGGGTTGTTGGTTTTCGATGGTGGGGTTGGGGGAGGGTTTTTGGGCGTGGGTTTTCAAGGGTGGGGTTGGGGCGTGGTTTTGGGTGGTTAGAAGGGTTGAATGGTGGGGTTTGGATGAAATTTTTGGTATAATATCAAACATATTTTTTATTTTTATTTTCATAAATTTTTAAATATAAATGACTGTCAAATATGTTTTATATTTTTAATTTTATAACAAAAAAAATAAAACTTAGTTATGTTTTTTTTATAAAAAAAAATATAAAAATGAAAACGTTACCAAACGCACCCTTAGTTGTCATAATCTCTATAGCTTTTTTTAATTGAAATCTCTATAGCTTAAAAAAAATGAGTTCGACATATCAAAAACTTATATGGTTGTATCCCTAAAGTGACCAAAGTGTGTCAAAAAATTCATAATTATTTAAGTACGGAGACTCAACTAATTGATAGAAAAAAAAATGATAGAGTGGACACATTTAAATATACTTCAAATTATTTGAAATATACATAAGTAATATTTTTTTAAAAAAATTTGAGGGTGGGCATGTGATCAAAATACTCCATATAAATGATCAAAATACTCCATATAAACTAGTACTATAATATTTCTCCATATAAATGATCAAAATATTAGTCATTGATAATTCATTTAATTAAGTAACTTAGGTAGCATTTGGTAAACGCTTGTTTTCGTTTTTTTTTTTGATTTTGTTTTTGTTTTATGGCCAAAAAAAAATAAAAACATGTTTGATGAATGTTTTTATTTTTTTTAATTGCTTTGTTTTAAAAACCAGGTTAAAATATAAAAACATTTAAAATGATGTTTTTGAAAACATCAAAAAAAAAAAAAACTGCACGATTGATAAAGAGAGTTAATGAGATCTTGATTTCGATCCTCCTTAGCAACAAAATATGAATATTTTTGCTTTGAATATAAAAGCCCATCTCTCTCTGTCTTTCACCCCTCTCAGTCGTCTCTTCTCTGTGGTTCTCTCTCTCTCAGATGCCAAAGACTGAAGATGAAGCGAAGCCATGGCCCCTCTCAGTTCTCTTTATATCTCGATGCCAAAGACGAAGCCAAAGCGATCGCCATCACCCATCTCAATCGTCTCTCGCTCTCTTGATGCCAAAGACAAAGATGAAGACGAAGTAGAAAAGGGGGGAAAACATGTCATCGCTCCTCTCAGTCGTCTTCTCAAGCGTAGATCTATGTATATTATCTGTATATATAGATGGGTAGTAGATTTCGAGGGTTTGGGGTGGTGGTTTGGAGGTGGGTTTTTGGGGGGTGGGGTTGGGTGGTGGTTTTTGGTGTTCTGGGGTGGTTGTGCTGGTGGTTTTCAGTGGTGGGGTTGGATGGTGATTTTCAGTGGTCAGTGAGTGGTTGTGCTGGTGGTTTTTAGTGGGGGGGGGGGGGTGGGTTGTTTGTTTCGGTGGTGAGGTTGGGTGGTGGTTAGAAGGTTTGGATAGTGGGGTTTGGATGAAATTTTTGGTATAATATCAAACATATTTTTTATTTTTGTTTTCACAATTTTTTAAATATAAATGACTATCAAATATGTTTTATATTTTTAATTTTTATCACAAAAAAAAAAAAAACGTAGTTATGTTTTTTTTAAAAATGAAAAAGTTACCAAACGCATCCTTAGTTGTCATAATCTCTGTAGCTTTTTTTTAATTGGAATCTCTATAGCTTAAAAAAATAAGGTCGACATATCAAAAACTTATATGGTTGTATCCCTAAAGTGTCCAAAGTATGTCAAAAAATTCATAATTATTTAAGTACAGAGACTATACTAATTAATAGAACAAAAAATGATAGAGTGAACACACTTAAATATACTTTAAATTATTTGAAATATACATAAGTAATATTTTTTTAAAAAAATTTGAGGGTGGGCAAGTGACCCCCACCCCCCGCGGGGGTCCTCATGTAGGTCCGCCCTTGACTGGTAGTTTTGCTTATTTGGGATCAATGCTATCAGTTTATTTTGTGGGCTTGTTGATGTTGGTTTTTTAATGGTAACTAAATTGTAGAAAATAAGATTCTTGGTTTTATCTTCCCCTCCATTTTCTAGGCGGCTAAATGGGGTGTTTTATTGATTTTCTGTTCACTTTTTTTTTTTTTTTTTCAGTTTTCTGGTCAGATTGCCCGTGGTGTAACCATTTTTTTTCTAATAGACGAGGTCTGAACCGGGGTTTGTCAAATTGTGTGTGTGTTTCTATGTATGATACGAGATTACTTTACTTCTCATGAATTTTTGTTCTTACATACTTTAGTTCTCGAGCTTTTTCTCTATGCTCTTATTGGGATCATGCTATCTGATCTTCTAGTTGATGGTTGCAGTTGGAGGGGGGAAAAAACTTTTCCCAAGGTTACAATGTTTGGATGTGCCTATCAGATAGTTGTGTGCTCCCCCTCCTCTCTGCTTTTTGAAGCTCTTTGCTCAAATTGAATAGGGTTGATAATCTCAACCCTACTCAAAGGTTAAGATTATCGAATCTAATTTTTAAATCTAATTTTTAAGTTTATCTAGCATTACTCGTAGTGTTGAAAAGGCATCAAGTTGCTGAGTTGAAAGGCATTTGAAAATCTGAAGAGGCTGTCCAGTAAAGTTGGTTGGCAAAGGGGCCAGCAAGTGGCTCTGTGTATTGCCTTCAAAGAAACCTGAAGGGGCAGCATAGAGAATCGATTTGCTGCTGTTACACAGAGTATAAAAGCATGGGCAGCTGCTGGGAAAAAACAGAGACTGAAGGAGAAAGTCCCGGCAGAAGAATAGAGAGAATTACTGAGAGAAAACTAGATAGTTGCTGGGCAGGAAAGGGGCTGGAAAGCAGGAAGAAAAACAGAGTTTTTTGGGTGTTAAACAGAGCCAAAGCAGACTGTTTTGGCGTGAGGAGCTGCAGCTCCATTTCTGGCAACTGTTTTGTGTTTGTTTTTGCTGAAATTTCAGATAAGTAACTACCTTTGTATTGCTTGATATTGTACTCATTTTGATGAAATAAAGAAGAGTTTTTGGAGTGAATTTGTGTGGTATATGCAGCAGATTTTCTATCACTGTTTTGTTTCGTCTTTGCTCTTGTTCTTTGTGTATTTGGCGGAGGTTCTAGCTTCGATATTATCCAACAATCAGTAAATCTATATACATTAGCAACCTATCAGGGATTGAAGGCGTGCGCTCACAGAGAGAGAGAGAGAGAGATGGAAGCAGGATTAACATGATGAACTTGCATTGTTGGTGGCTAAACTAATTCAAAAATATTTTTAGCTTGCAAGAACCCTAAAAAAGTGCAAGCCACTGAACAAAGTTTCCGTTATTGTAAGATATAAATAATTAAAAGCGCGTAGTTTTATTCAATTTTTTTTTTTGACTAGAGAATACTACAACACTTCTACTTAAAAGTAGAAGTGTCATAGGTCCTTATAACTCACACACACACCCAAAGATTATCCAACGTGGGATATTCAAATTGAGTCTATATGATCAATTAGGTGATCTCGTCTTCATTATCGTCGGCTTTGAAGGAGGTCATGCCACAAGCACCACCGCTGCTCATCCCAACACACCGGTAAAGACTTGTTCCTATTATTTGGGCATCAACTAGCTAATGGGTACCACTGAGTAGAGTGGTTAAGTGAGATACCAGTTGAACTTCTCGAGTCTTAAAGTTTATATTAAGAATAGTGATTGATGACTATGCTATCCTAACTAGATTTGTTCTTGAGAGAAGTAACGGGCGCAATTAAGAAATTCATGATCCCACCAGTGCGAACATATCCAAATGATCTCTTAGCGTCCTGCCCCACCTCTTTTTTCACAAGCCAAAAAAAAAACTAGCTAGTGGGTAACGCCAAGCGACACAAGGGACACATATGCTTCCTTCGCAGCCACCTTACAATGCACTCTGCATGAAAAATATGAGAACAAGGCATGCGACTGACTTTGGTTTCTATCAAAAACTTTTCAAGGCATATGGAGCACAACTCCGCCGGATCATTGGAATTATTGACTTGCACCACCTCCAACGCCGCCATAGACGGTCTGCTAACCGGGGAAATTATTCCGTGCTCATCGAAAGGCCTCAATTCACTGATTGCTGTTAGATAATCTCTCTCGAAATCATCATTCAAACTTTTTTGCTCATCGTACCAAGAAGTCCAGGCCTCGAATTCATGGTGTGGTATCTTCACAGTCTTCTTGATTACTAATTCCAAAGGAAATAACTTGCGCCTTGTATTGCATGGTTGAGTCATCATTGAACAAAGAAACTCCAAAAGAGTCTCTATCAAACCATCTTCATCCTCCAACAAGGTGTTTGATGAATTCCCATCAAGTTGTGTCGCTTTCCAATGGACTCTCCTTAATGGGAATGGAACTTCGCGGATCATATTACAGATCCTGTTTCTCGACATCGAATCCTCTCGGAAAAGTCTCGAGTTACCCACAACATGGAATGTTTTGGATGTAGATAGGCCCGGGAAGCTACGTTCCACGCTTGTATCTTGGGAGTAGAAATCGACATTGACGTTGAATTTGATCAAGAACATGGGCAAAGGCAGATTTGGACGATCCAATAGCATGTGATACTGCCATGCAGAAGCTTCTATGCGGTAGTTTTCATGGGAGCTCAAGGGTGGCAGCCACGGCAGTGTTGGCATCTTAACGAGAGAGAGAGAGAGAGAGAGAGAGAGAGAGAGAGGATGATGGTAGACTGTAGTGTGATAGAATGCGAAGGAGATAGATAGACAATCTTGAGAGCTACACACACATATATATGTATAGTACTATAGCGGTGATGAATGTTAGTTTGACAGGGATTAGGATTTTACAAATCACTTTGTGAGAAGTTTCTTTCTTCTTTACTGGTTTTAGTTTAAGGATGAACCTATTGGAAATCCTAGGCGCTGGTAATTGTACTTGGTACAGGATTTGAATTGTTCCAATGTGGTAATTAAAAGTTTCCTTTTCTTGACAGTCAATAAAATATATGCATTTGACTTTTAATTTTTAGATTTTATTTAAGTTATCTAATGTTTTTTATTCTCTTTCACCAAGAAATTCATTTGCTTTAACATAAGTCATAAAAATTCATTATTCAAGTGAATCAAATTATAAAAAAATGAAAAATCTTACAATTTATGTGAAACACATCAAAGTGAACTTCTTGAAACGAGGAATCTCCATTGGTATGATTCACAGTTTCTAAATAACCAACTATAAGATGAATGTATTTATCACGGAGACACACGTATTAAAATATATCCGATAAATAAGTATCCGACAATGATAAGTATTTCATTAATTATTTGATACGATGTAAAAAGTATCCTATATGTATATGCAATCCTGATCAAAGTATCCATGTTTTATAGATTTATAATATTTAATCATTTTAACCAATAATTGCAATTTAAATCCATTATATTATATTTTATGGAGGTAATTTAATATCCAACCCAACTTTAATCTGTCTTGAATCTATATAAATATATCAATACATAAAAATATTAAATAATTACTTGATAAAATTAAATTGAAATTCATATATTTTGCTAAGAGACTTGTTGGGGAATTAGAATTAAAGAGGGCCTAGCCTACAATAGGTCAATAATTAAGTGGTGTCTTTGTGTTATTTGTCGTTAAAGTTATCTAACTAATATTATAGTTTTTTTAATTATAAATACGGAACAACGTTTAAAATTGATTCAATTCTTGTATATTTTAATCAAATGGTATAAAATTTATTTTTAATTTTTTTTTCTCATTTAAAAACCTCATCGTCTTTACACACACTACAATATTAAACAATTTCATTAATCGTCACATACCCCTCTCTCCTCTAAATTTCTCTTATATTCTCTTTGTTTAAATATATAAGAGCTTGATAGAAATTTTCCCTAAAATTTATGAGATGCTCTTTTATTTGGGCAAAAATTAGGGGCATAAATGTAATTTTTTCTAAAATAGAAAGGCTCTTGGTAGACCAACAGACGAAAGACGACGCAGTGAAATGGCGAAGAAAAAGAAGAGAGACGACTCGGAAGCACAAACGAAAACACGAGCACATGATGCAGGAGAGGATATCAGAGCAGCAACCGAGTTGGAGCTTGCCAACGGAGGAGACTCTCACGAGAAGAGAAAGAAGAAGAAAAAGAAGAGAGAGAAGGAGCAAAACAATAATATCGAACCAAATGAGTTACCCACAGTCAGCATTGCCTTGCCCGGTTCGATAATCGACAACGCCCAGTCTCTGGAACTGGCCACCCGAGTAATCTCTCCTTTCTCTTATGAAAAGTCCTTTCTTTTTTTTTTCCGTTTGGTTGCCGCTAAGATTTTGGAAAAGAAAGGAAAACGATTGTGCACGTTTAGTGTTTGATGATTGTGCCAATTGAAAAAAAAGGAAACTGGTACTTCTGCTTATTTAGGGTCGATACATTATTTTGTGGGTTTGTTGAGATGGGTTTTTAGTTGGTAATTACAATGTAGAAAATAAGATTACTGGGTCTATTTTGCTCTCTATGTTCTTGAAATCTATATGGAGGATTTTATTAATTTTCTGCTCATCTGACCACTCTCCTTTTTTTCCCCTCTCAGTTGGCTGGTCAGATTGCCCGCGCCGTAACCATTTTCCGAATAGATGAGGTTTGAGCCTTGGTTAGTTTTATTTTGTGTTAGTGTGAGTGTGAGTGTGTGTGTCATACGAGATGGTTTTTGTGATGTGTTCTAGCTTCAACTAGCATACATAGACTGATTTTTTTGTATTTATTGATCTGTGAGGCATGGAGGTGGGTTGTAATTTGGTTCTAAACATGTCAAGATAAATGCATATGAATTCAGAGCAATTTTACTCATAGATATTGACCTTTCATAGCAGGTTGTTGTATTTGACAACAAGGGCACATCAGTGGATGATCCTAGTGTTCCAATGGTGGACAATTCAGATGAGGATGAAAGTGGTGCAGCTTTTCTCATAAGGATCTTGAGGTACCTTGAGACGCCACAGTATCTGAGGAAGGCTCTTTTCCCCAAGCATAACAGCTTAAGATTTGTGGTGCGATCCAAGTTCTAAAGCATTAATTTTGATTCGACCATGAGGTTCATTATCTCTTGAATGTTATTAGTTCATGGAAACTTAATCATGTTTCTGTCTTTATTTGAAATCTGGTAGGGTTTGTTGCCCCCGCTTGATGCCCCTCATCATTTGCGTAAGCATGAATGGGCTGCATTTCGAGAAGGTAGATTTTTCTTTAATTATCTAAGGTCCAGTGCATTGTCATATTGACTACAGAGCTTAACGTATCCATTCAAGTACCTTCGCCTTCTCATCTTGTGATAGATCAAGACTAAAATATTCCTATCTTTTGAATAAGGTGATTAATACCTTTTATGTTCATGACATGGACGAACACTAAAGTGGATATGAAGATTGTGCGATATGGGACCTGTCACATTGTTGTTTGATTGGAGCTTGTAGTTGTTGCGATTGTAGTGAAGTTCCTCTTGAACTGGTTTGAACTTTTAAGAAAGTAACCTGTTTGTGACACCTATAAGAAGTGATGGATGTCTGCCCTTCTATGTTTAGTTCACCACTTTAGTTATCACAAGGCCTAAAATTTGAGTTGCATTCTTTCTTCAGATATTGCGATGAATTTTCCTTAAACATCAATCGGATCATTTTTGATTTAATGACATTTTACTTGATTAGTGACCATCTATTCATCTCTTGCGATCATTTTTAGGAGTCACATTAAGGGAACAGGCTCCAAATTCTGCAGGAACACTCGTTGATGTGGGGTTAAGTAAGGTTTGTTCTTTTTATAACTAAGTTTTCTTTGCCTAATTCTGTTTCATGCAGTTTCCACTTGTTATTAATTGATAATTTAAAGACTGATTGGTAAATATGTATAGATTTATCCGCATAGGAAGCTCTTAGACATGCATGTATTTAGTAATGCAACACTGATGTGTTCCGTTAGTGATGTTCAAAAGGCACATTCTTGATTGAAAAAAGAATAAGTACTTCCTAGATATATCAAAACTTCTTGTCTGATTTAGATCTCTCCAATACTCCAACTATACAATGACAGCTACATATGAGAAATAAAAAAGCTCATCCGATTGACCTTATAGATTTGTTGTCCTCAAACTCTCTTTCGGTTCAGGAAAAAAAAAGGAAAGAAGGAAAATAAGAAAGACATTTTCTTGATATTTAGTTAAAATATTGATGCCTAACACCCAACTTCTTCACAATGGGATGTAGGTTTTTTTTTTTTCTGAGATCTACTTAAGTGGAAAGTAATGGCAATCAGTGACTTCAATTATTTAATTGCTGTTTTTCGTATGAATTATTTCTTGATTTTTATTTCTTTCTGTGTGTTTGTGTAGATGATGGGTAAAGTAAGGTGTAGTTTTATCTGTTCATTGTTCCATTCACAGGCATATTTGTGTTTTTTTGAGATTCTTCTTTCAGTTCCTCCTGCAAGATCAACTATTGTATTTGCCTCTTGATTGTTTGTGTACATTTGGGTGTGTGGAAGTGGAGTTGTAGATGTGTTTTGCAATATTGAGGGTCCCATCAGCTGTATTTGGGGTGCTCTTTTTTTTTTTTGGCCAGGGGACCCCCATTATGGCCAGTCCAGTGCCCAATAGGCATCACTGTAACTTGATATGGATGGAGAACACAAAAACCAGAGAGTAAGAATATGTCTCATCTCATGCTGTTGCTTGTTCATTATTCGTGCTTTGTTCTTGGTCCATGGAGATGTTAATGAAGTTGTGGAATTTAAGCTTGGATAAAAGTGAATGTCTTTGTCCATTTGGAATTTCCTTTGTCTAGTGCACCTTGATATCTTTGACTTCTTGACTAATTTTGCTCCTAGTATATCCTCTTAATTCTTATCGGTGATCAAGGAGAGGAAGAAGGGAAGGAATGGTTTTCTTCTCTGTCTTTTTAGCATGCCTGTTGTATGCATTGAATTGCAATTTCTTTGGTTTCCATCAGGTTTTCCAAATTGTGAGCTTGATATAAATTGTTCTTTTGATTATATGCTGTTTAGTGCAGAATGTAGTAATTGATCAAGTACTTGAACCTGGAGTCAGAGTAACTGTAGCTATGGGAACCAACCGCAATTTGGATATTGGTAACTGATTGAATTTCTTTGCCTTTGTTCTTAAGTTGAATTTCCCTTTCATCTGCTGCTCTCCCTGAGCAGAGGCTGTCTAATAACTGATGGGTCACTTGCGGTGCCTTTTAGCTTGTCTGACATTCATGCTGTATGTTTTTGCATTGGGATAACTACAGTGCCATTTATCGTGAACTTGAAACTTCATAGCAAATGACATTGTGTAAATGTAATATACAGCGTGAAAGTTTTATGATGCATGATGAATAGTTTTTCCTTTCTTGTTCAAAGTGATTCCCCTCTTCAAGCTCAATGTTAAAATGCCTTTTCAGCTTATTTGTCTGCATTTCTACTAAAGTTTCATTGAATTCTTGAGTTTGGACTAGTTTTTTACTTAATGATTCGGCAGGATGTAAGAATGGTATCCCTATGGGGAAGAAAGGAAATTTCCCTCCTTTCGCATGCCAAGACTTTACCGCTGCACCATTACTGTTAAAGGGAGGGATCCTGAGGGAACTCTCTTCAGCCATGTGCACCCTCCTTCCTTCCCTCCCACCATATTGACCTTAGAGTATTACATCATCCATGCTGTTACAACTTCCACATCAAAAAAAGGGGAAAAGGTGGTGTTCTAATTACCCATTTTGGCCCTCATTATTTGCACGTGCTGGAGGTGTGAACTGGGCACAGACCTTAAGTCAGACATTATTTGCATAGAGTGGTTGCCTTCATATTTGAACTCACCTCACGCTGTTGGACCGCACTTTCACTGTACTAGGCAGTGATCCCATTAGGACTTCAACATGGATTGCAAAATCATTAACTTCAACATTTATTATTTCAATTTTCCAGACCTACTACGCCAAGTTGTTTCATCCTCCAAGCCTAGGGAGGAAGGTAGAATGTACTGGGGTTATAAAGTGCGATATGCTTCCAATATCAGTTCTGTCCTCAAGGACTGCCCGCACAAGGTATTTGATATATTAGCTAAATAATTTTCTTTTTAAGCCACAGTTTTTTACCTAGAAAATTTTGAAATCTCATCTTCCACGGACTTTTGAAATTTGTAGGGCAGATATGATCACCTGATTGGTACCTCCGAGCATGGTCTGACTTATAAGTCTTCAGAACTTACTCTACCTTCTTTCAGGTATGTTTTTCTTACTTGGATATAGCTTCCTTGAATTGTTGCTTTAACAAGTCACTAGCATAAGTCCTTATTATTTGAACAGTAATTGCTTGGTTGTAAAAGGCACTTGCTTTCTGATGTATTCATGTAAGAGACCACTGCTTGTTCTTTGTGCACAGGATGGTCTTGGAAAACACACTTTTATGTGATGTAAAGGATATGTACAAAGAAAATTTTGGGGCACTTGGAGAGTTTTAACTTCTGTTTTGGGAGTAATTCATTGACTGTTGGGTTGAAATTTTGGTGGGTCCATTAGTTTTCATGATGATTCAAATTTAGAAAACAGATTTACGTCTGATTTGGCAAATAGTGCCAAAGCTAGGGCCTGCACGTCTCTATTTCTTCCCAGGGTATTTTGCTTTGGCAACACTAAGCCTTCTTACAAAGAATTGGTGAGATTCCCAAGAGATAGTTAGGGCAGTACACTGTCAAGACATCTCTAGTCCTATGATCTATCCTCTGTCTAGTTTGATGAAGGGACCATAGTTAGTTGATTATGTTGGAACATAAAACTCGGTTGTGTAAGCTTCTACTCACGATTGGTGTCTTAGCTTTCTGCTCCTTGCAAGCTTTGACTGTATTAAGCAAGTTCTCTTATAACATCTAAAATGGAATATGTTTGTCTGTGTTGTGAACCTATTAAAGCCAGGCTTGTTGATATGCTCTCCTGTTCTGTAGGCACCTATTAATTGCTTTTGGTGGACTTGCTGGGTTGGAAGAGAGTATTGAAGAAGACAAGAGCTTAAAGGTGTTGTACTATCTAAATTTGTTCGATTCCATTATTAAGGGTACATTTTTATTGGTTTTCCTCTGCTTTATTATGTATTACCTTTTTCAGGGGAAAAATGTGCGAGAAATATTTGATTCATACTTGAACACGTGTCCTCGTCAAGGAAGCAGAACCATTCGAACAGAGGTATGATTGTGACTATATTTTTTCAATTACCAAGAAGTGAATTTGGTTCCAATTATCAAATCATGTGATCACCGCTATTTTTGCAAGCAGGAAGCTATCTTTATATCGCTTCAGTATTTTCAAGAGCCAATCGATCGTGCATTGCAGAGATTTGCTCTGCAAACTTAGTGGCATAAAGTTGTCAAAGGGGTAAACATTGAAGACTTTGAGAACCATGGAACGAATTTGGTGCTCTCAACTCATGACCCTGTAGACAGCCTTGCTGAAACTGATGAAACAGGATCATGAATGATAGGAGCCGACGATTTTTTTGGGTTTGGGATCTGGGATCTGGGATCTATCAACCTGGTTCTGGGATTACAGCAGTTTTTAATGTATGCGTCCGAGATTTGCAAATGTCAACTAGTAGGCATGAAAGTGCTAGTATGGGTGTATGAAAGTGTTGTGACTTATTGATATAAATCTGCTAATGCAAGGGTGAAATGCTATTTGCACTAATGCAAAACTCGAGATTGAATGGACTATCTTATTTTTCTTTTTCCTTTTTGGGTCAGGCACTATTGTAGTGGAGGGGGACGACGAAATTCGAAACAACTGATGTTGTTTTGTCGAAGTTGTTTAGAGCAAAATAAGAAGGGGCAGATGATACCACATGTCAAATGTTTAGAGCAAAATTTGCAATATCGAATCCGGAATTATCAACAATTAATATTTACTTCCAAAAATTAGAACAAACTCGACTCTAATAATTAATAATCTTGATATGTTCATAGTTATTTGAGTATCAATTCTTCTTAAGTATTAAAAAAAGAATAATTAAATATTTAGCATGGAAAGAAAATCCTTACAAAATATTGACCAATTGGATTATAGGTCAAATAAAAAAAAATTGAAACTATATTTTTCATGAAAATACACAGAAAATGGCATTTGGGAAGGTAATAGGGGTAGTTTAGTCATTTCACAAGCCTTAGAGGCGTCCACCGTCATTAAACATATAGTCAAGGACTTCTCCGTAATTTTACATAATCCTGCTGCTCGCTGTACAACCCGGATAGAGGTTTTTCGCGAGGAGAGAGAGAGAAAAATAGAGAGAGAGAGAGAGAGAGAGTGTAATGTAAATTTCTTTGGTTTTTTAGCACAGCACCGATAAACAGATTATATATATATACCTACTAATTTTTTTCAAATATAACGGTCTTCTTCCCGCCATGGCCATGGTGGCTGAGGTGGAGAGAGAAGGCTCGCTCAATGACCTCGAGCTAGACCACATAGAGAAGACGAAGACCTTGATTTGTGCCCTTAACCTTCTCTCTCGTAACCTCCCTCTTCCTCCAGACGTTTTTGATGCCGTTTCTTCCATCTATCTCAGCGATAATGACGATGAGAGCGACGCCGTTGAAGGCGGGGACGGTGCCGGTGGATCTGACGGCGACGCAATTGAGAAGGTTTTGGTTTCTTTGACTTTTCTTGTTGGAATGGAATTCACTATTGTTTGTCGTTGTGATTCACTGGGTTTGAGTTGTTTACTGTTCATTGTTGATTCGTGTTTTTAATTTCGTATTTTGTGTCGTTATGTGTACGTGAATTGCTGTGTTGATGAGTTACGAATGGATTATTCCTTTTCCCTGTTATTCCATTTATTTTGCATCTTTTTTTTTTCTGGAGGAAAAAACATTTTTTTGGATATAAATACCCGTATAAACTTGCTTCCAACTTGATTACTAAAAGGTGTGAAATTTGCCTGAAACCTTCCCGAAAAGTATTTATGTACGAGAAATAGAATCTCTGTTCTTCCCTATTTTCAAAAAAAAAAAAAAAAATCTGCCGTTTTGTTTATGATTTTTTTTTTTTTTTTTGCAGAAATCAATGTGATTTATGTTAATTTTGTGTTATTCTTCATATTTTCCAGTCACCACACTTTAAAAGGCCATAGGAAGGCATGGACTTTGCATGAATTGCTTATATGGTTGTGGGGAAAATAGATATGAAAACATTACTTGAATACTTTTTCTGCCAATTAAAAACACAGTTGGGGGAAATGGCAATCCCAAGAGGTCTGATTTGGGGGACTTTAGCGAGGTGTTGATCAGATGACATAATGTTAAAGGACGGATTTTTTTTATAAGGACACTAAATATTTGAAGATGGATAAAGGAAAGAAATTGCGAGAAGGAAAAACACCCATGTTTTGAACTGGGGAATCTCCATGGTTGTGCACAAATTGTTATGAAATTCCATGAAACTTGCCCATATATTGTTATAATGTGGTGTGTTTTTCCAAATGGTCATGCTATTAAACGTTGATGATGTACAGTTACATGATGAGTTTCATTTCGTAGAAACATTCTTGTCAAGATTTTAAACAATATGAAGTAATTTTGTAACTCCTTGTATGAATCAATTAACTCACAACATGATGCTGGGGGGAAATGAAACACCGAACCAGGGAGATTTGGTAGTTGCTGGGGTTTTTGTCAACACCTGCTCTCCATATTTATGGCATTGTTAGCACAAGCATGAGCAATAGATGATTTTGAATTAGAGAGAATCATGTGATTTTTATGTCATATATGTCACTGAGCTGCTGAAGGAGTAGTAGTCTGAATGGTTCATTGCTGTAGTGTGTGGCTATGTACAAAGATTTGATTTACTTCTGGACATAGGTGCATAACTACCCATGCAAGCCAAAGTTGGCAGTATTGGAAAGTATTAGTGATGCTGTATGTGAAAAATGTAGTGTACTATGATTTTTACTTCTTGTCTCTGACTTGGTATTTGATATTTGAACTTACTGATTATGATGCAGGAAGGTTCTGGGATTTCACATGAAGGAGATTTGATGACTGAGCTTGAGGATGCATTGGTGAAGCAACGACCAAATTGCATATCAGGTTCCGGATTGACAGAATCAAGGGAACATCGTGTCCAGAGTCACATCCAGCGGCGTTTAACTGAACTTGAAGGTCTATAGTTTGCAAAGAATTTTAGTTTTTTTTGTATAATTTTTGTGATAGGATACAGAATCAGAGGAACATCTGTGCAGTCTCTAGATATGGAAGCCCACAATGAAGCTAAGAAATAAATACGATTCCACAATCCTTCCACCATCTCCCTTTTACTGTCAAATATTTTCAAGTTTCTTTCCAACTGAATAACCCACACAATAGCAAAAAAAGCACATTGCCATTAAGTAATCCCTTTCCCACCTCCACCAAAGCCATTAATATCCAAAACAAAACATAGAAGACATGGAACGTGATGCCACCTAACAAAGCCCAATCAAGCCAAATAACGCATGCCACAAACAAAAAGCAACAGGGCAACAAGGAAAAATAGCTGGTCATTACTTTCTCTATCGCCTTTACATATGACACACACTATTGGGGTGAAAGAATAACATTGGGTCTCCTTTAGAGCACATCGTTAGTATTAAGCTTGCCATGATAAATAACATATGCACAAAATTTTACCTTCAAAGACAATTTAACCTTCCAAATCCTCAATGATGGATAAAAGTGTAATGGAAGGAACATCTATCAAAAACTCAAAGAAACATGAGAGAGATTGAAAATTTTGTTCACTTGTAAAACAAAATTTCATTCTTATTTGTACTTTTTGATGCTTATGCATATTGGATTGTCTTGTGCACCAATCAAGAATGATCCAAATCTTTAGGCCAGGAAAAAAAAAAGAAGATAAATGACAATGTAAGTCTTGTCATGCAAGTGGCATTCACTAGTTGGGTACAGAATGTTGGGTGATGATACTTTCTTGTGAACAATCACAACTAGAGTTTGATCTTTATTATGGTCCCAAAATTGCGTCAGATAGATGGAATATGTATGTATTATGCGTGTAAGATTTGTTTCTGTCTTGTAGCAACTTAGCATTAAGGTGGTGTAGTTTGTGGACTACATTTGTCCTACTTTTAGGACAGGTGTTCCCCCATTCTATGGTTAATGGGGTTTGACAATAATGCTGGATATTCTCATTTGTAAATCATTGTACCTAGTAAGTGGTCCTTGTTAGTTTAGAGACACGTCTGATATTAATGATCTCATTTGATTATTGATACCATTACATTCCTACTTAGTTTTTAGTGGAGCTCAACTTTCATTATATATTTTTCGAGAAGATTGCTTATACATTACTGTTGAACCAGAATTGTCAACAAGCAGAGGTGAGGACTTGCAGTCGAAGTGCTTGCTTGAACTATATGGACTAAAGGTAGATGTGATTTTCAGAGTGGTATAAATATTTGTTTATTGCTTAGTTGCAGTTAAGTCGATCAGACACAATACAAGGTCAGCAGCATTCATCTCAGCTTCAGGCAGTCCTTGGTTGCATTTTTGTGGAATGATTCTTTCCCCAAACATCTGTGTTAGCTGCACACAAGGGAAAATGATCTTTAGAAATGAAATAAAAGAGAAAATAAACTTGATTTCCCATTTCTAAGTGTGGATTTATTGAGAGCCCCAAATGCAACTTAAATAATGAGTTCTTGAATCAATTTCTGGCCCTATGATTGTTGAATCAATTCGATATTTTTTGGTCTTGTTGACAATATTTTTTCCCTGCCAGCTAGCAGCATTGCAGAGCAAAGTTCGGTCTGATGTGAGTTCAGAATACTGGCTTCGTATAAATTGTGTGTACCCAGACAAGCAATTGTTTGACTGGGGCATGATGCGACTCTGTCGTCCTCTATATGGTGTGGGAGATGCTTTTGCCACGGAAGCTGAAGATCCTCTGAAGAAGAAACGGAATGCAGAGGTCATTTTGTTGTTTATATTTTACTTATTTTGGCTTGAGAGTCTTAATTTTGTAATATTATTTTGGGGATATGGGCCACATAACTTTATTTTATATGCCTAGTGTTTAGCTCTACCTTTTTAACACAATGATGTCAATGATTATGAAAATACATCTCATTTTATGGATCAAATATAGTGTGACCAAATTTAATTTGATTGTTGATAATTGATAAATTTAGTCATGTAACATCTGGTGTGTGGAACCGCGGAAAAAGTGATGGTTATCAGTCTACCAACTGATCTTTTGCCCTTACAGACACCCAGAATGTGCCATTGATCAGTGAGTCTAAGCTTAGGAAGTTTATAGATGTGACCCAATGGCTGTGAATTTTGCCCGTAGATCATGTTGCCTGAAAGTATTATATTATCCAATTGTGAGTATAGCATAATTTCCTGTAAATTGCTGATGAGTGAAACACCTTTTCTGCAGCGTCTGTCAAGGTTAGAGGAAGAGGAAAAGAATCGTGTCGAAAGCAGAAAAAGGAAATTTTTTGCAGACGTACTCAATGCCGCACGTGAACTGCAATTGCAAGTACAGGCTGCTCAGAAACGACGCAAACAAAGGAATGATGGTGTTCAGGCATGCCTTTTCTTTTCTTTCTGTTTTACCTATCTTTCTTCTTTTCCTTTTTCTTTTTCTTTTTTTTCTTCTGGTTTAAAAATTGCATCCCAATGTTTTGTGGGAATTTTGAAGTAGGAAAGTTAGTCGGAACTGAATTCAACCCAGAAGGATGTTAATTTTGTGTTTTTGGCAGAATTTTTTTTTTGGGGTTGTTAATACAGATAATAGCACGAAACTTTGGGAAACCAAAGAACTTAGGTAAATATGAAGATTTTTAGAAGTATGGAGAATGTTCATAAGCATTACAAGAGGCCTGGGAACGTCAAGTATGGCATACATCACTCAATCCTTGAAGTGAATATTTTTTTTTTGTTTACCTTAAAAAAGTTATTGGACATCAATATATTGAGCTATCAATGAGTAGTTTGCAATTGATTCTTCCCCTTTTCCATGTTTTGACCAAATCCTCATATTTTGACCAGCAGTATGTGGTGTATTTGAATTTAGAGGACCTATAGATTTGCTCTGTTTCATACTAAACATTTTCCATATGCAAGAACCTTAAACATGAAGTAAGTTTTGCATATGTCGTAACGTTATTAGTTAGTAACTTGAGAGGAAGGGTTAGGGAAATTCATGGATTTATTACATACTTGGAAAGGTGGCTTATGTGGCTATGACTCGTGAACTTTTATACATAAACAGGCATGGCACGGAAGGCAACGGCAACGTGCTACACGGGCTGAAAAATTGAGGTTCCAAGCTCTGAAAGCTGATGATCAAGAAGCTTACATGAAAATGGTTGAGGAGAGCAAAAATGAACGATTAACAATGCTTCTTGGAAAAACCAATGATCTACTTGTTCGTTTAGGAGCTGCTGTTCAACGTCAAAAAGATGCTGAACATGATGGCATTGAACCCTTGAAAGGCTCAGACGCTGACTTGCCTGACTTGACTGCTTCGAAGAATGGAATCCCTGAGGATTCACTTCCTGAGGAAGATGAGGACATCATTAATGATGAGCCTGATCGGCGTGTTAAGACAGGTGATCTACTTGAAGGCCAACGGCAGTACAATTCAGTTGTTCATTCAATCCAGGAGAAGGTAATTAATTGAGCATTGATTACCCATTTACTTTTTTCTTTGTTCTATTGTTCCAATGCTTTTGGCTTCTCCTATGCATTTGAACTCATATACTTCTCTCAGATTTTACGTTCAGGGTGTAGGAATTCGCCTCCCCTAGTGAAATAGGGCATCTTATGCTGTTGAATTTGGTGTTCCTTTTGTTCGTTTTTTGCAAAGAAGTAAAAGTTTTGGTGGCTGGTTACATATAATTAGCTGTTTCATGCATAAATGGTCATATTGTCTCATATTGATGCCATACAAGAGGTGGATACAATCTGCAAGCCCTTGAGAATTGCCACATATAATTTCCTCAAACTTAACCATAATAGGGTGTTGCTCGGCTCCCAAACACTTCACACCTTACCGCATATTTGTGTTTAAAAATCCCTCACATAATTATGTCACTTTACTGCTATTTATCAAAACGATGGTTTTTAAGTGAAATGTAGATTCTAATCAAAATTTGAACTCTATAGGTAAGCGAGCAGCCATCCATGCTACAGGGTGGAGAACTAAGATCGTACCAATTAGAGGGGCTTCAATGGATGTTGTCATTGTTCAATAACAATCTGAATGGAATTTTAGCTGATGAAATGGGGTTGGGAAAGACAATTCAAACCATTTCCTTGATAGCATATCTCATGGAAACCAAGGGTGTGACCGGGCCCCATTTGATTGTGGCCCCAAAAGCTGTACTTCCAAATTGGATTCATGAATTTTCAACCTGGGCTCCTAGGTATGCCAATAACTCTCTCTCCCTCTCTCTGTATCACATACACACACTCACTGTATGTGTGTGTATATGTGCGGGCGCGCTGTTTGTGTCTGTGTGCAAGCCTTCGTTTGCGTGCATGTTTGCACACGCCAACATAGTCTTAATCTTTAAATCATATATGGATTTTTTTTGGTTCAGCATTGTTGCTGTTCTTTATGATGGACGCTTAGATGAGAGAAAGGCGATGAGGGAAGAATATTCAGGGGAGGGAACGTTCAATGTGTTGATCACCCACTATGATCTTATTATGAGAGACAAAGCATTTCTGAAGAAAATTCACTGGCACTACATGATTGTTGATGAAGGACATCGGTTGAAAAATCACGAATGTGCTCTTGCGCGGACTCTTGTCTCAGGGTATGCTGCATGCAACATGTAGTCCTTGCTTCTTTTAGTTTTTGTAACTACTTTTGTGCTATCTTTCTTATCCATCTTTTGTTATCTATTACTATTATAAAGGGAGAGGGAGGGTTTGGTGTTCACATGTAAAAGACATATGGTACCCTTATTTCTTCCCACCCCTTGACCACCCATAAATCCCTATCTACTGCATTTAGCCATCCTTATTAAGTTATTTTTCTTGATCTTTTCTCACCCCTATATCTCTTCCTCGCCATTTCTCTATCTCATTCAGTTGTTTACAAATTGCAATCACGCACATGGCTGATTGTGTGCCTGACCCACTAGGCCTTTAATAAGTGTCATCGCTATGAGAAATTTGTCAATCACTAATATGGAGTGATCTAGTTTTTTTTTTCCGATATTGTGTCAGCTAAGTAAGAGTCAATATGAAGTTCTGCGGATGCTATAGAGTCTTATGCATCTAATAAGAGTGAAATAATTTATTCCCAATAAGACAAAAAACTAAAACAACAGAGAAATCAAAGACTCCCGGACATGGGTAGGGGGCAGAGAGGTGGAAATTGTTGTCCTTTTACTGTGTCCTATGTTCTTCTGGCGCTCTTGGAATTTTTTGTGCTGTCTCAAAATTACAAATATTTTATGTCCTGCTTCTAGTCCTGCATATTCTTTCTGACAAATATCCTCAGTCTTCAAGCCTTCATATATGATGTTGCTGGAAGAATGTGAGATGGGGTTCTCTAATCGAATTTATACTTTATGAAGCTATCGGATTCGACGGAGACTTCTGTTGACTGGTACCCCGATACAGAACAGTTTACAGGAATTATGGTCCCTGCTTAATTTTCTCCTTCCAAACATTTTTAATTCGGTTGAGAATTTCGAGGAGTGGTTCAATGCCCCCTTTGCAGATAAGTGTGATGCCTCTTTGACTGATGAAGAAGAGTTATTGATCATTCGCCGTTTGCACCATGTAGGTCTTGGCTCCTAGAGTGCCTTTTGTTGTTGTTCTCCTCAACTTCCACTTTGTAATACATTTTTTATTCCCAGGTTATAAGGCCATTCATACTGAGGAGGAAAAAAGATGAGGTGGAGAAGTTTCTTCCTGGGAAAACACAGGTCATATTGAAATGCGACATGTCAGCATGGCAGAAAGTATACTATCAGCAAGTTACGGATGTGGGGAGGGTTGGGCTGGATAATGGTAAGTAGTTTCTGCTTTTAATTCGTGTTTGTGTTTTTCAAGAGATAATGGCTGTTGTCATTGTGTGTTGATTGTCTAAAGATCTTAGATTCTACATGTCTTTAGCCTTGATTCGCATGCTGGCTTCAATCTTGAACTTTTTCCGAATGTTGGTCCATCATGCCTTTTGCTCTCTCTCTCTCCCTCTAACAACGGTAAAAAGATGTTAGACATTCTTTCTACAAAGTTAAATGTTCAACTGACATATGAGTTATGACTGTTAGGCCTAATCTTATCAGGGGTTTTGGAATTGAAATCCGTTGTAGACTACCTTCCAGAAAAGAAAGAAAAAAGAAATTTGTCTCTCGATTTTTTTAAATGATGGGGCTATTTCTTTGGTTGTCATTTTGCTTTCTGAAAATGATGTTTAACCTGTTTATGTATTGATAAATTTGTCTATTGATTTTTTTCCTACATTGTATAATTAAAGGGTGGTTTTATTATTATTTGTTCTTGGTCTCGGTAAAAGTTCAGCATTCATTTTTATAGTACTATTTATTTCTGAAAGTTCTGCAAAGTGTTTACCAAGAGAGACTGGTTAGAAGTTTTTGTACTTGCTTCAAGTGCAGAAGCGGCTTTGTTGTTGATTTCAAAAGCAACCAAAAAGTCTTGCAGAGGGTTAACCAGATACTACTAACTTTTTGTTTCCCTGTTTGTTGAAACTTGTAAACTTTCCGTGTTATTTTGTCATATATTTGTAAGGTCCCTTTAGTTGATAAGTGGACAACAGTTTGGTTGTTGCCGCTGTCAATGTAATTGTACTCAAATTCCCATTTTATTCTGTATTCGATGTTCTTGTCTTCAAATTTAATCATATTGGTTGTGATTTATATTACATTTTTACTCATTCGTTTTCATTTGTGGTTAAGATTTGCCTCGGGTTTTATTGATGATATGAATTTGCAGGGACGGGGAAGTCTAAGAGTCTTCAGAATCTGTCGATGCAGCTCAGAAAGTGTTGTAACCACCCATACCTTTTCGTGGGCGAATATAACATATGGCGCAAAGAGGAGATCGTCAGAGCTTCAGGAAAGTTTGAGTTACTTGATCGTTTACTCCCCAAACTTCATAAATCAGGGCACAGAGTCCTCCTTTTCTCACAGATGACCCGTCTCATGGACGTTTTAGAAATCTATTTGCAACTTCATGATTTTAAGTATCTTAGACTTGATGGCTCCACAAAAACTGAGGAAAGAGGGTCTTTACTGAGAAAATTCAATGCTCCAGACTCCCCTTATTTCATGTTTCTACTGAGTACTCGTGCTGGAGGTCTTGGTCTAAACTTACAGACAGCAGATACTGTGATAATTTTTGATAGTGACTGGAACCCCCAAATGGACCAACAGGCAGAGGATCGGGCACATCGTATTGGTCAAAAGAAGGAAGTAAGGGTTTTTGTGCTCGTTAGTGTTGGATCAATTGAAGAGGTTATCTTGGACCGTGCAAAACAGAAGATGGGAATTGATGCCAAGGTCATCCAGGCAGGGCTATTCAATACAACTTCCACAGGTTAGTCTTTTATGGATGAATTTTAAGCTGCGACCCCTTCTTTTTTGTATTATTGTTTGAGGCAGGTTCAACTTTGTTTATGCAGCTCAAGACAGGAGAGAGATGTTGGAAGAGATCATGCATAAAGGGACAAGCTCTCTTGGAACAGATGTGCCTAGTGAGAAAGAGATCAATCGTTTGGCAGCCCGATCAGATGAAGAGTTCTGGCTGTTTGAGAAAATGGACGAGGAGAGAAGGCAGAAGGAGAATTACAGATCTCGTCTGATGCTAGAACATGAGGTACCAGACTGGGCCTATGCCGCACCTGATACTAGGGATGGCAAGGGGAAAGGATTTGAATATGATAGTGCCAATGTCAGTGGAAAGCGAAATAGAAAGGAGGTTGTCTATATGGATACACTTAGTGATTTACAGTGGATGAAGGCAGTGGAATATGGAGAAGACTTATCTAAGCACTCAATGAAAGGAAAGAGGATGATGATGCATCTCCCTGTCATGAGCAATGAATTGACTGGAAATAATGTTGCAGGAGAGAGGAAAGCAATAGAATTGAAGAGTGAAACCGCATCTGTAGCGAGTGAGGCAACAAGTGAAGATACCTTTCCCACCTCGAAAAGGTCCAACTCCGAGGCTGTGAATTCCCAGAAAAGTGAATATGAAGGGTTCAAAGATAGCACATGGAAGGGGCTAACATGGAAGACACACAAGAGAAAGAGATCCAGTTTAGTGTTGTGAGTTAATCTAATGCAAGAGATTGGAATTATAACAGCGGAGGAGATGGATGAATCTGATTGTTATGGCCTCCTTGAACACTGCAAGTCTGCAATGGAAGGATTCGATAGTCTGATCTTCATATGGCTTTCGCGTTGGTACTTCAGCTGCTCTACATCTGTGAAAGGGGTTGAGGTGTAGTTGTGGCTATCTGTCCATTTACTGGCTCCCTGGTGCAGCAAGTATGAATGAAAATGGCCCTTTTAGCTTTTCCAGTCATGTCTTATGCTCTCTCTCCTCCATTTTCATTCAATATGGATCAAGTTGTCGCATATCAGATGTCCTGTACAATAAACCAATTTGTGTAGTGACTTGTTTTTTCTGAAGTATGGTCCGGGAAGGAATAGTCTGCACAACATTGTGAAGTGACATTGGTAATGTAAACCCCCTCCCCCCTTTCTCTCTCCCTCCTTCAGCTGTACAGGGAGATAGATATTTAACATATTATACATTGCCTGCCATTCCTCTCGGATTTTGTCAATCAATAGTTGCCCGTCAAATCACATACAATTGATTAACCATGGCCCCTGACAAAATTGCATAAGAGCTTAGAGCTTTGGTCTTGGGTGGCTGCTAAGTATTCAGTTAATTTGAAGATAAAACTATCAATTCAATTGATCGAAACACATGCCAAAAGATAGCCTTTTTGATAATATTCAACATTAGGTACTATAATATTCAAACAGTTATTATTGCTGAATTTCTACAATTAGCATGCTCGATAAGTATTGAGCATAGCCGACTGCACAAAAACGAAGCTTTCATCATTGTAGAGTTTAAAAGATTCGTTATGTATACAGTCTTGTTTTGCAAGTGAAAAAAATTATTTCTCTAAATTAATACATAATGTATAAATCACAATAAAAATAAGGGTTACTTATAAAAATGTCCTCTTTAATTTTGGGTAGTTTGCAATTGACTCCTTCGGGTTTTAATTTCAACAAATAGTTTTCTTTAAGTTTGAATATTTTGCAATTAACTTCAATAGTTATTTTTAGATCATAAAAATTGCATGTCAAATTCACGTTATCCCTATTTTATTGAAAAAACATAATTACTCTTGCACCTAATTTTTTTCCTGTACCAAGTATCCATACTCCTCTAACTAGACCTATAACTACCCATACTCAAAACGCTTCCATCATTCTTTACCTCAGATGGTTAATTCTTATTTCTTTCTTTCTTCTCATTGAAACCCTTTTTTCTCTCTGATGAGGTGGAGATGAAGGTGAAGATGAATATGACATTGCATAGTGTGTTAGTGTTGGGCCGAATAGACGTAATTTTTATCATGATTTTTTAAAATTTGAATTCAAGAATGTATATAATATAACAGAAATTAGAAAAATTAAACATCAATCTCATATACTACTATATGATGCTTTCGATTGAACATAACTCTAACTAAAAATTGCATGTCCCATACATGGATAGCTTTGAAACTTACACAACATGAACAAATTTATTTCTCATACTCCTAAGAGTCAGTTTTCTTTATTCATAAGAAGAACATGTTTGAAAATCAACCGGATCATAGTGACCAATATTCAAGTTTAAGAGTATAATCGACGAAAACATAAACGCTGGTTGTAAAAAAAGGAACAAAGTCACTGTGCAATAAAAGAAGCTAAGCGCTTTATGAGATTCTTTGCATTCTCAGTGTCGGGAGTAAAGATGTGAAAACAATGGTCCTCTCCTTCAACCTCAACAAGCTCCACTTCACCTTTCCACCCACTTTCTTCCTTCACAGCCTCAACATAATGTACACCTCTGTCCCTTAGAGTATCCTTCTCTGCAACACACACCAACACCTTTGAGCATCCAAGCCCCGACAAGCTTGGCGCATCATCGGCAAATGGATTGATCATCGGGTTGTCGATGCCACCAGGCGCCGAAGGATAAACAAACATCCACATCCTGTATATAGAAATGTCAATCGATTCATATCATATCATTTTGAATTTGTCGAAATTATCGATCAATCCTAACTAACTTCACGCATTTAATAAAAGTATCAGATACTTTAACATGAATCAGACCTATTTATTAACCATTGTGCTAACTCCACTGTTTATTTTACCTGTAAGTCAACATCTGTTCACGGCTTTCACTTGGCTCCGATCCCAAAGGCTTGGATCCCCAGAAGTAAGGGCAAGAAAGAAAAGCTCCCAAGATCTTCAAATCGCCATGAAATCTCTCAATACCAGCACGCATGGCGATGTTATGTACAATATTACCTCCAGCACTGTCCCCACCAATGAAAACCCTCTCAAAATCGCCATGGTTGATCAACCAGAGTTCTTTATCGCCACCATCATCATTTCCGTCAACGGCGTGTGAAGCGACCCACTGAGTAGCATCCCAGCAATCTTCATAAGCCGCAGGCAAAGGGTGCTCTGGAGCGAGCCTGTACTCGACTGAAACTACAAGAGCTTGCGATTCAGATGCAATTAGGTTCATGTATCGGTGGTCCAAGAAAGAGAAGGCGGATTCGACGCAGAAGGCTCCGCCGTGGAAGTAGACTAAGATCGGGAGCTTTTGGGTGGTGGTGGTTTTGGGGAGGTAGAGTCTGGCGGAGATGAGTGGTGAGATGGTGACGTCTTTGGAGGAGACACCGGTGGTTTGGTCTTCTGGAGATGGTGGGACGTGGGGTGAGCCAAAGAGTCGTTCTACCGTGCCGTCTTTGTAGACTCGGAGGGCAGGGGTAAGGTCAGTGGCTATCTCCTTGGTGGCGGAAGCCATGCGCGCGCGCGAGAGAGAGAGGTATGTAAAGGGAAAGCGATAAGCTTTGTTTTTTTTTTTTCCTATGTACCAAAAAAAAAGATAAGCCTTTGACCCATCCACGGTGTTTTGAAAAAAAGGTCCGAATAAATACACAGGTCGTTTTGAAAATAATTTTTAAACACAGGTGTTTTTTAAAAATGCCAGTTGGGGCTCGAAAACGTCAGTTGATGAAAAATGTCAATTTAATTGAATTGATGCTTTTAAGTTGTTGTAGAAAACTCAACACCCTTCAAAATGTCGGTCTAATTAACGCCTCGTAAAAACGCCAATCTAATTAAGATTTTTAGTGATAGATTTTCTGTCTTTTTTTCTTAAGTAAAATATTAAATGTTTATTTAATAAATAAATTAATTATATTTAATAAATAAACTTTGATAATTTAAAAATATATAAATTTTATTCGTCCTACATATGTTTTTCTTCTTAATAATGATACCTAAAACTGTTTTGCTCCCTCTCTCTTTTAGTGGGTGAGTTATTTTTTATTTATTTAAAAATTTAATTACATTGAATAAATAAATTTTGATAATTTAAAAAAACATAAATTTCATTTGCCCTATTAACGTTTTTCTATCTAACAATGATACTTAAAAATTTTGCTCCCTCTCTTTTTGAGAGGATGAGTTTTTTTTATTTATTTAAAAATTTAATTATATTCAATAAATAAATTTTGATAATTTAAAAATACATAAATTTCGTAACAGATCAAACTTTAAAAATTGAAAAAGTATACATATAATTAATTTTAATTTTATCATATAATTATAAACGCATACATAAAATAAAATAAAATTTTATTTGTAATGTTGATCATATCGACATTAATGTTAATTAAGCTGTGAAAAAATAAAAGTTATTTAGAACATATACATGCAAAAAAAGGATGTCAATAACGTTGTTGATATTCAAAACAACATAAAGAATTATCGAGAACACATAAACATGATGGTATAAAAGTGTCAGATACATCATCGTCCAAATCAAAAATTCAAGATCAGAAACAACTAATGGATTCTCTAAAATTTTAATTTTGGCATATTCAGGATTAAAATGCTCTATTTTTGCATAATCGAGTACATGAAAATGATCAAGATGACGCTACATTCGATCATTTTCACGTTCAAGTCTTAATATGACCTCATCATGATTGTTTGAATTCTGTGAATTGTAAATATCAGTTGAACGCTCCTTTGATACCGTAATTTCATGTCAACGACAAAATACTTCAAGATCACAACATTTGTCATATAACTGTCGTCATCTTGGCGTGGGTTCGATATAAGCATCTAGAGGTGGATAATCAGTTGCATACCCAAAATTACATGTCCACCTTGATCGAATGGGTGACAAGGTTGATAGGCTCATTGCGGAATGCACGCTTTTGTCCATACTACGTTATACCACTGGAATCAATATATGATTCGATAGAAGGAACCTTGTTCAGCGATATTGAGTTATTAATTGAGCGTTCACGTTTGTTAACCGAAGATGAACTATTTTGGTCAGTGTGTGAAGAAGAACCTAAATGTGATGTATACATTTTATTTTGTGGTGGTAATTTACACAAATGTGAATGTTAGTATATATACGCTCAATTTGACAATTTAAAATTGCAATGAAAGAATATCACACTGTAAAGTTTGGAACTGATTTTACAACGATGCAAAATAACAATGAAAAAGTTGGGATATGACAACACACTGAATAGACTGATAAAGACACGGGATTGATTAAAGTAAATAGGACATTATACTGTAAAGTTCATAACTGATTTGACAATGACAAGACGTGACAATGAAAAAGTTGAGATATGACAACACATTGAATAAACTGATAAAACCATAAAATTGATTAAATTAAATAGGACGTAGACATAAACGTTATAAGCTTAATAAGGTGGGCACTAATTATATTTATTAATTTTCATCAGACATATACTCATTTGAAAGGTATTGTTCATTAGATAATACATTAGATCGCTCAGTAGTTGTCAACTCTTTGTCAAATGTAGTTGTCACCATGTCAGATGCTATTTGGAGCATATAATATCGGTATTTACGAAACATCATCCTATTATTCTCTTTTCGTACACGTTTAATTGTTGCTTCATAGTTGACTATATTCCTTCACGGCATGGTAAGTGAAAGTTTTTATGGTACCAGGATACCAAGTTTTTTCAGATCAGTGCATAATGACTGTTTTTCATTAGCACGAAAAACTCATTCTCGACAAAGTCCGACATAATACTTATTTGGATCAGAAAATCTCTCACTCTTATAATCATCATCTCGCTCTTATAATAATCATATTGGTTCATGCGTACCGTTGATATCACCTGCTCGTGCTCTTGAAATAAACAAAATGTGCAATATATGTTATATAAACCACCATATATTCTGTTTTTATAGTAGTTTTCATTGTCTGAAATAAATACATTTGTCAGTAGTGCAGTAGTGTATAATCACCTTTATGTTTGAGTTGATGGTCAAATAGTAAAAAAAAATTGTGCAGTAAGTGTGACTACACACTATTACCTCTCAGCGTAACCAAACACTGGTACGTAATAAATGTGACTGCACCCTAAGAATGTATTACATTGATTATAATAGATCCTAATTCATCATGCGTCATAGTGATTCACGTCTATGGTACGTTTAACAGTATTAGGGTTTGTTGTTGTTAACTACTGTGTAGTCACAAGATGTAGAATGTGACAAAACACCAATGCATTGAAGTGCATTGTAAGGTCTTCATTAACTTGTGTTGTTGAATAAGAAACAGTTACAATAACTGACAATTGCATCATTGTCATTCATTGTGACAACACACTAGGTTACTATGACTAATTTCTGCTTAAATGTCAGTCTGTATGATTACACACTGCTTTATTGTCAGTAATTGTCACTACATATTAATGTGTAGTCAATTATATCAATTTCAATTCAATTTTATCAAGTAACTAAATATTTTTATGTATTTTGGACGTGTATCACATAAATTTGTCATTTTTTTTGCAATTTGATTCACTTAAATAATGAATTTTTATGACTTATGTTAAAGCGAACAAATTTCATGGTGAAAGAGAATAGAAAATATTACACAACCCAAATAGAACTTAAAAATTAAAAGTCAAATGCATATGTTAGATATTGATTCATGGACCCGAACCGGGGCGTCCATGGTTGTTTGACCCAAATTAAAGAATCCCCAAAAGGATATGTCTTTTAGAGATATCATTTACCACCCAAAAAATATGTCTGTTAAATATTAACAGGCATGTCCCTATAGAATGTGTCTCTTAATGACACACATTAGTTGCCTATATAAACTCAAGTCAATCCAATAGATGAGACACCTCTGATAATTCATCTAACGTTAAAACTCTCCTACTCTCTTCTCTCTCCCTACATAACATTTGTAAGGCTTTTGTCCTGTAAAAAACCTGGTGTTGGTTCGTCTTATGTAACAATATCATATTATTCGAGCAATTAAAAAAAAAACGTTGATTTAGATTCTAAAGTACGTGGAACATCTTCAAACGATTTTTTTTTTGGATTAAAGCGAATAATGTATGTTTTTAATCCTACGCTTTTGCGACATGTTTTACGATTTCCAACATTGGTATCAAAGCCATTTAGAATGTTCTTGCACCTTTGGGATAAATTATCAATAATTTAGAAACATTGTTTTTTTACCAAAAAAATTCGAACGAGCTTTAATGGTATTCTGGACAAATGGTCTTCGAATGCATGGGAATTTAATATATTGTAGTGCATAGATAAATGAATCAATCTGGGAAGTTTTGTGAGAAACGATCTCATGGTTTGACAGTACCAATTTTTTTGAAATAAAAGTGAATTGAGAAGGAATTCGTCACTTTCGACAAACTAAGATTTATTTTTCTGTTGTCCAGGAATTAGACGTGTTTTCCTACTTATTTCATGATGACAAAGAGACTGCAAAACAAAAACAAAAACAAAATACGCTATAGGGTTATTTTTGTTTTGACAGGTCGTATGTTCCCTTAGTCTAGTGACTCTAGTCAAATGGCAGAACCAATATATATATATATAGAGAGAGAGAGAGAGACAGGGAGATATATATATATAAATAATAAAGTAGAACGATTTTAAATTCAAGAGATAAAGAGCGGTTCAGATTATTTTGAGATCAAAAAAAGCATTATCCAACGGCCGACGATATTTCAAACTATCTCAAGTTATTGACGTCTTAGATTGCTTCGATCCGATGTACCATATTAGCTCTTGAAAAATTTTTGCCGCTCAAAACTTTTAGCTTCAAAAATTAACATCCCTAAATTTAATTCTCCAACTCAATCAAATCCGGTAATTAAGCAATCTCTCATTTCTCAATTCTGTCTCTCTCTCCCTAAAATACATATTACAACCCTTATCATTATTTTCCTGATTTTATTTCTTATGTTAAAGGATCACTTTATATACTGAGATATTGATTATCTCTCACACTCTCATCTTTTATTATTTTCTTTTCAAACTGAGACTCATGTCTCCTTAAAATTCTATCCTAATGGAACTTCTCTTCATCTTTACTGTTCATATCTTACATTCATTTTTACAGTACAAATCTATAGTACAAAGATCAAAAACATATTATATCTACATGTTATATCTTAGAAAAAGTTTCATCTGAACACCATGTAGTTGAGTCTAAATTCAATGACAACTCCTATAACAATAATTTTTGTCTCTCACAGTAGATAAAATAATGATTTAACTAAATATTTTATAAAAATACTAAAATTACTTTTTATTATATAAATAGACTAAATTGTCTTCAATTTTTCCCCATTATATATGCGCTAGCCAGCCAACAAACGTAATTTCAATCATTATATTATCCCAATTAATTTTTTTATTTTAAAACGTCGTATTATAACTTTGTTATAATATTAGTCATCATATTATCACTCATTTGGTTACATAATCAAATTTTTATAATTTTTATATTTTTTTATCATCATAATTTTTATAGTTAAAAATAATTTTTTTATAATAAAAATTACAATTGATAAAGTCAATGTCAAAATCTCATCAATTTCTAATTTCTCCTCTATCATATGTTCTTCACAACGTCGCCCGACCACTCCTCTCACATCATACTTCATGTATAAAATTTAAAATTATTTGATAAAATTTAATATTAATTGAATAAATTTGATCTTAATTTTGATAAATTTAAATATTAATTTAGTTTTAATTTGATAAAATTAAATATTAATTTAGTATTAATTTGATTGAATTTAATGTTAATTGAATAAATATGAATGTTGTTTTAATAAAACTAAATGTTCATTTGGTGTTAAATTAAAGAAATGACATAAATTTGATATGGTTAAATTTTAAATTAATGGAATTTAATAAATTAAATAGTTTAATTTAATAAAATTGAATTTCAATTTGATGTTGATTTGATAAAAATAAATAATAACTTAATATTAAATTAAAGAAATAATATTAATTTGATGAAATGAAATATTAAATTAATATAACTAAATGTTAATTTGATAAAATTAAATATCAATTTTGTGTTGATTTTGATGAGATGAAATGTTAATTTCGTTTAAATTAAAAAAAGAAAATTAATTTGATAAAATTGAATATTAAATTGATCAAAATAAAATCTAATATAGTAGAACTAAAAGGAAATGTATTGAAATTTCAGAATCAAGAAGGGGAGTTGTTAAAGTTAGGTCTATTTATAGGGGGTGTTGTTAAAATTAGATTTATTTATAAGGGGTGTGGATAAAATTTACCCCATAAAATGCTCGAGTATATTTCTATAAATCAATCATTGCTATTAACGATGTAACCTGACAATCACTAACAGAGAATGACAGTGAAATTTTAAAATCGAAAAGATGTGTCATTGAATTTAGACCTAATTACAGGGGATCTGAATAAAATTTTCTCTTATATCTATACAAATCTATATAATAAAACATACAAGAAATTGAATTTTATCCCTTATACATTTCTGACACTCCAAAATTATCACATCACTCATTTCTATTATATGTTCAACCATTTAATATTTGATTAATTTATAATTTAACATAATTTTTATTTCAGATATTATCTATACACGATAGTATAGATCTGTTAAAAAAAATTATCGAATTACATATTTTGAGAAAATTTTGTCAATATCTTTAAGAAAATAACGAGTAAAAATAAATTTTGAATGATTTAAACAAACAAATGAATGAAAGACAAAATATTATTTAATATAGTGATATCAATTTTTTAGAATTCGAATTTTTTGTTCTATCGTGTCTTCAGGCACGAGTTATAACTAGTATATATATATGGGACAATCCTGAGAAGGGATTTGGATTTGACACGTGTCATCGGCGTCGAGGGCTCTCAAGCAGTCAGATGATGACACGTTTCTCCGGTACCGAGGGCACCTTCAGCCTCTCAAATGACACATTGCTTGGCTCCGAGGATCCTAGGCGTTGTTATGGTGACACGTTTCCTCGGCACCGAGGACACCTTCAACTCCCTGGTCCAGGCATGTATCCCCGGTGTGGTTAGATCCCGAGGACTCATTCAGACACGTCACCCCGACTCTTGCGTGGACTACTGATAGTTACTGCCCATCAATCTCAGAGTTTGACAGAGAATTATTGGCTTGCCTTCCCTATAAAGTCAGGATGGCAGAGTGGACAAGACTAGCGACCAAGGGGAGTTAGACACGTGGCATGACGTACAAGATTAGGGGCAAATTAACAAAAATACCCTTGTTGATATACAATTATCCCAAAGAAGCATTTAATAAATCCTCATAAGGACATGACGTCCATGATGGCTTAGAAAGCATAGAAGAAAGAGCATTAAATGCTCTGGAGCCCGAGCATTTAATACCGGTACATCAAGGAGAAGAGCATTAAGTGCTCTGGAGCTAAGGGAAAGGGCATTAAATGCTCAAGGAACCGAGTATTTAATGCCTGAGTTTAGTCCCTACAAAATGGAGGGTGTGTTACCCAATGACTGAGCTCTGCCTACTACCTACTAATCAGTAATGATAACCTTCATGGAATAGCTCTCTAAAACTCAAATCAAAGGTACGCAAATACAATTCTCAGCATATACACAATGTTTCTCCATCCCATCTCTTATAGAACCTAACTTTATCGTTGGAGGGAACACGCCAGAGAACACTCCGGCGCCCTTCTAACCCCTTTTTTTGTGCCAGGGATTGCCTACGGCTCGCCGAGATCAATTAGACAACCCCTAAAGTAATTCATCACCACTCCTTAGAGATCACCTTTGGCGTTCCTTGGCCTCGGGATCATTGACCTGTGATGCCCCTAAAATCAGGGGTCCTTTTTTACCGTTGATCACTTGTCAACCCGCGAAAGTACTCGTAATTGTCGCACAACCCAACATCACGTCAATAACATCCCTTTAACTAGGATCATAACCCACACGTGTAACCCATGTATATTTTATCATTTAATCAAATCGGGGTCCAATGTATCACTTTTCATACTCCATTATAGTCTGTTTACATCATTTGGAAGGAATGGCACATGGCCCAGGAGAATGACAAAACAGTTTTAAAATTTTAGATTTTTGGAAGGCCTACCGGTAAGGCGAGCTTACTAGAAAGATTTCTACCAGTAGGGTTAACCTACTGGAAAATTCCTACTGGTAGGGTTTGCCTACTGGACAAAGTTGTACCAGTTGGCTGTACTAGTAGACTTTGTCTAGTTTTGCCTGTTTCACCTATTTTTTATTTTCAATCCATTTCAATCCCTTCCACCACCATCCAAAACATGCTTAATAAGGTTTTCCACATAAAAATTAACATATACAAGTTCTATTACAGCAATTTCATACGGTTACATACTCAAAATATAATTTTTTTACAATAGTTTTACAAAAAAACGAATTTAAGGCCACAAGTTAGCCTTTTTTCATCACTAGGGCCCCGAATGAGAGCCATTCACCGGAGTGTATCCTGCACCTGAAATGTTTCCCGTATAGGGTGAGCTACACTCAATACTCTCTTATAAAGGCTACTCTTCCCTAGATGCATATAAAATGTGCACATGTACAATCAACAAGCATCATCCATTCCAATTTAGTATATGCAATTTCATGTTGGAATTCTATCATGTCATGCCATAAAATGAGATAAAACTCACTCATGCAGTATACCCTGAGCCTTCCCGGCTCCCTTCACACCATGCAATGCTACATGTGTGAAAATTCAGGGCATTCCAAGCCCCCGTCATTGATGTTTCACACCAAATGACTATTTTATAAACAAGTTCATGTGTCTTTATTTGGGTATTCGGATTCTCGGAGTCTCACCGCCGGTTCGGCACACCGTTATACTTTTCTAGAATTGCACCTCAAGGGAGTGTATGAACCAATTAGCCGGGTCTTGCACCCGAAAACGTATCTAACCCTTCTTGCTATACCCGATACAAGTTTTTCATATAGCGTATGACTCAGTCGGATATTCAATCCAACGTTTTCAAGCCCACACATCAACCACCAAGTATGATGTTTGATTAAACCATGCACACACTCATACCCACACCCATGTCTCGTGCCCATGGTTATGATGCTTCCGTGCAAATACAATGTAATAGACCATTGCTATATCCATGTCATGTCCCATATTTAATGAATGTCATATGAGCAATTGAACCGCAAATCAACATATCCCATGACAATGTATATCTCAAGCATGTAATTACCACAAATTATCATGATGCTAATGTATTAACAACATATATCAACTTATTCATACTCAACAACAATTCACAAGCATGTTATACATAACTTATGTCATAACCAACTTAATTCTCGTATAGGCATTTAGTAAAACACCTTCAAGGCACCAATCATGTTATCACACAAAATTGCCCACATAATAGCAAGTTCCAAGAAATTATACAAGCAACTTCCTTACACCAAATTCAAACTAGAAATTGGTCTAAGCCATTACCATACTCATTTCCTCATTTCCATAACAATAGGCAAGTTCTTTACACCTAACCATTCCCTATGGACACCATATGTTAGAAATAAACCAAAGAAAGAGAGAACCCTATCTCTTGAAGAGTAAAAACACGTTGGGAAGCCCCAAGAACTTAGCCCGAGCTCTAACCTAAATGATAAGAGCATAATATTTAATATTTTTAATTCCTTTATATTTAGTTTTTTGACATATTTTTTGTTTAAGTGAGCTGATTAATATATTTATTGAATTAGGGAAGCATTGAAGGTAAAAGAATAGATATAGAATATATTGTGCAATTTTTAGCTTTTAGGTCGTTTCAATCTAGGAGTTTCAATTGAGGTTTGGATGATGTTAGAGTTTCAAAATGAGAAAGTGGTCCTCAAGAAGATTTTAGAGGATGTCTTAAGCTTTTCAAAGGTATGGTTTGTGAAAATCCGAGTTCGTTTGGACCTCTAAACATTGTTTCAAAGTCAGGCCTTGAAAGCTAATCAGAATCCTAATTGGAGTTGGATTCCTGTCCGACCCAGACTTCAGTCAGTTATAACTTGTGTTTTCGAAGTCCAAATCAGGTGATTCAAAAGTCAAAACTTATCTACACATCCAAGGCTTCAACTTTCATCAAGAGCCCAAATCAATATTCAATCGTTATCTAATAGAAAAATAGCTCACAAGTTCCAGCACGATTTTGTGATTTCTGTCAATTTGTTTTGATAAGGAATACCTATAATGTGGGGATTTGAGTTGTACACGTCTTCGGAAGTGTCATATGTTTTCTATATGTATCTATGGTTGCCTGGAAGGAGAGGAGGGCAGAGCAAGGAAGGGAGACATAACAATTTTTATACAAACTTGGGTTTACCTAAGCAATGAGCAGCTGATTTCTTTTGTTCGGTTGAAGGTATTCTAAGTTGGTATATGATTTTGTGAGATTTGTTTTAATTATTTAATATCAAATTCTATTTGAATTATATGATTCTCTGATTTATTGATGAGATTACATAGTTCTTTTGATTAAGGTGCACACTAATTGATGTTCTATGTGATGAATTCTAGATTAAGTTCTTGATCCGTAATTGTCTTGAAACTTGATTGTAGTAGCAATCAGATTATGTAGTTGTTTTCCAAACTTTTGTTATTAATCTGAGGGAATTATAAATTGGATTAATAGTTCTTCGCTGGTGGAGATTTGTTATTCAATCTTAGTTGTTCTTAAGGCTGTTATTAATAGAAGGAGAATTCTTAACACCGAATTGATTAATAACAATATTTAATATGAGTACTAGGCTTGTATTAATGTTTATAGAGATGAAGAAGGTTGTTTAGCATCTAAATGATCTTTAAACTAAGCTTTTGATAGGAGTTGATAGTTTATGTGTCTTTGATCAAATCCATAACCAACAGTTGAATTGCCTTTGACCTAATGTTTCATTAATTGATTCTTGTTAACAATTTGATAATCTTCTTTTGTGACAAACAAACCCCTATTTTTATTTATATATTATTGCACTTGTTACCAGTTAAGTTAATTCATTTCTCTGCGGTATTGACCCTTGCTTGCCACTACTATATTTGTAGTGTAGAGGTAAGGAATTAATTTTGGCTATGAACGAAGCACACCAAATTTTGGTGTCATTGCCGGGGAAGTGATTTTCTTTGACTGGTTCTAGTATTTCTATTTTATTATCTTTGTTTAATTAGTTTATGACTCGATCTTCTCACCAAAGTGAATTGAGTTTTGATCCTGAAATTGAAAAGACATTCCACAGATTACGAAAAGAAGCAAGACAAGCTGAACTCGAGCAAGCATCATCAACCTCTTCACCAAGAACGAACATCGCTCTCAAGTGGTTATCATCTAGTGATTTGGAGGAGGAAAGGACAACATGGCTGCCAATACACGAACTTTGAAGGAGCTAGCAGCTCCAGATTTTACTGCTCAACCTTTATGCATTGAATATCCTAATTTAAATGCTGCTTTTGAGTTGAAATCAGGACTAATTCATCTTTTGCCTACTTTTCATGGTCTTGCAGGTGAAGATCCTCATAAGCATCTAAAGGAGTTCCATGTAGTGTGTTCAAGCATGAAACCACAAGGTATACATGAAGATCAAATTAAATTGAGAGCATTCCCATTTTCTTTGGGGGATGATGCAAAAGATTGGTTGTATTACCTACCTTCTAGTTCCATCAATTCATGGATTGAGATGAAGAAGCAATTCTTGGAAAAATTCTTTCCCGCTTCCAGGGCTGCAAACATAAGGAAGGAGATATGTGACATTCGTCAATACAACGGAGAGTTTTTGTACGAATATTGGGAATGCTTCAAGAAACTGTGTGTGAGTTGCCCACATCATCAGATAAGTAATCAACTTTTGATTCAATATTTCTATGAAGGATTGTTGCCTATGGAAAGAAGTATGATAGATGCAACTAGTGGAGGAGCATTGGTTGACAAAACACCAGCTGTTGTGAAACAATTAATTTCCAACATGGCTGCGAATTCGCAACAATTTAGGATGAGAATGGATCACACACCAAAGAAAGTGCATGAGGTAAGTACTTCTAACCTTGAAAAATAGATTTCTGATTTAACTTTTTTGGTGAGACAAATGGCTGTAGATAACATGCAAGCAGTTAAAGCATATGAAATTTGTGCGTTGACAAGTCATTCCATCGACATGTGTCCTACTTTACAAGAGGAAGATTTAGGACAACAAGTCAATGCAATGGGAGGATTTATGGAACAACAACGCAAATACGATCCGTTCTCCAATACTTACAACTCCGGATGGAAAGATCATCCAAATCTGCCGTATGGAAATCCAACCAATTTTAATAAATTACAGCCGCAATATCAGCAGAGACAACAGTCGACTCCATCACTTGAAGATATTGTCAAGCCTTTGGCTAATAACACTCAACAATTTCAGAATGAGACACAGACTAGTATTCAAAATTTGGAGAGACAAATAAGTCAGCTTGCAAAATCAGTTAGTAAGTATGAAAATTTGGGTAATTTGTCTTCTCAAACTGTTACTAACCCTAGAGAAAATGTGAGTGCTGTTGTTTTGTGAAGTGGAAAAGAAATTACAGGTCTTACTCAAAATTCATCCAATTCTACAAAGACACAACAAGGAGACAAGAAGGAAGAAGGCGAACAAAAGGTTTCATTAAAGGTCAATTCTCCACCTACCACAATTAAGTCTACTAATTTAATTTCTTTGCCTTTTCCTAGCAGATTGGCTAAATCAAAGAAGGAGGAACAAGAAAAAGAAATTCTTGATACTTTTCGAAAGGTGGAGGTGAACATACCACTCTTGGATGCAATCAAGCAAATCCCAAGGTATGCCAAATTTTTGAAAGAGCTTTGCACATCAAAATGAAGGTTACAAAGGCATGAAAAATTAAGTGTGGTGGAGAATGTTTCAGCCGTGATACAATGTAAGTTACCTCAAAAGTGTAAAGATCCAGGTACATTCACTATTCCATGTGTAATCGGTCACACCAAGTTTGATCGTGTCATGTTAGATTTACGTGCATCTATTAATGTTATGCCACAATCAATTTATGAACCCTTAACATGGGTCCTCTTAAGAAAACTGGGGTGATTATTCAACTAGCTGATCGTTCTAATGCTTATCCCAAAGGGATAGTTGAGGATGTTTTTGTGCAGGTTAATGACTTGATATTTCCAGCTGATTTTTATATTTTGAATATGGAGGATAGTCATTTGGTAAGTCCTGCACCAATCTTGCTAGGATATCCATTCCTTAAAACAACAAAAACCAAGATTGACGTCGATGATGGAAACCTCACAATGGAGTTCAATGGTGAAGTTGTCAAGTTTAATATTTATGAAACTATGAGGTATCCAAATAATGATGTTCATTCTATTTGTGCCTTTGATGTTACTGACAACTTTGCGCAGGAAGTCTTCGAGTCGTTAGAGATGGATGAGCTAGAATTTGTGTTGAGACGAGGCTTGAAGGAAGATAATTCAGTTGTGCCGCTAAAATTTAATGTTGAAGAGACAATGATGGAACTTCAATCCTCACCACCTATTTCAAAAAAGTATGAAATTAAGAGCTTAATTTCACCAGCTTCTTATACAAAGTTGTTACCTTCTGTAGTGCAGGCACCAGTGCTAAAGTTGAAACCTCTCCCAAGTCATTTGAAGTATGCTTATTTGGGTGATGACGAAATCTTGTCGGTTATTATTGCTAGCCACTTAACTACCTTGCAAGAAAGGAAGCTATTGAAGGTTTTGCGAGAACACCAAATGGCAATTGGGTGGACAATATTGGACATAAAGGGAATCAATCCATCAATGTGCATGCATAGAATATTGATGGAGGACAATTTCAAACCTAGCCGTGAAGCCTAAAGAAGGTTAAACCCTCAGATGATGGAGGTGGTAAAAAAGGAGATTTTGAAGCTCTTGGAAGCTGGGATTATTTATCCCATCTCAGATAGTCAATGGGTATGTCCGGTCCAAGTTGTGCCTAAAAAGTCATGAGTGACGGTGGTAAAGAACCAAGACAATAAACTTGTTCCGACAAGAGTGGTGAGTGGATGGAGGATGTGCATCGATTACGGCAAGTTGAACTCAATGACAAGGAAAGACCATTTCCCTCTACTTTTTATTGATCATATGCTTGAAAGATTAGCAGGTAAGTCTTATTATTGTTTTCTTGGTGGTTATTCGGGATATAATCAAATTGTTATTGCATCAGAGGACCAAGAGAAAACAACATTCACTTGTCCATTAGGCACTTTCGCACCAGGTACATTTCAAAGGTGCATGATGAGCATATTTTCTAATTTAATAGAGAACTGTATGGAAGTTTTCATGGATGATTTTACGGTGTATGGTGATTCCTTTGATCATTGTTTGGAAAATTTATCTAGTGTGCTTGCACGTTGCATTGAAACAAACCTTGTGTTTAACTTTGAAAAATGTCACTTTATGGTAGAACAAGGTATTGTTTTAGGGCATGTCGTTTCCAATAGGGGAATTGAAGTAAATAAAGCAAAAATTGATTTAATTGTGAACTTACCATATCCTACAAGTGTGCGGGAAGTGCGTTCTTTTTTGGGTCATGCAGGTTTTTATCGCAGGTTCATTAAGGATTTTTCAAAGATTTTCCAACCATTATCAAGGTTGTTGCAAAAGGAGGTGTCATACGAGATGAGTCAAGAATGTAAAAAGGCGTTTTACAAGCTCAAAGCAGCCTTAACTTCGGCACTAATAGTTCAACCACCTAATTAGACGTTGCCCTTTGAGATAATGTGTGATGCTAGCAATTATGCTATTAGAGTAGTTTTGGGGCAACATATTGACAAGAAACCACACATGATCTACTATGTATCCAAGACACTCAATCTGGCTCAGTGCAACTACTCTAGAATTGAAAAAGAGAGCTTTTAGCTATTGATTTTGCATTAGATAAATTTCGATCTTATTTGCTTGGCTCTAAAGTGATTGTATTTTCTGATCATGCAACTTTAAAATATCTTTTGTCCAAGAAGGAGTCAAAGCCGAGATTAATGAGATGGATTTTTTTGCTACAAGAATTCGATCTTGAGATTAAGGACAAGAAGGGAGCTAAAAATTTAGTAGCAGATCACTTAAGCAGGTTGGTGAGAGTGGAGACAACCAAGCAATTGAAGGAGTTATTTCTGGATGAGCACCTATTTGTAATGCGAGGTATGGTTCCTTGGTATGCCGATTTAGTTAATTATCTAGTAGGACGAGTTATGCCTAATGACATGAGTAGAGCTAAGAAAGATAAGTTAAAAAGTGAGGCTAAATACTACACTTGGGATGATCCATACTTGTGGAAATATTGTGCGGATCAAATTATTAGGAGATGTGTGCCTGATAATGAGACTCACTCTATTCTTGTTTTTTGTCATGCATATGCTTGTGGAGGTCACTTTTGATCTAAAAGAACAGCTAGAAAGGTGTTAGATAGTGGATTTTATTGGCCTACATTATTCCATGATGCATATATTTTTTGTAAAAAATGCGAACAATGCCACAGAACTGGAGGTTTGACCTAGAGGAATGAAATGGTACAAACCCCTATACTAGTTTGTGAGATTTTTGATGTGTGGGGTATTGATTTTATGGGGCCTTTTCCTTCTTCTTTTGGTTTTATTTATATTTTACTTGCTGTGGATTATGTTTCAAAATGGGTGGAAGCAAAAGCCACCCGAACTGACGATTCAAAGGTTGTTGTAGGTTTTGTGAAGTCTAACATTTTTAGCAAGTTCAGCATTCTGAGGGTTATCATCAGTGATCAAGGAAGCCACTTTTGTAATCGATCCATGGAAGCGTTGTTGAAGAAATATGGTGTATTTCATCGCACTTCGACCACCTATCATCCCCAAACTAATGGATAAGCGGAAGTATCCAATAGAGAGGTCAAGTCCATTCTAGAGAAGACTGTGAAACCAAATCGGAAAGATTGGAGCCTTCGACTTGATGATACACTTTGGGCTTATCAAACTGCATATAAGACACCTATTGGGATGTCTCCATATAGGTTGGTCTATGAAAAACAATGACATCTGCCTGTTGAGTTGGAACACAAGGCGTATTGGGCTGTGAAGATGTGCAATATGGAGATGGATAAAGCCGGACAAGAGAGGAAGTTGCAGTTGCAAGAATTTGAGGAACTCTGATTGGAAGCCTACGAGAACTCAAGAATTTATAATAACAAGACCAAGGCGTTGCATGATAAGATGATTACAAGGAAGCAATTTGTTGTGGGACAAAAAATGCTTCTCTACAATTCACGTCTTCAACTGATTCCTGGTAAGTTACGTTCTCATTGAATTGGATCTTTTGAAGTTACTAATGTGTTTCTTCATGGTGCAGTTGAAATAAAAAGCTTATCCACCAACAAAGTCTTCAAGGTTAATGGACATCGCCTCAGACCATTCTATGCCAAATTTCAAGAGTATACAATTGAGGAGATGCATCTTGTTGAGCCGAACTTCTTTGATTAGAAAAGCATCATTGGGTCGGGCCAACGACATTAAAAAAAGGCGCTGTTTGGGAGGCAACCCAAGGGTGACCGGTTGGTCACAATCAGTTATGTTATCTTTCTCTATCGCTTTAGAATAATTTTGTCTATTTTAGTTCAATAAATGTCGCTTTCTTTACAGTGAGGGCACTGTAAACCTTAAGTGTGGGGGAGACAAATTTTGTTATGTGCTTAAACTCATTAACACATCTCATGCATAGAGGTTCATATCCTATGCTTGGGGCGTTGCAATGTCCTGTGAATTTTTGATAAGCATACTTACCTCTTATTAACTGATTGACGCAGGACTCCTTGTGACGATATGTAGATTGACAAACTAGCAGCGAAAAAGGATTGCACAACAAACTTTTAACTCTTTTTCTCTTAGGCCAATCCTATATTTGGGTTTAAGTAAATAGGGAAAGGTCATCATTAAGGAAGGATGGAGCATAAAATGCACCTATCACCATTAAGGTAGGGTGGAGCATAAAATGCACTCATCAGACACTAGAATGAAAAAAAATAAATAAAAAAAAAAATTTAAGATGGGATGGAGCATAAAATGCGCTCATCAGACACTAGAATGAAAACAAAAAAAAGTGAATCCTTATTTTACTACCTGGATTGTAGTGGCAGGGAGAAAAAGGACGGGGTGAGTTGTGCATGAATTGGTCATGTTAGGTAGGAAGTCTCATGACTGATCAAGTTATTTGTGATATGAAGTGAAATGAGATGAGTATACTTGTCTCTAGTTTAATTGACTTTGCTAGCGGTCTCAGATGAGTATGTGGCCTCATATGCTTGCATGGGCGTGTTTTACTCGAGGACGTGTAAAAAACTAAGTGTGAGGGAATTTGATAAGAGCATAATATTTAATATTTTTAATTCCTTTATATTTAGTTTTATGACATATCTTCTGTTTAAGTGAGTTGATTAATATATTTATTGAATTAGGGAAGCATTGAAGGTAAAAGAATAGATATGGAATATATTGTGCAATTTTCAGCTTTTAGGTCGTTTCGATTTATGAAGCTTCAATTGAGGTTTGGATGGCGTTAGATTTTCAGAATGAGAAAGTGGGCTTCATGAAGTTTTTAGAGAACGTCTTAAGCTTTTCAGAAAGGTATGGTTTGTGAAAATCCGAGTTCATTTGGGCCTCCAAACATTGTTTCAAATTCAGGCCTGGAAAGCTGATCACGATCCTAATTGGAGTTGGATTCCTGTCCGACCCAGTAAACTTCAGTCGGTCATAACTTGCATTTCCGAAGTCTAAATCAGGTGATTCAAAATCCAAAACTTATCTACACATCCAGGGATACAACTTTCATCAAGAGCCCTAATCAATATTTAGTCGTTATCTGATAGAAAAACAGCTCACAAGTTCCAGCATGATTATGTGATTTCTATCAATCTGTTTTGATAAGGAATACCTATAATGTAGGGATTTGAGTTGTACACGTCTTCAGAAGTGTCATATGTTTTCTATATGTATCTATGGTTTCTTGGAAAGAGAGGAAGGCAAAGCAAGGAAGGGAGACACAACAATTTTTATACAAACTTGGGTTTACCTAAGCAATTAGCAACTAATTTCTTTTGTTCGGTTGATGGTATTCTAAGTTGGTATATGGTTTTTTGAGACTTGGTATAATTATTTAATATCAAATTCTATTTGAATGATATGATTCTTTGATTTATTGATGAGATTACATAGTTCTTTTGATTAAGGTGCACACTAATTGATGTTCTGTGTGATGAATTCTAGATTAAGTTCTTGATCCGTAATTGTCTTGGAACTTGATTGTAGTAGCAATCAGATTATGCAGTTGTTTTCCAAAATTTTGTTATTAATCTGAGGGAATTATAAATTGGATTAATAGTTCTTCGCTGGCGGAGATTTGTTATTCAATCTTAGTTGTTTTTAAGGCTGTTATTAATAGAAGAAGGATTTTTAATATGAGTACTAGGCTTGTATTAATGTTTATAGAGATGAAGAAGGTCGTTTAGCATCTAAATGATCTTTGAAATAAGCTTTTGATAGGAGTTGATTGTTTGTGTGTCTATGATCAAATCCATAACCAACAGTTGAATTGTCTTTGACCCGACGTTTTATTAATTGATTCTTGTTAACGATTTGATAATTTGTTTTTGTGACAAACAAACCCCCATTTTTATTTACATATTATTGCACTTGTTACCAGTTAAGTTAATTCATTTCTCTGTGGTATTGACCCTTGCTTGCCACTGCTATATTTGTAGTGTAGAGGTAAGGAATTAATTTTGACTGTGAACGACGCACACCAAAAAACTCCCCTAAAATCTCATCTTTTCAACTTTCGATGAAAGCCTTCGTTTTTGGTATGATTGCGTAGCCCACGACGCGAGAAACAACTTTTCTTCTTGGCCCGAGTGGATTCGAGCACCCAAGATCCGTAGATCGTAAAAAGAAGGTAAAGTTTCTCCCTTTTCTTCTCTCTCTCTCGCTCTATCAGGTAACGACTGAACACCAATGGAGGAGAAATCAGATTTTTTCTTCCTATTTATACCCTTAGAATACTTGGCCCAAAACGCGCCACACGACCCAATTTTTCCGGGTCCGTTTGCACTCCGAAACGATTAAATTTCGCCCCAGTTCAAGTTCAAAATATTTTTATTTTAAGTTGTCTTAAATTATTTTCCAAATTTTAAAATTTTATTAAAAAACTTGTTTTTAAGTCACCCAAGACTCGACCCGCCTAGTAAAATGCGAAAAATCTGACGATCTCAAAATTCAACAAAATTTGACAGGATAACTAGATTTTTCTTGAGACGAATCCAACTGTGAGGTCCGTTTTATCATCTGAGGTCTAGAAAATTTTGGGTTTGGAACCGTACCGTAGGGACAAATTACCATTTTGTCATTTTTTTAAAAAATTCTGATTTACCCGGGTTTTATAGACTTTTAAGGTAAATACGAGTTCATCAGCGGCGAGATTGCATGTGGGTTTATGCAAATTTAAGCAAATTGCAGTTAGAAAATGCATATGGGTTTGTTCCTCAAGCAACAGAAAAAGTAAATTGGAAACTTGAAAGCTGTACATAGATTGTAAAATATATAGTTTTCGAGTAACGCACATTATTTTGTTGGACTCATTGTTTTGTTAGAAAAAAAAGAAGGCACAATTTGTTTTTTACGGCTTATTGCACTATGATGTTTTGATAACAATAATGTTAATAGATGAAGGGAAAATGTATTGACCAATAGCATTAAGATTGGAGATGCACCATAATTATTTATGCGATAGAATTTGTTTAGTTGTTTAAAATGTTAAAAATGAAATAAATGCATGATTGTTTATGTAATTTATATGTATTCCATACAAAATAATGTTAGTATGATGGATATACTAGTTGTATTTATTTCGTTGTTTAGTATGATCTAAATTAGAATTTCATATCTAGTATTATTTAAATTGCATGTTTTTTTTATTTAAAGTGGAAACATGCATGATATGAAATTACAGATAATCAGTATGCGCTTAGAGATATTAGTTTAGTGAGAGTTTTATTTTGTTCGATGTTAGAAACTGAAATTTTATGCATTAATTAAATTAAGTATTAATAATAATCACTTATAGTGCAGAACATGATTGCAAACTTAGTGAACTTTCGATTTCGCGACTTGCGAAAGTTATTAACACTTAAATTTAGATTTTTACGATAAAATTCTAGAATTTGTTGTACTAGTATATCATACGCATTGTTTCTGCATGTAGATTAAATCATAATGATTACTAAAAGCATAATAGTGACTGAATTAACTAAAGGCGACAAATTAAACGACGATAACTATAACATATGGCGTCATAAGATTCGATTTGTTCTGTATGAGCAACAAGTTTTGGATACCCTTGAGTCCATGCTATCAGAGCTTGAGTAACCTCAAATCGGCCAAGAACAAGAGAATTACCAGTCTTGGCAGAATAAGAATCGACTTGCGCACTATACCATGCAAGAAGACCTTATTCCTGAATTTGAGAATTACTCCAATGTTCACGCCATGTGGAAGGCTCTAAAAGTTGAGTTTGGTATTACTTCTTTTGTTAGGATTCGTGGTTTGACCATGAGATTTGACTCATATCAAAAGAAGCTAGAACATACAATGAAACAACACTTGAGGGCTATGACCTCTATGATACAAGATTTAGGCGTTGTTGGTCATGTATTGACTAATGAACAGAATGTATCGCGTCAACTTGAGCTTGAGGCTGAGCGCTTGGAGGGTACCAAAGGTGAGAGTAGCTCTTTTGTGGTTAAGGTTGGCTCGCGCAAGACCTTTTGGTCCAAGTGCAAGAGAGGTGAAATAATTATGAGGCTCAAATTGAGATTGGTCACGCACTTTAACAAGCATAAGAGGGACAAAAAGATCATTAAGTTTATTATGTTGACATTATAAGGGAATCACATTTAATGGATTTTGTAATATCACAAATGGTTTTATTGTATTAGATATTGATCATTCTAGTGATGAATCTTATTCTTATATTGCATCTATGAATTATGTTGATTCTATTAGATGACATGCTAAATTAATTCATATCAGGCAAGATAGAATGAATAGATTAGCTAGAGAGAGACTGTTGGGCTTATCTCTTTGGTTTTGGAAGCCATTTAAGGCACAATATACACATCAGAGAAAGAGAGAGAACTACAACATCAATTATTTGAGTCTATTTTGGCGTATTTTCGAATTATGGTCATGTTGAAGTTTAAGTGAACTTAAAATTCAAACATGAATGACTATATTTATTTGAACCAATGCGGAGTTCTAAAATCGTGATTGTTTAGACAAATGTAGCGAAGTATAAAGTTACCTCTGAATTTTTGTAGTAAGTAAATTAAATTCCAATTTAGAAGACGAAGCAAATGTTGAACTTAACATTAAACAAAAGAAGTAAAAAATCACCGAAGTGATATGTTACAAGAAAAGTAAAATTGCTCAGAAGAAGGAAGCAATTAAAAAATGATAGGCTGACTCTGTGAAGATTTTTTGTGATTGATTGTGCGATCTTTTCTTAATGGTCTAACCTCTGCTATTTATAGAGATGACTCTCAACCGTCAATCCATCTTTCCGACCATTACTTGTGATCATGACCTTGTCCCTTGAGATACGTAAATATGTGCTGAACCGTTTTCAACTGGCGATTCATGATGTCACTTCTTTCTCGTTTCTCAGGATTGTAAGAGTCTTATTCTTCTAACTGTTTTGTTAATTGTGAACTCTCACAGACTCCTTTGTGATCGTTGGATCCTTTTCACGTGTTACAATTTTATCTCGTTATTTTTGGATGTAAACAAAGTCCAACTATGATACTAAAAAAATTGATGTCTTATCTTTTCCTTCTTTTTTTTTGGGTCCAATGAAAATATGATAGTATGGGGTTTTTTTTTTGTTTTGCTATTTATTTTTGATTTATTATTTGCAAGATTAATGAATATAAATAAATCAAAATAAGATTGAGAATTTACAATTATTTTCTAATATTATTATAGTCTTCTCCAAACTATAAATCTTATCTAAAGCACCAGACTACCGCCTATGGCAATGTGCTTGTGTCATTGGCAGTAACAACACAAATGTTTGGATTTGAAAGTCATTCAATTGCCATTGGACCAAATCGTGCACCTCACGCGACTTTTCAAAAACTTGGCCCTTATGAAAAATCAAACTTGACCTTTTCCTTTAAATAATGTCTTAGCATCTACAGAATATACCCCGTTCAATTCCACAAATACAACCCCCCCCCCCAAAAAAAAAAAAATCCCATTTTGGCTTGCTTTCACCCTTCCATAACTATTAAGAGGCCTTCCGATACGCTTTACGTGAGACTCATTATTTATTTTAACATTGAATAAAAATATAATAAAGATAATCTAGATCCCTTGAAATAAGCATACTCAATCAAATCCAATTCAAATATTTATTATTGCTGAATTTCTACAATTAGCATGCTCGATAAGTATTGAGCATAGTCGACTGCACAAAAACGAAGCTTCCATCACTATAGAGTTTAAAAGACTCATTATGTATATAGTCTTGTTTCTCGCATGTGAAAAAAAAAAATTCTCTAAATTAATACATAATGTATAAATCACAATAAAAATAAGGGGAAATTGCACCAATGATCCCTTAGGCTTGCCATTTATTACACTTTAGCCCTTAAAATTTTAATTTCATCAATTTCGTCCTTAAGTTCAAACATTTAGCTACTGTGATCGTTCGTGCTAATTGTCATTATCTCTCTATCTTTGTTTCTATCAAAAGTGTCCATGCACACTCACTCACTATCTCTCTATCTCTATTTCTATTTTTGTCTCTCCCTTCAATTTGCTCTCTATCTCTGTCCCTACACCTCGCTCTATCTGTGTATCTCTATGTCTATGCCTCTCACTTCGATTAATGGTGGGGTTTGAACTAAATGCCCCACTTGTGTTTTTGGGACCTCCATGGGCATCAAGCTCTAATTAATCGCACCGCCTTGGAATTGCTCACTAGTAGGACTCACTATCATGCCCAAAGCTGAATTGAAGAAAAATTAGGTTTGAATTAGGTATTTGACTTTGATTTTGAACTTCTTTCTCTAACTATCTATTTTGCTTTCTCTCTAGGTTGCTTTGCTTATCTCTATAGAGAATTCATAAGTTTTGGGGGGTGCTTGACAATTGGTATTCGTACCATCTTGATGGAGGTGGCACTGGTCGATTGTAGGCATAGGAAGCGTAGTTGGTGTTGGCCTTACATGTGACAAGGGAGTAGGACGAGGACGAAGGGTGCAATTGTGTTACAGATGAGGGTTTGCTTATGGGGTTGCTAGGTGTAGATGTAAGCTGAGAGGTTGCAATTGGAGTATTGGATTTGAGGGAAGAAACAAAGCAATGGAGATGATTTTTTATTTTCCATTTTGCCATTTTCTTTGCTTGCAAAATACTATAAATGCCCCTAAAGAGTAGCATGTGTTGAGCACATGGCATTTTCTATCCATTTTTCTAATAGTAGTTAGCCTAAAGGATCACATTAGCTACATATTGAAACTTTGGGGATGAAATTGATAAAATTGAAACATTAAGGACCAAAGCACAATCAATGGCAAACTTGAGGGACCATTGGTGTAATTTATCCTAAAAATAAGGGTTACTTATAAAAATGTCCCCTTTAACTTTGGATAGTTATTGATCAAAAAAAAAAAATAACTTTGTATAGTTTACAATTTATTATGTTTTAATTTCAACAAATAGTCTTTTTTAACTTCGAATATTTTGCAATTAACTTCAATAGTTATTTGTAGACCATAAAAATTGATGAAAGTTAAACATGTGAAATTCACGTGATCCCTACTTTATTAAAAAAACATAATTACCCTTGCATTTAATATTTCCTTTTACCAAATATCCATACTCTTCTGGCTAGAGCCGTAACCACCCATACTCAAAATGTTCCCATCATTTCCTACCTCAAATGGTTAATTTTCATTCCCTTCTCTCGTTTAGTTGAAACCCTATTTTTCCTCTTATGAGGCAGAGATCAAGGTGAAGGTGAATAAGGTATTGCATAGAGTGTTAGTGTTGGGTCGAATAGATGTAATTTTTGTCTTGATTTTTTTGTTTCCTTATTTTTTACGGACAATATTTGTATCTCAAGAAAAATATAGGAAATAATGTACAAGATAGAAGCTCTAATGGTTTTTTCAAGTGTTCAATCACTGTTGTTAATCAATTTAATCCACTTAAAATTTAGAGGGGTCAAATTACACTATTTAAAATCACGAGAAACTGATTACAACAAAAAACATAGTTAAAGGGAACAAATTGAAATTAACCCTAAAAATAATCATACCACTCTTAATCATTCAACCGTAGGATACACATAAAACCAATGAAATGGTGAACCAAACCACAAAACTTTGGTTCACCATTTTTTACATTGTTGTACCTAATAGTGATATTATCGGATTCAACTCATATATAAATAAATTGGAAGCCACATAATGAGAATCACTTGGTTAAGTTTAGCCACCAAGTTTGAACGATGAGATGCCCAAACCTTGAGTGCTTAAGAATTCAAACTGTTAAAATTTTCTTATTATATTTTTTGTTCAACGGTCAGGGGTGTCTAGATCAGTTTACGCACATCTCGATTAATCTTATCTACGATTCGTTATTCATGTCAAAACTAAAAAATTTATAAGAGATAAATCTCTCGTGACAAGCCCTAAAAAATTGTTAAAATTTCAATTCATGACTGTATATATAGCAAAAAATAGAAAAATTAAACATCAATCTCATATGCTACTATATGATGCTTTCGATTAAACACAACTCTTAACTAAAAATTGCATTCCTTACATGTCTCATACATGGATAGCTTTGAAACTTACACAACATGAACAAATTTATTTCTCATGCTCCGTCGGTCATCTTTATCCATAAAAAGAACATGTTTGAAAATCGACCAGATTTGTAAAAAAAGGAACAAAGTCACTGTGCAATAAAAGAAGCTAAGCGCTTTATGAGATTCTTTGCGTTCTCAGTGTCGGGAGTAAAGATGTGAAAACAATGGTCCTCTCCTTCAACCTCAACAAGCTCCACTTCACCTTTCCATCCACTTTCTTCCTTCACAGCCTCAACATAATGTACACCTCTGTCCCTTAGAGGATCCTTCTCTGCAACACACACCAACACCTTCGAGCATCCAAGCCCCGATAAGCTTGGCGCATCATCAGCAAATGGATTGATCATCGGGTTGTCGATGCCACCAGACGCCGAAGGATAAACAAACATCCAAATCCTGTATATAGGAATGTGAATCGATTCGTATCATATTATTTTGAATTTATTGATTTAGATACTGTGACACTAATCAAATATATTTATTAACCAGTCTTAGAGATGACATGTGAAATTTGGGAATTTTTTTTATTTGAATGATGAGGACTATTCGAGTTTGTTTACGTGCATTTCGACTCATTTGCTCTTCTCGTCAAACACAGACCAATCACGTTAGGACTAGAATATCTATGAAGGATAAATCATTTGTGAGCTAAGATTTAATACATGAATCAATAACTTAAGAGTAAGAAGTATCTGATCTCAACTAAACTCAATATTCCCAATCTTGCATAAATTAAGTCCTTTTGATATGTACGCTAGCAAGGTTAAGTAGGAAATCGTATAATTCTACAAAGAGTGGTACCATATTTGCTCAAAAGAGTAGTAAATCGTATAATTCTATTTTACCTGTAAAGCTTCATCTGTTCACTTTTTTCAGTCAGCTCCGATCCCATAGGCTTGGATCCCCAGAAATAAGGGCAAGAAAGAAAAGCTCCCAAGATTTTCAAATCGCCATGAAAGCTCTCAATACCAGCACGCACGGCGATGTTATGTACAATATTACCTCCAGCACTGTCCCCACCAATGAAAACCCTCTCAAAATCACCATGGTTGATCAACCAGAGTTCTTTATCGCCACCATCATCATTTCCGTCAACGGCGTGTGAAGCGACCCACTGAGTAGCATCCCAGCAATCTTCATAAGCCGCAGGCAAAGGGTGCTCTGGAGCGAGCCTGTACTCGACTGCAACTATAAGAGCTTTCGATTCAGATGCAATTAGGTTCATGTATCGGTGGCTTAAGAAAGAGAAGGTGGATCCGGCGCAGAAGCCTCCGCCGTGGAAGTAGACTAAGATGGGGAGCTTTTGGGTGGTGGTGGTGGTGGTTTTGGGGAGGTTTGGGAGATAGAGTCTGGCGGAGATGAGTGATGAGATGGTGGTGTCTTTGGAGGAGACGCCGGTGGCTGGGTCTTCTGGAGATGGTGGGACGTGGGGTGAGGCAATGAGTCTTTCCACCGTGCCGTCTTTGTAGACTCGGAGGATAGGGGCGAGGTCAACGGCTACCTCCTTGTCGTCGGAAGCCATGAGAGAGATGTAAAGACACAGCGACGTGCGATACAATATATAGGGAAATTAGATGTAACTCATGTCCCATAGAAATATATAATTCGAGCATTTAAAAAAAATTGATATTACTATATTAAATAATTTTTATTCATTATTTTTAAAAAAATTGACAATTTTTTTCAAAATATATAAATTAAAAAAAATATCAATAAGTGTAAGTTATTGTGTATAAACAATATCCAAACTAAAAATTATATTGAGTCACCAATTAATAAAAAATTAAATAATTCAACTTGAGACAGAAATGAACAAAAAAAATATACGAAAATAAGATTCAAATTCATAGCCCTCTTATTCTATAGATCTGGAGGTAACACATCAATACCATATTGAAAATATAATTGTTAAATTATAATTTTTGAAGTTACAAATTATAATTTTTAAATGACATAATCATTCTTCAATTGTAGTGATCGATTATGGAAGTTATGATAAAGTTATAATTTTTAAAAAATAAATTATAATTCATAAAAAAATACAACTATATAAGAAATTTCATAACATAACATAGTAGTAGTAAAAAAATTCAAGATTTTTAATAAAAATGAATAGCAGCAGCTTTACAAATCGACATGAAGGCAAAGGAGAATATTAAGTTATTTTAGACTTAATTTATTAACTTATTAATTCCTTGTCTATTAGATTAAAATTTCTTGTTAATTTATATAATAGGTTAATAAATTAAATTTAAATAATATTATATTATAATTTTTAAAAAATCTGCCTAGTAGTTTACCAAACACACTTTTTGTGGAATATTTCAAAGGTGTGACCATTTATCGTCACCCAAGTGTTACATTTAATATAACGTTCATACTATGGCGTTTGTATTACTACATCATCATTTAATACTAGTGTAACGCCCCGATTTCTTGAGACGTTATTGGATGAAGGTTTGACAATTTACATTCAATTGAAAATGATAGAATGATACTTGTCTTAATAAAATTACAATTTGTAAGGGATGAAACCCTCCACTCAGGATTTCGGCTTGACCTCCGCGCGTTCGGGAGTAGCCTTTACCCCTCTTCCTGAGCCGGAGCCCTGGCCTAGCCTAATGTGGGGAGGGCGCACCGTATCCCACATCGGAAGAGAGTCGTCTTCCCCCCTCGCATATAAGCCCTTGCACTCAAAGGAGGGCGCACGTTCGGGAGTAGCCTTTACCCCTCTTCCTGAGCCGGAGCCCTGGCCTAGCCTAATGTGGGGAGGGCGCACCGTATCCCACATCGGAAGAGAGTCGTCTTCCCCCCTCGCATATAAGCCCTTGCACTCAAAGGAGGGCGCACCGTATCCCACATCGGAAGAGAGTCGTCTTCCCCCCTCGCATATAAGCCCTTGCACTCAAAGGAGGAGGTACCCACTAGTACCTGATCAGGTCGCTAGTGGGTACCTCCTCCTTTGAGTGCAAGGGCTTATATGCGAGGGGGGAAGACGACTCTCTTCCGATGTGGGATACGGTGCGCCCTCCCCACATTAGGCTAGGCCAGGGCTCCGGCTCAGGAAGAGGGGTAAAGGCTACTCCCGAACGCGCGGAGGTCAAGCCGAATTTTTGTAAGGGATGAAACCCTCCACTCAGGATTTCGGCTTGACCTCCGCGCGTTCGGGAGTAGCCTTTACCCCTCTTCCTGAGCCGGAGCCCTGGCCTAGCCTGGGAAGGGCGCACCGTATCCCACATCGGAAGAGAGTCGTCTTCCCCCCTCGCATATAAGCCCTTGCACTCAAAGGAGGAGGTACCCACTAGCGACCTGATCAGGTACTAGTGGGTACCTCCTCCTTTGAGTGCAAGGGCTTATATGCGAGGGGGGAAGACGACTCTCTTCCGATGTGGGATACGGTGCGCCCTCCCCACATTAGGCTAGGCCAGGGCTCCGGCTCAGGAAGAGGGGTAAAGGCTACTCCCGAACGCGCGGAGGTCAAGCCGAAATCCTGAGTGGAGGGTTTCATCCCTTACACAATTATTAATTTAGTCTTCAAATATGCATAATTCTCCCGGTTTCAAATCACAAAAAAAAACTATATTGATTTTTTAAATATTTCGTTTTCAACTTAAAAGTATTAAATATAACTGAAAAGTATACAATATAAAGAGAAGCATTATCTTCAATGACCAATACAATCGAATAACCAATTAAATAAAGGATTTATAATAAATATCAATTTTCTCAAATAGGAGATATGAATCAACACATACTTCATGGAGTAATACTATTTGGACTTAAAAATCTGACCTAGTTTGTTGACTTAATGATATAGTTTTAGTAGAATCATTGGATCAACACCAAATTTCAATGTTTGTTGGGTCCTTCTGTTAATCCAAATGTCATAATGAATTAGGTATGTAAATTAGGTGCCTATAGCATCGCTTTATTTCATATATCACTCTTCATACAATATCATAACACAAATGTGTACCTCAACCCAATCCCACAAATCTCTTGTTCGACGATACATTGGATCATATTCAAAAAAAAATTCTATGAGAATCACACAACACTAATTGGAATACAAATTCAAAATAATCATCGAATCACTCTATGTAAAGAGATTCAAGAAGAAGCAACAAGCAAGGAAAGTAGGTTCATTTCTAACAGAGTAATCCCTTATTTCGGATCGAAAATGTTAATGGGGCGAGAATTGAAATTGGGGACTTTTCTACCACTTGTGTCTTTCTCTTGTCAAGTATGCCTTAGATATAGACTACGTACACATCCACCATATTCAAGAACACACGTGACTTGTTCCTTTATTCTATTACTAGTTATTGTATATGCCTGAAGACATAGAGTAATAAAAAATGGTAAATAATAAATATATTTTTATTTATATTCAAAATCAAATTACAAACATAGAGAACAGATAAATGAATTTAAATATCAATTTGTAGTTGAGGTAAGAGGTGATTGATGGCAGTGGGGGTGGTAAGAGACAGTGATGGTTGTGGTGGGTGACGATGACTGTGGTGGCAGTGGTGGTGGTGGTGGTGCTGGCGGCGACGGTGGGGGGGATGGTGGTGGTGGTGGTGGTGGCAGTGGCAGTGGCGATGGCGATAGTGACAGTGGTGGTGGTGGTGGCAATGATGGTGATAGTGGTGGCGATAGCGGTGGTGGCGACGACGACGATGGCGCTGGTGGCGGCAACGGTGGTGGTGGTAGGGGTTGGGGTGGTGGCGGAAGTAGTGGTGGTAGGACTGTTTCAAATACTATTTTTTAAAAAATATTTTTATGAAAAATAATTTCTAAAGTACTTTTAAAAAGTCACTCAAAAGCCCTATTTTTCCTACTAAATTTAGGGTATTAATATTAGTCGTTAGATTAATTTTAAAGTAAATTTTAAAGAGATCTCAACCGCGAATATTAAAAATCATTTTATTTATCTTTTGAAATTTGAATTGTAAAGTACTTTATTGTATAGATTTTAATTTTTTCTTACTTATCCGTTTTTCTTACTTATTTTAAACTAGGAAACTTTGGTTCACCATTTTTTATATTGTTGTACCTAATAGTGATACTATTAGATTCAACTCATATATAAATAAATTTGGCGCCGCCTAATGAGAATCATGTGGTTAAATTCAGCCATCGAGTTTGAACGATGAGATGTCCGAACCTTGAGTGTTTATCAATCCGAACCGTTAAAATTTTCTTCTTCTTTTTTTAGTTTAATAGTCAAGAATATTCAAATCATCTTATGCGCATTTCGATTAATCTTCTTTACGATCCGTTCAAATACAGGTCACTCATGTCAAAACTAAAAAATTTAAAAGAGATAAATCTCTTGTGACAAACTCTAAGAAGTTGTCAAAATTCAAATTCAAGCATATATATTATATATATATAACAGAAACTAGAAAAATTAAACATTAATCTCATATGCTACTATATGATTCTTTCGATTGAACATAACTCTAACTAAAAATTGCATTCCTTACATGTGCCATACATTTAGAAACTTACACAACAGGAACAAATTCATTTCTCATGATGAGCGATTAACATTCAAGTTCAAGCGTATAATTGACGTAAATTTATAGACACCTACGGTAAAAAAAAAAACGAACAAAGTCACTGTGCAATAAAAGAAGCCAAGCGCTTTACGAGATTCTTTGCACTCTCAGTGTCGGGAGTGATGATGTGAAAACAATGGTCTTCTCCTTCAACCTCAACAAGCTCCACTTCACCTTTCCATCCACTTCCTTCCTTCACAGCCTCAACATAATGTACACCTCTGTCCCTTAGATGATCCTTCTCTGCAACACACACCAACACCTTCGAGCATCCAAGCCCCGACAAGCTTGGCGCATCACCGGCAAATGGATTGATCATTGGGTTGTCAATGCCACTAGGCGCCGAAGGATAAGCACGCATCCACAATCTATATATCGTAACATGTCAATTTGAATCTGTCGATATTATTAATTAATCTTAATTTCACACGTTTAAATAAACGTGCTAGATATTTTGACATAATTAGACCTATTTAACCGTGTCATCTTGATTAAACTCACTATTCACAGTTTAAATTAAGATCATTTTGGTTTGTATGTTAGAACATTAATGTTACACTGATCAAATTTAGAGTTCAAATGACATGACCGTTGACTTGAATTTTTTTATTTGATATCATGTCATTTGGACCCCAATAAAAACTCTAAATAATATGTTGTCATATAATTTAAACTCTAAATTTAATTTCAAAATTTAATCAATCTAGTATTACTCATGTTAGAAAGGTTAAGTAGAAAATGGTTTAATTATACAAAGAGTCGTACAATATTTGCCCAAAAGATGAAACAAATGATTAAATTAAATAATTTTTTAACGAATCTTAGATTATATTTTTCATATTTAACATTAATCTTGATTTATTTATTATTCGCACTAAAGCGTCGTGTGTTTTATTGTCTCATTTGTATAATTTTTTACTTCATTTTTTTTTTTAGTTCTATAATTGGAGTTGTCCGAACTAACTTATACGTAAAGACTAGAGAATTCATAAAAGATAAACCTTATATAACTTGATTCTAAAAAAATGTCAAGATTTAAACTTAAAACTCGTTCTAATTATCATTTGAACTACCTTAATATATATAAATTTTATTTGGTGTAGAAAAAACTTTATAAACACAGCTAATTCCACCGTCTATTTTACCTGTAAAGCAACATCTGTTCACGGCTTTCAGTCGGCTCCGATCCCATAGGCTTGGATCCCCAGAAGTAAGGGCAAGAAATAAAAGCTCCCAAGATCTTCAAATCGCCATGAAAGCTCTCAACACCAGCACGCATGGCGATGTTATGTACAATATTACCTCCAGCACTGTCCCCACCAATGAAAATCCTCTCAAAATCGCCATGGTTGATCAACCAGAGTTCTTTATCGCCACCATCATCATTTCCGTCAACGGCGTGTGAAGCGACCCACTGAGTAGCATCCCAGCAATCTTCATAAGCCGCAGGCAAAGGGTGCTCTGGAGCGAGCCTGTACTCGACTGAAACTATAAGAGCTTTCGATTCAGATGCAATTAGGTTCATGTATCGGTGGTTAAGAAAGAGAAGGCGGATTGGACGCAGAAGCCTCCGCCGTGGAAGTAGACTAAGATGGGGAGCTTTTGGTTGGTGGTGGTGGTTTTGGGGAGGTTTGGGAGATAGAGTCTGGCGGAGATGAGTGGTGAGATGGTGGTGTCTTTGGAGGAGACGCCGGTGGTTGGGTCTTCTGGAGATGGTGGGACGTGGGTTGAGCCAAAGAGTCGTTCCACCGTGCCGTCTTTGTAGACTCGGAGGACAGGGGCGAGGTCAGTGGCTACCTGCTTGGTGTCGGAAGCCATGCGCGAGAGAGAGAGAGAGAGAGATGTAGAGGCGTAAGGATTCGTTTGATGCAAAAAAAAAAAAAAAAAAAACTTTTTAAAAATTGTATGAGTTTGGTTAGTACGAAAAAGAATATGATGAAAAAATAAATTTTTTTATACTTCAATTTTTTTATGAATAACTAATTTTTTTTTTTGTAAAAAACACTATAAAATACAAGAAAATTGTGAACTATAACTAATTTTTTATTTTATCCTTATTTTTTTTAAAATATTTTATTAGTTATTAATTTTAAAAAAAATTGGCATGAATTTAATTAATTATATTAATTGGCCTAAAGACCGTTGTCTTGGTGATTGTACTAGAATTAAGATTTGAGTCACTTTTTAAAAAAAATTTAATTATAATTACATATATTTTTTCTTTTTAAACTAATTTAATATAATTAAAGGTAATCTAGACAATTATAAAAAATTTCTTATAATTTTCTTTTCTTTCAAAAAATAGAATGAAATTCTTTTAAAACTTTTCCGTAAATTTTTCATTTTAATCAAATACATACATCAAAATATATTTTTTATTATTTTCTTTTCTTTCACTTTATTCTCTATCATTTTCACAATTCATCATTTTTTTTCTTAATCAAACGGATCCTAAACAAAAAGCAATGTGGGATACATTATATAGGGAAAGTAGCTTTAACCCATGTCTAAAAGAAGAATAATATTACACGGACTTAAAAAAAAATTGATATCATTATATTAAATAATAATTATACAATTAATTTTTACCCATTATTTTTTTTCAAAAATAGACAATTTTTTTTCAAAATATATGAACTAAAAAAAATATTAATATGCGTACATTATCGTGTATAAATAATATCCAAAATAAAAATTATATTGAGTCACTAATTAATAAAAATTAAATATTTTAACTTGTGATAGAAATGAGCGAAAAAAAATATACAATGATAAAATTCAAACTCATAACTCTCTTATTATATAGATCTGGCAATAACACATTAGTACCATTCTGAAAATATAACTGTTAGATTATAATTTTTTAAGTGGTAAATTATAACTAAATGACATAATCGATCCTCAATTGTTGTGATCGATTATAGAAGTTATGATTAAATTATAATGTTTAAGAGTCGAGTTATAATTCATTAAAAAAAATTACAACTATTTAAGAAATTTCAAAACATAGTAGTGGTAAAAATATTTCAAGATTTCTAATTAAAATTAATGGCAGCAACTTTACAAATCGACATGAACGCGACGGAGAATATTAAGTTATTTTAGCCTTAATTTATTAACTTACTAATTCCCTGTATCTATTAGATTGAAGTTTTATTGTTAATTTAATAATTGTAGTATATTAGGTTAATAAATTAAATTTAAATAATATTATTTTTTTTTCAAAAAAATCCACCTAGTAGTTTACCAAACACACGTTTTGCTTGCAGATCAACCTAAAAATATTATCTATTCAAAAAAAAAATCTAAAAATATTAAATATAGCAGAAAAGTATACAATATAAAAAAAAAAGCAATATCTTCAACGATTAATACAATTGAATAACCAATTAAATAAAGGATTTACAATAAATATAAAGTATCTCGCATAAGAGATATGGGTCAACACATTCGTTGTATATCACTCTTCATATAAGATCATAACACAGATCTGATACCTCAACTCAATTTTACGGATCTATTGTCCGATGGATTATACTCAAAAAAAAAATTCAATGAGAATTTTATAATCACACCACACTAATTGGAATACAAATAAAAAATAATCAATAAATCACTCTTTATAAAGAGATTCAAGAAAAAGCATGAAACAACGTAAGGGGGTTCATTTCTAACAGAGTAATCCCTTATCTCGGATTGGAAATACTAAAGAGGCAAGAATCGAAGTAGAGGAATTTTCTATTGTGTGTCTATCTCTTGTCAAGTATGTTTGAGATAGGATTATTAATCAAACTAAGCTATTCAAGTTTGACTTGAGTTCGGCTCAGGTTCAACTCGTTCAGATTCGATTCGTTTTTTAAACGAATCTGTACTTAAACAAGTTTTTAAAATCGTTTAAAAATACAAGTCTTTCAAACTCGACTCAAAGTCGACAAACTCGGCTTGTTTATATACAAATACTTAGGTTCGACTCGTTTAGACTCGACTCGTTTTTAAAAAAATCAAACTTGATCAATTTTTATAACTCGATTAAAAAATAAATTTTTTAAACTTGACTCAAACCCGTTCGACTCAGAAACCCAACCCCATATCTCGACTACGTACACAACCGTCACCATAGTCAAGAACACTGATGACTTGTTCCTTTATTCTATTATTTTAATCTTTTCTTATTTATCTCGTTGTCTTCGTCCACTAGAAGAGTCATCCACGTGACGTGAATGACAAATGGGCTAGCATAAAAGTTACAATAATTACACTCTGCTCCCCCTTATTTCATATATTACAGATTAACTATGAAATTTTAATATTAATTATTTTTTCCTCCTCAAAACTCGTAATTTTTGTTTTCATACTTAAATTCAAGACTTCTATTAGAAAATTCAAGATTTCACAAGTAAAATTAACTTACAAAAGATAATTATTGATTGGGGGTTATCTACAAGTGACTATGGTACTGAAAAGTACTTTTTGCTATCATACTAAAAATAATTTTTAATTTAAAAATAAAATAATAAAATTATATGCATCATACTTTGATTAATAAAAAATTAAAAATATAGTATAAAAACTAGTTTATAGGTACAACTGCACATCACTATTTCGTCATTTATACCATGAGGATAAGACTACAATATCGATTTAGCACAATGCCGAAATCCAACGCTAACCATTGATTTGGTTTTAGACGATTTAGAATCATTAATTGTAAAAATAATAAAATAAACAAATTTTATACGTGTCAACTCTTTATTAAACAAAAAACAAAAGTAAGATACTGAAAAATGTATTTCCACCTTAAATCTTGAATGGGTCAGGCAGGGAATTTTGGTTTTATTAAAAACCAAATAAAGGAAAGATGAAAAATAAATGCAGCCAACCTTTCTAGAACTTCCACTTAACCATTGAAAATAAATGATATATAGAAATTGGGTGTTGAATAATATTTGGCTCTTTTTCATGGCATTTAGTACCAACCAACTAATCGCACATTAAAAACGTGTATGTCCAAAACACGCAAAAAAGTCTTTTCCCGGGCCCAATTTCTAGACCCGGAAAATGGGGTGGAAAAAACTATGATGTGTCCAAAACACAAGAAAAAAAAGTCATCTCCACGCACATGAAATGGGGTAGAAAATATTGTCTGTTCAAAACACAAAAAAAAAAAAGTTTTTCCTGGACTCAATTTCTGAACCAGAGGAAAGGGAGTGTGGTTAAGAGGACTACTAGTACTTAACAAAGTGAAAACAAGAAGACAGTACATTGGTTGCATCATATGCGTGTTCATCTTTGGATCGAATCTCATGAGTCACACAACATTTTTTCTGTAATATGCACCTCGATCCGGTTAGGTCAAAAATAGGTCATTCACACCAAGATTAGGATATTCACGAAAGATCCTTCATGCCACCACCAATGAGATATCCTGGCTTCGCCCGGGCAACAATATAAAACAACCATTTCACAATACTAAAGTGCAATAAAATTAGAATTTCTTAGGAATAAGAAAAAAGGAACATCTACCAACAGTCACAAAGGCCAAGTAAGCGCATTTGCAAAGTAATTACGGATCTCTGGTTAATTTTTGCACTAAATATGAAATCTCGTATCATTTTGCACTAACATAGTCTTAATTAGACGGATAATCATGTAGGATTGTCCAATTATTGTTTTTAACAGTCAATAATCGATCACAACTCCCCACCCCGCCAACAAAAAAAGGGGCGGGGGCTCGTTTATTATAGGAAGTTAAGACCCTATTTGCTTTGCGTCTCAAAAAATATTTAAAAAAATTATTTTGTATTTTTTGTGTCGCATAACTTATGTTATTATGTAATTCCAAAAACAATTCTACATAATAGAAATCAGTAAAAATTGTTTTGACAGTAACCTATAAAACAATAAAAACAAAAAATGTGATGATGGTGGTGGGTGGTGTTTTCTAAATTCTGAAGTTGTTTCAAAAACTATACAAAAAAATTTTAACTTATTCTCTAAATCTACTCACTTTTTGTTCTCGATTTTCAAAAAAAAAAAAGTAGTTGGCCAAACAACTTTATTTCTAAAAACTATTTTCCAAAACAAAAAACAGTTTCTGACATGCAAATTAATCAGGCCCTTTTTTTCTTGGTCGTTGACTCAGGTTTTGAGCAATAATGCGGAAGTTTTCTGATAAGTGTCTAATTGGCCACGGATTGTAGACTAAATAGTTAACAGGTGAGTATCTAATGGGGTCTTCTCAAAGTTGAGAAGAAACTTTCATTAATCTGAGTAGAGGTTTAATGCAACCTTGGCCCATGTTCAATCAAGACAACACTTAGAAAAATCAGCAAACTAACTACTGATAAAACCTTAGCAAAGTCTTACTATTCTGCCAAAACAGTAATCTCACTAAACTTAACTACTTATCACCAGGTGACTGCTCCACCATCGACTGTCACATTCACGACATCCTCTGCCCAAAACAATAACTCTCTAATAGTACTTGTCGGATAATGAACCATTAGTTCTAAACAATCTCTGGTGAGCAATCAACAAAGTGGAATTCCATGGAAAGAAAAAAGAAGTGTTAAAATTGTTGTAATATTATCTTGTCGTCAGCTTTTATTGCTCATTTCATAAACTCCACCCATTGACGTTTGACAAAATAGTAACGGAGGTTAATGACCGGGTCCCACACAACAATTTTAATTTATTAAAGGTATAACATAAAAAATTTAATCTTTAAAGATTATAAAGTGAGAATTTTTAAACAAAATATAAGTCACCCTTCCAAATTAACCTCACCCATTTAGGGGTGGTATTCAAACAAGGGAATTGAGACCAGAACTAAAATTACAAATGTGCCCCTCACCTTAAATCAAAAGGGCATATAAATTGTATGTTATTTTCACAATTAATGAATAAAAATAAAATCTATGATTTGAAATTAATTGTCGATATCATAGTCTTAATCAAATCCAATGCAAAGAATTCCGTATCGCATAAATGGATAGTGAAGAAACTTACAACCAGAACAGGTTCACTGAGAGATAAAAGAGGCCAAGCGCTTTATGAGATTCTTTGCATTCTCAGAGTCAGGATTGATGATGTGAAAACAATGGTCCTCTCCTTCAACCTCGAACACCTCCACTTCACCTGTCCATCCACTTCCTTTCACAGCCTCAACATAATGTACACCTCTGTCCCTTAGAGGATCCTTCCCTGCAACACACACCAACACCTTCGAGCATCCAAGCCCAGACAAGCTTGGCGCATCATCCGCTAATGGATTGATCATTGGGTTGTCGATGCCACCAGGCGCCGAAGGATAAGCACACATCCACATCCTGTATATAGGAGGTGTCAATAGTCAGATGTTTTGACATAATCAAATTCATTTATTATTGGTGCTAAAAGGTCGCGTGTTATTTTCTCATTCTCATAAGTTTCTAGTTCGTGTCGAAAACTTCATGACCCATAAACTCAGCTAATTCCACCGTCTCTTTGAGTACCAAATTGTTACCTTACCTGTAAAGCAAACTCTGTTCACGGCTTTCACTCATGTAAAGCATACTCGGTTCACGGCTTTCACTCGACTCCGATCCCAAAGGCTTGGATCCCCAGAAGTAAGGGCAAGAAAGAAAAGCTCCCAAGATCTTCAAATCACCATTAAAGCTCTCAATACCAGCACGCACGGCGATGTTATGTACGATATTACCTCCGGCACTGTCTCCTCCAATGAAAACCTTCTCAAAATCACCATGGTTGATCAACCAGAGCTCTTTATTTTCGCCATCATCATTTACGGAAACGGCGTGTGAAGCGACCCACTGAATAGCATCCCAACAATCTTCATAAGCCACAGGTAAAAGGTACTCTGGAGCGAGCCTATACTCGACTGAAATTATAAGAACTTTGGCTTGAGAGGCAATTTGGTTCATATATCGGTGGTCCAAGAAAGAGAAGGCGGATTCCACGCAAAAGCCTCCGCCGTGGAAGTAGATTAAGATGGGGAGCTTTTGGGGGGTGGTGGTGGTGGTTTTGGGGAGGTAGAGTCTGGCGGAGATGAGTGGTGAGATGGCGGCGTCTTTGGAGGAGACGCCGGTGGCTGGGTGGTTGGGAGACGGTGGGACGTAGGCTGAGCCAACCAGTCGTTCCACCTTGCCGTCTTTGTAGACTCGGAGGACAGGAGCGAGGTCAGTGACTACCTCCTTGGTGTCGGAAGCCATGGCAGAATGTGTGTGTGTGTGTGAGAGACAGAGAGAGGGGGGGAGGGAATATGAAAGGAAAGTTCAGGTTTAAACGAAAGAGATGTTTGGATTGTTTATAGGCCACGTGGGTCACACTCATTGTCTTGTGTTTGGTATGAAACGGGCCAACCGACAATTTGACGACCAAACAAATATACCAATAAAAAATTCAGGAGTTTTTTTTTTAATTATAATTAGATGTAACAACTTTAGACAAAATCACATTAATTTGACATGATATGAATTTAAAAACGATTCGCCTAATTAATATAAATAATAAATAAATCTAATTAATGTTAAACATGACTAATTTATTTTTTAGTCTAAAATTACATAAAATATTTTAAAACTATTTTTTTTATATACACAAACATTATGCAAATTCAACATAATATAAACCGAAATCATACTATCCAAATATGACACAACGTGGATGGTCAAGAAACATGAATGGGTCATACTCTCTCTATTTAATGGAGTTAACTACGGAACCGAGAACAAAAAAAGATTGGACTATTCTCTCTCCTTAAGTTTCTTTTTCTATCACCTTTAATCATCTTTAAGTTCACCTCATAAGTTATTAAACCCACCTCATCTATATTCACTAATTAAAAATGAAATTTATTTAATTTTATTTCAACTAACTATATAGGAAATGATCAAAATTTTGTTTCGATATATTATTTTGATACAAAAAAATATTTCAAATGCAGAATAAAAATTAATAATTACTTTTAAAATATTAACAAAAATATCTTAAAACACTTCAAAATATTCCAAAGATATCAGTGAAAATATCTTAAAACACCTTAAAATATTAAAATTTTGCTTCAATTATTATTTTTGCTTCAGTTTTTTGGCACATTTTATAATTTAATTAAAGATATATATAAATGAGGTAAACTTAATAACTAATTGATTGAACTTAATAGTTTGAAATAAGGTGATTAAATGAGATGAGAAAAGAGATTTAAGATGCGGGAATAAACCCCTCGTCCCCAAAAAAAAATCGGTATCATACTTTTATTTATCACATTTGTGGGTGTTTTTACCACTGTTGTGGTATCCAAAAAAATGATAAAAATAGTTACAACAACAATAATAAAAACATTCACAAATGTGGTAAAAATACCCTAAAATATGGAAAATCACCCACTCAAGTGATAATTTTTTTTATACAAAAGAAAAGTGGTAACAATATTTATAAGAAATATAGTAAAATCACTCATAGTGATAAAAACATCTCCCAAAAAATGATAAATTTTATTATTGTAAATGATCTATAAAAATTACTAAAAATACTCATTAAAATAATATAAATTATAATTATAATACCGACATTTTTTCTTTAATACCGTAGTCAAGTCCCTATTTAATATACCAACTTTTTTTGGGGTAAGGTATTCAATCCCCGTGAATGGATCAAGAAACTTTACTCTCTATGTCCTAGAGTAACCTACACTGGCTAACATTTTGATCTCATTCAAAACCAAATTAAAGAGAAGATGGAAATAAAAAAGGCGACACTTTCGAGAAAGTTTCCACTTTATCCAATTGAAAATAGATGTTTTAATAAATTTTTATTAAATAATCTTTGTCTCTCTTTCATCGGATGGACTGCTGATCCTCGTTAACAATTACCATGTCTTATATCCAGGTAGGTATAGGCAAGCGGATTTCTAGGAAACTTCACCTACTATTGACTTCATTGAAATGTGCCAAATAGCATAAGACAACCTTGTAAGATTGGGTATTAAACAACGTCAAAATTTTGACTTACACTAACATTTATATATTTTTTTTCTCTCTCCCTATTTTCTCTCTCTATATATTTATATCAACATTACAACAACACAATTACACTAATCAGTTACACCAATAAGTTACAATTATTTTATAATACACAAAACAATTACTCTTGCGTTCTAATAAACCAAACAATTACACAAATTTATAACACCAACTCAATTTGTTATTCAACTGTATACATAAACTAAATAGTTGCATTATTTAGTATTGCGATATCGTTACACTAATCATATATATCAATTTTAGTATAATGATAAAATCTTTTGTGCAATGATAAATCCAATTTTGTGTATATAATTGATGTAATAATGTCGTGATATTAAATGATGTAACTCTTTGATTTATGTAAATAACTAAATGACAAATTGAGTTGGTGTTATAATTTCGTATAATTGTTTAGTGTAATTGTTTGATTTATTAGAACACATGAGTAACTAATTAGTGTAATTGTGTTTTTGTAACGTTGATATAAAAAGAGAGAGAAAAATGAAGAGAATAAAGAGATAAGGGTAGAGGGAATGAGAGAGAAAAAAAATAGGGGGAGAGAGATAAAAAAATTAAATCAAATCTTTACATATTCAAAAAAAAATTATGAGAGAAAGAAAATAAGGAACAGAGAGTTTTCAGAGTAAAGGAGAGAGAGAATAATGGAGCAATAAATACACTTTTAGTTTATTTTTCAAAAAATTATACTTAAGGTTAAATAAGTTTCCTTAATGTAATTTATGTCAAATAAGTCTAAATATTTTGTACCGGTTTCCAAATTACCCTATTGAAAATAAACTATTCAGACATTTGGGCCTGCCCTAACAACTCAATTATACCTGGCTCAGGACAAGAACAAGAACAGGTGAGTGACTCTCCGGACTGAGGGTTTCAACCTAATTTGAGAATTTAATGATGTAGTTTCAATGTAGTCAAGTTAAGTGTAAGAACAACCACCGCAAATGATTCTCCAGTAAATCTAACCGTGTTGTTTTTGAATTGAGTTGTTTTGAATTTGTTTTGAATACTAGTCAAATTCTAATCTAACCCGTGTAATAAATTGTCATAAACTACGACGCTAATGCAATCCGTTTACTACTCATGATTTGCCGTACTGAAAATTATCACTCCTTTCGCACATCACCGAACATACGTAGCAATATTACCTATGAAACAAAAAGAGAGCTAGATGTAAACCATGAGAAACAGATGAACAAGCTGTAAAACCATCTTAAGCAAAATGAATACACTTACAATGGTTCAGGTTGATAAAGTGGTTGCAGAAGCCCTAAATAGCCTGACTTTAAAGCCCCTCCATTGTTTCCGATCCTTGGAAACTTAAACGAGCCCAAGTCCACCAGTAGTTCTCTCAATGAATCTCCCAGTAAAAATTGCATCTTCCTGTGAGTCATGAAGTCTTTCAGTGGCATTAACAGGTCTTTACTTTGAGTGCGTAAAATTCCTTTTTTCAGGTGAATGCTTCTGAATGCTGACAACTTTCCCTTCTTTTGAATCCATTACAAAATCAAAATCTGCAAGATTTAGTCAGTGTGCATTGCAATGTCTAAAAATAACTCACGGATGGTAATGGACAGCAATATGTTAGAAAATGGCATGTAGGAAGAACTTACAGGCGTTAAAAAACAACAGAAACCCAGGAAATAAGAGTTGGTGACCCCCAAACTCGCTCCTCGGCAACCACAACACCCACTGCTTCAGTTCATTCTATTTTGTTTGGAATCAGAAAAAAGGAGCAACCGCCTACTGGTGCAAGTTTTATGGGTTGGGCCAAGTCGGTGCTTCTGCAAATTAATTGCAAATCTCTGGTAGTGTATGCTCGATCCGACAGGAGAACCTGAGAAAGATTAACTTAAGAAGACATTAGACATCAGCAGATGATAAAACAGGTCCATATCTGTAGTTAATTCTCCATGGAATATGAATATCGTGTTTAATTGGCTTACTCAAAAAAGACAATCTAACAGTCTTAGTTTCATGGATAATCATGCAGGATTGGTCATCGTCAATTTAAACTGACAAAAGGGGAATGGGATGGAGCAGGGGCTCATTTATATCAAGAAGTAAAGCTTTCTTCATCATTGACTCAGATTTTGAGCAATATTGTGGAGGTTTTCAGCAAGTTTCCTAGCAACAACACTTAAAAAGTGTCGTTCTGCAAGATTTCTGCAAGGTTCCCATCAACAATAAATAAAAGGGCCATTTTGCAAATTGCCTTTGTTACCATATTTTGCTCCATCAGTAGGAATGAGAGTAAAAGAAAAACTTCATGAAGAATAAAGTTCTTCATTAGTTCTTGTATTCATCAGCAATCATATTTCATTGTGCAACATAGAGATCATATCTTTTCTCGGAGCTCAATATAAGGCGATCCTGGCAGGAATAACACCACTTTCATATGTGCAGGTTTGACATCAAGAAACATTACAACCACATTGAGGAAAGGCCAATCAGCAGATTCAGCGTGATACAAACACAGGACAGGCAAAGCTACTGCACTGAACCCATCTTGTACATTTTTAACCGATAAGCATGACAAGATCACTGCAACATGGTCATCAAAACATGAGAAAATTGCAAGCTCACCATTTCTCAGACTCAGGACTCCATAGTCCATATCAACTTACAGATAATGTGAACTGTGAAAAATATTGAGTCCAAATTGCCACTGTTACAGTTAGCAGAGAGAACCACAATTGCAAGTCATCAACCTCACTGAATACGCTTTATTAGGTGATAGCATTTCTCGAATGCCTTCACTTCAATGACTATGCAAGATTTAGTTTGTGTTAATTATCCACTATACTTGGTACTCAATAATAAGGACTTTTCCCACTTCTCTACTTGTATACAAAAAATGATCTACATTATCGAAATTTCATTCTGAAGACTCTAATAGAGAAAATTCCTACATTGAACCAACCAAGATGAAAATATGTAATTTATAGCATTAGTCTAAGACATGGCAACAGTAAGGTTGTTCTATTGTGACCTAAAAGTCATGAGTTCGAATCGCAGAAAAAACCTCTCCACCCATAGGGAAAGACTACGTTCATCTAACCCACCCTGCAATAACGAAAACCTCATGCACCGGGTACGCCCTTTTAATCTAAGACATGGCAAGAGCTGATTTCAGACTCCATGATGATGCTTCAGAAGCCAACTTCCATTATTTCAATTGCAGGTTTAATGCAACCTGGCCTCAGGTTTAATTGTCAGCAATCTAACTACAATTAACTGATAATCAAACCCTAGCAAAGTCTTACTGTTGAGCCAAACCAGCGATCCAACATACTATTTACTACTGATAATACAGTGGAGGTACCGCTCCACCGTCAACTATCACCTTCACCACATCCTCTGCCCTAAATAATTTCTAATCACAGCGCTCCCTACATAAACACCTATTGAAGTGCACAAGAAATTGCTAGAAATTATATATATATATATATATATATATATATATATATATATATATATAGAGAGAGAGAGAGAGAGAGAGAGAGAGAGAGAGAGAGAGAGAGAGAGAGAGAGACGCACGCCCACGCATTTACACATACTGAGGAGAAAAGAAGAAATCGGAGAGTTTGATTGTTACCGGTTTCAGCGACCGCGCTCAGCCGCCGTCTTCGCTCCAGTTTCCTTTTTCGCCCTTGTTTTCTGGTGAAAGTTCACCTTGCCCTGCCGCTTGTGGAACACCATGGAAGCAAAAGTTTTGAAGAATGAGGGGTATTTTGGGAAGAAAAAAATAAAAGGCAATCACCCTTTCCACCCAAAAGATTTAAGAATTTTCAGTTTGTATTCTAAAAAATTAAAATTTTCATATTCTACCCTAATACAATGGGATACTTTCATTAACGTACATTATTTATTCGGTCGAAAATTAATCTATTGACGCTGACAAAAATGAGCTAACAAAAGAATCATATTAAATTTTAAAAATAATTCAAACAGTAATAAAGACGAACAGTAATTTAAGCGTCCTGAATTCGAAACTTGATAATTTATTTTAATCTTAATGTTAATAGTCTGACTTTAATCGAATCAAAAAAAAAATTTAATAGAGATGCATGCAAATTAACCATATCACTACTAATCATTAAATTAAAAAAAAAATTATGTCTATACGTTGATGTGGGATAGTCAGTGGCGGATCCACAGTGAGGGCAGTGGGGACAGCAGCCCTCACTGGAATTTTAAAAATTTTTTAGGACTAAGTATAATTTTAAAAAATTTAAAATTTATTAGATATTTGTCCCACTAAATTTTTTTTTAAAGATTTAAGGATAGTTATATTGTTTTGACAAATATATGAGTCTCATTAGTAAATATTAATGGAAGATGATATTAAAAATTAAGGCATTTAAAGATTAATTAATATGTTACAAAATATGTTAGCTCTCTCATTTGTTTTATATTTATACATTAAATTAAATTTAGGGTTTGTAATCTTCTTCTTTGTTTTATGTTTATATGTTAGAATTGAAAATTAGGGTTTGTATTCATCTTTTGTGGTTTATTTTTTTAATGTTAAATTGAAATTAACGCATGTAGCTCTCTATTGTATTTTATTTGTTACATGTTGAATTGAAAATATAAATCTCTTATGTTTTATTTTTTATGTTTTGAATTGAAACTAGAATTTGTAGTCTTGTATTTATTTTTCTATGTTGAAATAAAATTGGGACTTGTAGTCCTCTTCTATGATTTATTTTTTTATATATGTTAAATTGGAATTAGGACTTGTAGTCGTCTCATTTGTTTTATTTTTATTCGTAGAATTGGAATTGGGACATGTAGTCCTCCACTATAATTATGGTAATTTGAATAGTTTTATTGTAAGAAGTTAAGTACTTCATATACTTAGATTTAGTTTACTAGAATAATTATAGTTTAAGTTAGTTTCGATTGTTTGTTAAAATTTAATGATAAATATTAAGTTTGTGATTGAACAAATTAATTTTTGAATTAGTTATGAAATTTTTTCTTAAAATTTAATATATGATTGAGCCCAATTTTATGGTTCAAAATTTTTTTGTTGGATCTTATAGATAAATCTATAATGAGTTTTTTTTATTGGCTCATTTTATATATCGCTCATGTATATGAATTGCGTCTTTAATTAATGTTTTATTAATAAAATTATACTTTTATAAATATTTTAAATTTTAATATTAATATAGTTTAAGTTACCCCAATTGAAGAAGGTGTCTGACTCCGGCCTGGGGATATTGGGTCCTTTGGACACGACTAGATGATCGTGCTTCCAACTACGGTTATGGTTCTTGTTTGGATGCCTCTATGGCCTACCATGAAGATGACCTCTTGATTGGGTCGGGTCAATTTGACCAATTAGTTTGCTTCTGGTCTCGATTTAATGTCTCCTTCCTATTTCTTGATTTAAATGGATTTGATGTAACCCATATCTAGACATACAAAAAAAAATTTTAATAAAAGTTTATTCACGTATTTAAATTATTATTCTTCATTCTATTACTCTAAGGAATATATTCAAATATATAAAAAATACTATTACCCGTTATCCAAAGCATCTCTAAATAAAGAAAGGGTTAATTGTAAGTTGTACTCTAAAAGATAATTTGAATCTCAATTTAAACTCTCAAAGATTAAAAATCTCAATTTGTACTTCAAAGATAAAAATTTGTATCAATATGTATCCTAAAGATAAAAAATCTCAATTTGTACCTTCAAAGATAAAAATTTATATCAATTTGCACCCTCAAAGATAAAAAATCTCAATTTACACCTTCAAAAATAAAAATTTTTATCAATGTACACCTAAAACTAAATTGATAAAATATATCTAGATTCTCTCATGCTTGTCACTTAATCATTTGAACGTTTTTACATTTAGAATATTACTCCTACATCTCATGGCGTTTGTGTATTTGTAACACGTAATTCCTTTTTGTTGATATATGTTAATATAACCGTTAAAAAATATGATTTTATCCTAATAAAAAATTATAATTTTATATTATCTTTTTAATTTGTGGATTCAATATACTCTAAAGTTTAATTAAGCTTACCATTTGAATGTCCAATAGAATGTAGATATTTATATAATATTTTTTATATCCAATGCAATATATCACTCAATGTGCAACCTTTTATTATATTAGATATTCAAATGGTAAGCTTGATTTTGAATTTTAAAGTATATTGGACTCAGAAAATAAATGATAATATGAAATTATAATTTTTTATTAGAATAAAATCATTCTTTTTAACGGTTATCTTAATAGATATCAACAAAAGAAGTTACATGTTACACATGGACAAACATCATAAGATGTAGGCGTAATATTCTAAATGTGAAAGGTCTAAATGATTAAATAACAAGTATAAGAGAATCTAGGTATAATTTATCAATTTAGTTTTAAGTGCACATTGATACAAAATTCTATCTTTTAAGGTGCAAATTGAGATTTTTTATCTTTGAGGGTGCACATTGATACAAATTTTTATTTTTGAGGGTATAAATTGAGATTTTTTATATTTTGGGGTGCACATTGATACAAATTTCTATCTTTAAGGATGTAAATTGAGATTTTTGATCTTTAAGGGTGCAAATTAAGATTTAAACGATCTTTTAGAGTACAATTTACAATTAACCCATAAAGAAATAATATGCCACCAGAGAAAGAATCCATGAACCATGAAAGTTTTCATTTAAAATCGTGTTCATAAGTGGGCTGATAATTGGACAAAGTCTCGCATCAATTTGACTAGCCAGGATTACAAGAGAATGGCATAAGAAAGATTAGACTATGTTGGTCCGAGATGTAAAGTTGGTTGTGATCAACTGCTAGATTGGAGATAACAAGCAATCTCGAAAGACAGATTCAAGTGTTGCAATAAGAGGGGAAATTGGATCGAGCATATATTGGTGGTCTCCAAGATGTGTTTGAAGCACATAAAGAAGGGCAGATTTAGAATTTGCATCACACCCTCATTGCAGTCAAGATGATTATGTTATTTTGCTCTATTAGTTTAGCCAATTTCTAATCTTCTGCCGAAAGAATTCAACACTCTTGATGTTATCACCTTCTGTTAAGAAAAAATTACCGTTAAATTTTTTATAAATTTTATAGGTTGAAATTCAAGTTTTTAAGTTTATTTATAACATAAAAAATATAAATCTTTAGGTCATATTATAATTTTATGATTTAAATTATAATGTTTTTTGGATAATTAATTTTTTTAATTATAATTTATTGCCCAATTTATTAACAATTTATAACAAAATTCATAAAATTTAACTTTAAATTTATTTTTCGGTAACTTAGTCTCCTCAGATTAACCACTAAAACCACATTTTTTTTTTGTTTAACAATTAGGGGTGTTCGGACCAACTTAGGCACACCTCGACTAATCTCCTCCTCAATATGGTCAAAAGTAGACCATCCACGCCAAAATTAAGAGGTTTATGAGGGATAAATTTCTTATGGCTTTGACTCCAAGGAGTTGTTGAAATTTGAATTTAGAACGTCTGAATTTACAATTCATCCATTTTACCACTTGAACTATCCATTGGGATTTGGAGAAAAAAAATAAAAACCTTATGCTTTTGAATTACATGACTATCACAAATGATATCAAACTAGAACTTGGGCTCTATTTGGATGGCGATAATCTTGATTGGAATTGAGATTCTCATTTCTAAATCTAGATTATCATGTTTGGAGAGTTAATTATTCAGTAATTTAACTTAAAATAAGATTACTACCATAATTCAATTCTCAATAATAGTGAATATCTTAAACTCATGGTTAATAGTGGTAATATCATACCTAAATTGATTGGGTATTCTATAAAAAGAAAAAAAATCCAAAAATTAAACTTCTTCCTAAAATTACTTGCATTTCAAAAAATAAGTTCTGGTCTTAAAATCAATCTATCTTCTAAAATTAAATTATTTCCAAAAATAATTTGGCAATAACATTAGTTTTCACACTAAATTACTGACAATAATCGAACATTAAATATAAGATTTATTTTGGTAATTGAAACTCAGATATCTCATTACTAAAAATGAATACTCATTCTCAATTAAAATTATTGTCATCCAAACGTGGCCTTAGTGAGTTATAAAACCAACATTTACCAAACCATAAAAGTCAGAATTTATATTGTTACGAGTAATGTTATTGGAACCTAATTTGCTGATCTAATTCACTATGACTTTTAGATTGACTATGAAGCCTATCAAATATTGAAACTTGGTGTTGATTCAATAATTTTATTGAAACCACGTCATTATGTCAATAATTAGGTCATATTTTTAGGACCAAATAATATTACTCTATTGTTATTGTTATTGTTATCGTTATTCATCAGATCCACCGAAACCAACTTCTTTTTTTGGTCAAAATAGAGGAAGAAAACTTACAAAAATGAAGAGGGGAAAAACTGAACATATTGGACAAATCCTACATTACATACCACCAACAAACAATTACAGTTCCTTCTCTCACCTCTCTAGTCTTCCTTTCTTGATGGTAAACAAAGGAGGCAGGGCACTGCTCTTTCCATGTGTGCAAATTGGTACATTAATCACAGGCCTCAATCTTATACTAGCTGATCTAGTCCTCTCCAATCCTTTCTTAGCCCTTTTCACATGCTTATCTCTGTTCCCCGACCCTGCTTTGCCAGCATCATTGGGAGCTATATCAACTAGTGAGCTCGAAGAAGACGAGGAAGAAGAAGAAGAAGAAGATGGTGACAACGATGAAGCACGTTGTTTCTTCAACCTTAGTAACTCTTTCCATAAAACAGTGCACTTAGGTGGCCGAGGGGATGGATCATCATCAACAAACCAATTCACCCTACTCTCCTCTTTGTTCACCTCCTCCATTTTCTCCTCGGCACCTTCTGTTTTGAGACTGATCTTGTTGATTTTTTCGGAATAATGCATTTGCCAAAAGGGAAGTAATTTCCCATCATAGAACAGCTCATCAGCAGTCAGCATTGTTTGGTTGGTCATATTGCTAGAGAGAAACTCGAATTCTGCATTACGCGCTCTCTCTCTCTCCCTTTCGTGATCTTTGATCAGAATCGGAGACTTGGGGCAGAGAGATATGAAATTTTTCTCGTCGAGGAAATCGGCCGAGAAAGAAATCCGGGGACTTGAATTTGGATCAATGGATTTAGAGGTGGCCTGAAAAGGTTCAAGGGAGACCATGGTGTTTTTGAGTTTTGGATGCAAAAAGAAAGAGGAGACTAAGAGAGTACAAATGGAGTTGTGTCTCAACACATGCACTAGTTTGTGTCTTTTATAAAGGCAAATGAGATGCCTTGCTGTTTACTGTTTATTAAAGGACTGAATATACTTTTAGTCCGCAAAGTACTGGCATTGTGTATCACTTCAATTTTTTCAGTTTTTTTTTAAGAGTGTTTTGTTCGAGTTAATTTGTGCGTATCTCGACTAATTTCTTTTTCGGTCAGGATGTTTTTGTGTCATATTTAATCTCTTTTTTTTTATGCTGTTAGTAAATGTTTGGAGGGTGAGAATATAAAACTCAAATGGTCTTGTGAAGCCGAAACACATAAGCTAAGGCTGTGTGCAGAATCTGGGAAACAGCACATGGACACCTTGGGAACTAAAAGACAAATAATTTTTTCTATAATTTTGGATGCAACTCTTAGTATTTTATTTTTATTTTTATTTTATTTTTTTTAGATTATTTTAGAGGTCAAATATTACCCTGCATGACCATAAACTATCCAAGCTTTAATTTTTACCCGGTTAATACCCATAAAATGATGATTTACATCTATTTGTACGGGTGTCAATTTGTATCATGTCGTTTTATATATCTCTGTGTTGTTATTTTTGGGTCATTTTATTTTTGTGTTAAAATCAACGAAAAAAAAATTGTTTAATGTGTTATAACTTATGTGTATCAAACATTAATCTAATTCATTTATTATGTGTATTTGTCAATTGTATCAATTTTAGAGTGGTGTCGTATCGTATCGAATTCATGTTAATCAGTCAAATTGGTACTCGGGCTCCCACCCCAATAACCCAAACCAAAAAAAGTTAGTATCGATTTTAACATATTAGGATGGATACAAACCGACTCTATTAAATCATATTTAACCCGATTTAATTGTAACTTTTATATTTCATCAAAAAGTAAATTTGGTATCTAAAGTAAGGATATAAAGTATGGATCAGTCAAAGAGAGAGAAGCTTTGGCAGTTTGACCATCATTGATTAGAGAGGTCATAATAACAAGGGAGGAGGCCTAAGCATGTGGTCACATGAAGCTAATTTTCATGCCATGTGAACAGCCCTTTCCCCAACCAAACCAAAGATGCATAAAATACCTAAGTGACCATGATACCCTTCGAACTAGTTTGACACTTCTTTGGTACTTTTGTTATTCACCACATATTGGACTGGTTTTCTTGGTATTTGAGGAGATACTTCCAAGTGGCTGATATCATGTCTAGCTCTTAAAAAGCTCTCCTAAAGATTTGGTAGATAGCCATTATATGTGATCTAGACAGCTAATCCGCAGAGGGTAAATCCTTTTCAATCCTAGACATTGGGTGTCACAATTATTTTCAAGCATATTATCATGGGGAATCCTTATATTTTGATCGGTATGGATAGAGGGACGAGATGTAAATTCAATCGTCTTGAATTCGAATTTGGATAATTTCTTAGGGTTAGGCCATAAGAGATTTATCCATTGTAAATACTCTAATCGCAACTTGAATGACCTGCATTCTACCGGACCAGAGAAGATATTAGTGGAGATGCATGTAAACTAATCCGAATACCGCTCACCATTAAACGAATAAAAAAAAAAAAGAGATGCCAAGGGATAGACTTAATATATGGGTACAAATAATCCGAGCCTAGCCGAATGATAGTTTGCTTGAATTTCGTGTAAAATTTAGTCGAGTGTTAAATAAACTTATAGGCTTGACTCATTTATTTTACATATATATATCGATCTTGCATAAATTTTTGAAGAGTTGAGCTTGTGTAAATTGGCTTTCCACATAATCTTTCGGTGCTAATTGGAATGTTGAGCCAACCATAAAAAGCTTAACGGGAGCTTAAAAATTTGTTCATACGTAACTTATTTATTACACAAATCAGTCTTGAACGAGTCGATGTTGAGCGAGTTTACAGTCTCATAACTGTCATGCAGTTTTATATATATGTGCAAGTAAATGTTGTTAAGAAACCTTGAAGAACATGGCATCTTCTGACGGTTGTGCTGAAGATTATGAGACCAAACAACAGTAAAATGGATGGATACGCAATATGGACTTAATTATTACATTGATTCAGTGAATTTAGTAATGCACTGATGTAGACTAGGGACAACATAGCTGAAGGCTAAAACTCATGTAATGATAGGTGAGAGAAAGAAGGGCTGGGGAGGAGGACCATTCTATTATTGTTGTATTGTAATAATTTGTATAAAGGGGTTGTTGGCCAGGTTTCATGCAAAGTCTAGCTGTTAACGTGAACCCTTGCTTTTAAATTCTTCCACTGTTATCTGAATAGCTGGTTGTCTTTTTTTGTGTGTGTGTGTGTGTGTGTGTGAGAGAGAGAGAGAGAGAGAGGGATGTTGACTGTAAATGGCTTATATCTTCACCAAATTGTTACAATATGCTACTGGATGCAGTCACTAGGATTAATCTAATACTCCTAAAAGGAAACGGATGCTAGCTTAGCTAAATTCGTTCTTGAAAAATGTAATGGCATGGTTAGGGACCTCATGATTCCACAAATGAGAGCCTATTGAGGTGTTTTTTGGATGCTCTTCTTTGTCTCTGTCCCCTTTTTCAAAAGCCAAAAAAAAAAAAGAGAAAAAGATGTCGTTCATTATGAGAGTAGCGGTTGACAACTATCCCAATTGTCGAACTTTAAAATTGTGAGTTTAAATCTCATTGTCATTCATTATGCTTTTTGTTTTGTTTCACTAACAAAACAAAAAGCATTATGATGCTAGTAAGACTCGATCATATTTTGTACATGATTGGGTGGATAATTATTTAATCATGCCAAATCCAAAAATTTCAGATATTAAGAATGTCTAAAAGTGATAAATTATTTAATTATAAAATAAGTCATAAAAATTATAAAAATATTTTTTTAAAGTAAAAATTTTTAAAAGTACAACCCTATTTTTTATTTTTTTAATATCATAATCAAGTCTTTAATTTCACATTGTTGTCAACTAGACTAATAGCTAGAATCTCTAGTCGTCGTGACAGATTGTTAATAGGATTCCCCATGCTTGTCCCTAGGGGAGACTACCAGTCTAAAACTACATTTCTGTTTGAACAATGTTAACATGGAATTTAAAATTAAATTTAAAAATTATGCTTGATAATTAAAATTATTGATTTAGGTCTCAATATTTATTGGGATCCACTACCTATTCAATGGTTGAAATTATCAAGTCTAATTTTTAATTTTATCTAGCATTACTCTTTTTGTTTTTCTCCTAAGGTGTCATGGGATGGTAGTGGGAAAAAAACAAAAACAAAAAAAAAAAAATATATATATATATATATATATATATATATATATATATATATATATATATATATATATATATAATGAACAAGTGCATTATAATATTTGGATGTTGGTTTTGCTCTTACAAGGGTGGAGTGTAGTTATAGCTCCTGCAACTTTTGAAAACCTTCCTATTCGATCATTGTTTGAAAAATATTGACTCGTTGGTTATGACTTTTTATGTTAAAATTATATATTTGAAATGGGAAGTTATAATTTTTCAAGGGAAAGTTGTGATCAATTATAAATACTTATGATCGATCACAGATACTCGGTATCGATTTTAACCTTCCATAATTGATCATGCATTTATGTCCCGTAAAATAGTAACTTACACCTCAAAAAAATTATAATTTAATCTTAAAAATTTATAATTTTTTGATACGATGCTGTCGACAATATTACAGGCTTATTCTTAGTAGAGTGATCTATGTCAGAACTTTAGATGATTCTTGGCTCCATCTCCGTGTGCATAAGATTGTAACACTCATAACAAAAGATTACATGACATACCCAGTTCGTCGAGAGCGGTGTTAATTACGGCGGATTTCAGTTACCATGTAAAAAGAGCATAAGACCCTATTTCAGCTATGACCTTTAGATCATTTTTGAAACATCTTTTCAGTTACGTTTCGATTTTAGGTTTAATTTGTAATTTTGCTTATTACGCTCTGTGGTGTAAGTAATTTCGGACTACTATAATTTCCTTGAATAATTATTAAGAATCAACAAAATCATTGCCAATTTCTAACTTGGTACTATATGTGATAATCAACATGCTACAGTTTGTATATTATGCCGAATTTTATCTATTCACACTCCATGCAACTGTTAGCTACAACAAACAATCTACAAGTACACATGCATCATTAGGGTTGCAGCTCTAATTAAAAAGAAACTAGGCTTAACTATAGGGTTAAGCAAGGACTAGTTGGTGATCTCTCAACACAATTTGAAACTTCATTGCTAAAAGATGAAAAAAAAAAAAAAAACCAATTCAAAAAGAAAAAAATGAACCCAACACCCATAACCAAAAGAGAATATATGTTTGCTCTAAATTATTTAAAAAAAAATGAAGTTGTCGCGTCCTAAACCCGACTACTTAGGCCAGAAGCCCGATAACTGTCGCATGCCGAATTGTGACCATATAGGGTTAAGTCAAATGGACATGCGAGACTTCATCAATTGACACATTCTTACAAATATAAATTCCAAAAAAAAACTAATCTCTTCGATTAGTTAATGATAATTAACAAATTATAAGTAAATCCCTAAATACAGAAGTCTATAAGATTAAACATACCAAATCTCAACGAGCAATGGTACAGGGGCCTTATTTAAGAATTTAATGATATAACTTTAATACAACCATTATATTAACTGTGAATTATTAAATAAAATCGAAATAGTATTTCCCAATCTCAAAATACAACTTGCATTAATTAAATGAAGTCTCTTGCCTAGCTAGTCTTCCAAGACAATACTAATAAAAAATACAAACTTTGGAAAAGTAATGTTGCATGAACTTAAAAATTAAACTTGATAATTATAATCATTTATTTCACTGTAGGTCCCAGCCCAGTATTTATTGGGATCTACTATTTATTTAATGATTGTGATTATAAAATCTAGTTTTTAAACCTATTTTTAATGTTCATGTAACATTACTCACCTTGGAAACTCTGGTTATGCACTTTCCCAGATATTTGTCAATCTCTACTGTTGAGGATTTGAAGGGAAAAAAAAATATTAATTAAAGTTGAATAAATTAGACGCTCGTAAGTAACAATTTAAGTATGCACATCAAAATCATTTCAAAATTTTTAGAAGCAGTCAATCAAAAGTTCATCGATGCTTCAAACACTCAAGTAATTTGCAACGCAATGACATTACAAATCATGCATTTCATAACTAAAAATTCCTCAATCACTTTAAGCATATTCACCAGTGAAAATATCTGACATTAGCTGCATTTCATATATATATATATATATATATATATATATATATATATATATATATATATATATATATATCTGACATTGGCGACTTGTTCGATAGATCACATTAACCCTTTTGATATCAAGTTTGCCACCAATATTGTCACTTCAACCTGTTACAGGTGTGGAACAAGTTCTATATCGGTTAGTAATGAGAGGGTTTTGAGCCATATAGGGAGCAGATCACTCCACCTATTAAGTGTGTTTTTTAGGTTAGAAACTCATGTCCAACAAGTGACATCAAAGTCATGTTTAAACCACCGTGGGGACTCAACTCTTTGTGCCGGATTAGAGAGCAATAATGGTCATCTATTGTAAGTTTCATTCGAGAGGAAAATTGTTAAGGTGTCAAATGAGTCTCATATTAATTGATAATGAAAAGGTCTTGAGCCATATAAAGAAGTGGGTCACTCCACCTACTAGGTGCACCTTTTGAACTAGAAACTCATGTCTAACAAGTTATATTAGAGCCAAGTTCAAACCATTATGTACACTCAGCTCTTTGTATTGGATTAGAGAAAAATGATAGTCATCCATTGTAAGTCTCATTTGAAAAAGGCATTGTTGAAGCATCGAAAGATCACTATTGGGAAGGATTTATCCATGATTAGAATGATCATTTCTGAATAAAAATGCATCTCTTTGAATTAGGTGTGAGTATGCACTACTAAAGTTCTCCTTAAACTTAGTTGAACCAAACAATATTGGAGCACAACTCCGAGGTCCTAAGCAAGTTAGGCTGTTCATTCTGAAGAGCTTCATTGGTCTATAGGTTCAAGCTTAGATTCTTCCTCAACCTCGAGTAAATTTTTGCATAAAATGCTTATCTTCGGCTTGGCTTGAATCATTTTTTATTACAGTCTCGAACTCGAGAGATCCGGCACGTGCAAATTCAAAAAAATATATACATATAAGCCCGATAAAACTCGAATCAAATTGTAATATTTCCAACCCAAAACAATAATATCCGGATGAGAATGAAAAGCATAAGCCTTTGCCCACATGGAATCAAAATGTGAAGCAAAGTTAAACCCATCTATAAAGTGATCAAATGACCAACTGAACTCGTTCTTGTTCATAGAATTATACCAATGAGGGTGGTGAAGAGTGAAAATACTCAGCTCTGGACCATTAAACAAAGCATAGAGGAAAACCCCGTTCTGTACTTCAATGCATTCTGATTTAAAAAAAAACCTGCTACAAAACGAGCCAGAGGGAGATCAATGTCTGAACCCTATCAGTTTTGGTCACCTCTCTGTTGATGAAAATTCTGATTAGGTGGCCGGTTGAAGAGAGCTTGACTAGTGATGTATAGAGGTAAACAGATTGGACCCAGGTTGAATGTAGAACATCTTTGTGTATATAAAACTTTGATTTTGTCCACCTCTTTGTCTCCGAAGAAAATAAGATCAACTTGCCGGATAGTCTATGTTTCTGAATAAGACCAACCTTGTAGTGAATGGACTTAGATGGATTGAATGCTAGAGACCCATTTACAGAATGGGTATCAATAGTTTTCCCAGAATTTTTACTGATTCACAAGTATTAGGGTTACAAATGAAGTACCGAGGAGGTGTATTAGGGTTCGAGTCACGAAAGAGCAACAACCCATTACAGCAATCAAGCAACTCTCTCCTGACCTCACAATGGGACGGCCATGGCAGTGTCTTGATGATTATCATGATGATTAGTAACTTTATCATCGTCTTCATCACCACGATCAATGTTGAGATTACTAGTAATATCTTCAATCATCGCCTTTTTTGATTCTACTAGTTGCAGAAGGGAAAGAAGCGATCTTGTTTGGCTTATCGTTCTCATGAATGTATTTCTTGGTGATTTTGAAGATGCCAACCATACCCCATACCATGACTAAAGCATAATTGCGCAGATCTTCCATGACAGCTGATCAAGTTCTGCAACAGACAGTGTTTTTAGTTGATTTATTTACAACGATTGTAGTCTGTAGAATTCAATACCTAAGCCGAACCCTAGTTTTTTCTTTTAACGATAAACCCTAGAATCTCTTATGGCATCTACTTATGGAGAAAATATTAATTGCAACGGTGATACATTAACCACTAGAACAATGTTATTGAGATATAATTTATAGACATAATGAATTATCACCAATGATGTGATAATGAATTCATTTAATGTTACAATGAGACTTATCATTAAATATATTTCACTATCATTTCATTAGTGACAACTCATTATTTCTCTAAATTATATCCCAATAGCATTAATATAGTCAATAATATCAAAATAAATAAACAAATAGACCCCACTAAAATTTATAACTAACCCTCTACGTAAACAACTCTTTCTCCATGTAAGTAGACTAGGGGTAACATGGTGATGGATTTGGAAGAGGGGGGAAATTCAATGTTAATGATTTTAAAAGTGATATTGGTGGCCGTTAGATGAATTTATTTGAAATCGTTGTGTGAACTTATTAAAATCTATCATATTTTATACTATAAATTATAGATAACTGCTCAAATAGGTTCACCGTGCCTACTTAATATTTTATTATTAATTAGTGATACCGCATCAATATTACAGACATGATATCACTATTGCATTCAATATTTACTCCTATATATTCCTTTACTCGATGAACAAGTTGTTTTGACTGGGGCCAAGTAAATTCAATTTTTAAGGCTAAGATAATTTTTGGAGTAATGTTATTTGCATTTAAAAATGTGACTTAATTTATCGATCTAACGGTATTGTTTCATTCTCACCATTGGATTAACATTAAATTTTAATGTCTTATGGGGCCCAAAATTAATCCAACGATTATAATAGATTAGATCACAATTACGTTATTTGGACATAATTTGAAAACCTAATTTATTGTAACACTTGAATTGACTATGAGTCTCATTAAATATTAAAATTTGGTGTTAATCCAATAGTTAGAATAAAACACATTATTATGTTAATAATTTAAGTCAAAATTTTAAATCAAAATAACATTACTCTTTCTTTATTATTATTATGATTGTAAAGTGAATAGATTGTTGTAATACATTGAGAAACGGTATAAGAGATTTGTAAAATCAGACGTTATCAGTTTAAATCTTAATAATTCATTGGGATAGATTATGATAAATTTATCCTTCATGAATATCAAAATCTAGATGTAGATGTCCTGCTTTTGATTAAATTAGTATGCGTAAACTAATCCGAACATCCTTGACTGTTAACAAAAAAATTAATAATAATAATAATACGGTGCTAACTTTGTTGTAGTTTGGTCTTATTTTTATTTATTTAAGATTTGAATTATAGAAACTATATGGGCACGACATAATAGATTGGTTTGAGTTCTAATCACTCATCCGACAGAGTGGGTAGACTTTGCACACATCTAACTTTCGACACAAAATTATTGTATTAAGTTTTGAACCCAATATTGTATTTCGTAGTAATCTTAAATTTAGTGTTAATTAGCAGGTTTTGATGGTAAATTAGTGGACTCGTTAAACTCATTAAATAAATAAATCGATACAAACTCTGCATAACATGAATGATAAAAACTGGTTAAACACAATTCATATAATGCACGAGTATGATACTATATAAAGCGAGCTATGCACAACAACAAAGGGATCAACTATAAGTTGAATAGATTTAAATGCGATACGATTTGATACGACCCAAACCCGTTGCTAGATGATCCAATCAAAAAATAACACGTATAAGTTATAACTTGAATAAAAATGTCTTACTTGTTCCCAATAGAGTTAGATTATGGTACTCAAAGGTGTTTTTTTTTTTAAAATCATATTTTTCCATCCCATCACAACATAACACATGGAAAAGTTTATTATTTTTCTACTTTATTATTATTTTTTTAAAGATTAATAATTTTAAATTACAAAAATTAAGATTTAGAGTTAAAAGTTATTATTCGCTATGATATTAAAAAAATAATTTTCTAACAGCATGTGCTACTCAAATGAAAAAAATTATGGCACCAAAACTTATTTGCCAATATTTATTTTATTTTTATTTTTATTTTTTTTT